>JARJEI010000001.1:41509811-42034309 GCA_029955415.1 Lottia scabra
TTGCAGGTTTAGATGTTAATGTACTAGTATTAGCTTTGGAAGTATTTAAGTTAGTAGGCACTCTTTTTGGTGGTAAAAATTTACCCTGAGGCATTGAACGATCTTTAGATTTGTTACCGTAGGGAACGAACTTTAGTTCTGATACTGGTTTAGGTGGGGTTGATGATGGTTGCATAGCTGGCTTTGGTGATTGGTTAATTAAAGGCGAGAGAGTTCTGGAAGAAGAATTTGATTGGTTATGACTCTCAGTAGTTGAAGATGATATGGATTCAGTGGTTGGACCATCTGTTGCCGGTTTGACTAATACTTTCAATTCTTCAGAAGACAGCTGCCGTCTGGCCTGGACATTTTTTCCTTTCAACACTCCAGATTTTAAGGTCTGAATCGCTAAATGTTTTAAATGATCAGAATGAAGGCTTCCGGAATCTGGTTCCACATTGTCTTTTTTCACACAATCTGCCCATGTACCATATTTTGACTTCGATTTTTTCGATGCTGATGATTTCTTTTCAAATAACGGAGTAAACAAATCTGCCGATTTTGAATGATCTTCTTTGGGATGTTTTCCATTTAGCACTTGTGAATCAAAATTTGCATTTTCAGCAGATGCCTCGACTTTAGTTGATAAATCTTGGTGGTCATTTTCTCTATCTGGACACTGCTGAGCAGCCATTTTGGATTCATATTCACCGATTGCATCTTCTCTGCACTCATATTCTTTTTCATACGGAGCTTCCATCTTTCTAGTAACTACAGGTGACTCAACGCCATAACGACCAGATTTGGTTGATTTCTTCCCTTCCTCTGATGGGTTAGTTTCTTGACTAGTATCACTTCTCGTTGCTAAGGGAGAGTTAGATCGACTGTGTCTTAAATCTTCCAATCTGTAAATTTCTGAGAAACTTGAGACCCGAACTAAATTGGAGACTGTTGGTTCCATGGATGTGTCATAGCTTTGATTGAGATCTGGGACATCATGGTTTTTTGAGAAGCTTTCATCATCTTGATATTGTTGTTCTGTTGTAACAGAATCTGAAATTAAATCAAAAGAAATTTAACATTTATTCTGAATATTGGGCTTAAACGGTGATCTATGTGAGAAATTTGCTTGAAAAATGTCAAAATGTGTTCAATTTTGATTTCGAACTGTCAAGGATTATACAATATTCTACAATATAAAGCTGAGACTATATAATGATTCGGCCATGATAAGCGGCCATCTTGCACGATAAATGGGAAGGAAAAGACAACTCTTGTGTGGAGATTGATTCTGATTGGCTGTTTTTACCGCGAAAGAATACGACACTCTCTGAAGAATGATTGTTATTGGCTGAACTATAATTTATTCAATATGGCGACTACTGTATAGTATACAAAGTTATCTACTAGTCTAGTTCCGAAGGAGATACGAGTGAAAAGTTCTATGACTACCCACTGGATAATTTTTTGAACCACTATTAAATACTATCTTTATAATTGAAGATTTCCAAAAGATACGGTCAATCAGGATATGGTAAGATATAAATTAATTTTTACCTCGAAGCCACCATTCCTCGGGAACTTGTATATCCTCAACATTATCTTCAGTTTGTACACTACGTGATTCTAGTCTTAGTCTATCAGTCTGTACCATAACTTCTAACTTTAATACTGGTGTATCAACATAACAAACTGAGTCACTGGTAGGTTTAGAGTGTGAAGGTTTGAGGTTGATCTGTTGATGTACCAGACTTGATTTATATATACCAAACAACTTGGCTCTGTAGGCACTATAACACAAATGATACATTGATTATTTTACCGAATCCATAAGTCTTACAAGGCTTAAATCAGAAAATATTCTCAAAAGTTTTAATAATTTGGACATATAAAATTTATATCGAGAAATAATTCAATCTTGAGATCAAATCACATCAATCTTTGAATATAATTTAAGATAGCTTGCCAGGCAAGGTAATATACACCCACTGGCAGCCTTGTTTGAATAAGAACATTTGGCAGAAAATAGCAACCAAATGAAATATTTAACATTTCATGTGGGCGTATAAAAATATGGTATTATAACAAAATTAATTATATCTAGAAATCTGTAAACTGTGTAAACTAAGTATTTGATGGGGGATACATGTCTTTTATAAGATTATGGAAAAATCCTCAAGATATTGTGGATAGAGTGATTAAAAGATAGTGGACCACGGCCATATACGCCTAACGAAAAAGTCGAAAAAGGACAAAATTTAATCAGGAGAAAACTAAACTTTCTCAAACCTTTCGATTTAGGTTCAATAACATCCATTTTAAGTTTCATCAAAATCGGTTGAAAACTAAGAGAGTAATAGCATATTTAAGATTTGGGGCAAGGGCAATAACTCTGCTTGTAACGATCGAAAATAGCTCAAATTCGAACTTGATCTTTGTTTTATGAATATGTATACACATATCAAATTTCATTTGATTCCGTCAAAAACTCTAGTTTTTAGAGCGTTTACAAGCAAATGTTGATGGACTGACCGACGGATTTGGGGCAAGGGCAATAACTCTGCTTCTAACGATCGAAAATAGCTCAAATTCGAACTTGATCTTCGTTTAATGAATATGTATACACATATCAAATTTCATTTGATTCCGTCAAAAACTCTAGTTTTTAGAGCGTTTACGAGCAAATGTTGACGGACGGACGGACGGACCGACGGACGGACCGACGGACGGACAGGGGTGACTACAATATACGTCCTCTTAGAGAGATGAGGGCGTATAAAAAGGGTTTAACAGTTAAAAATTACAGTGCAATACATCTATATTTCTCTAAAACAATATATCACAATGCAAAATTATTTTTCTGAGCACCTACCTTCTTAAACCATCTGCTAAAAATTTCTCTTCTATTTGTTCTATATAATACTGGTATTTATCAGGATACTCATCAATCAAGACTTCAGACACTATCAACCAGACACTTTCTAGACAATCTATATATAACTCACTTAAACTTTGACTTTCAGCTCCAACTTGCAACCCCTACAAAATAAAACAAGAGCTCTTTCAAAGTCTTGTATTGTGGTAATCGGTGATGAAAGAAGGAAAATTGTTTCTAGGAAACAAGATTAAATAGTATACAATTCTTCTTCTGATTGAACAATTAAAGAAAGGCAATGACATGCACGACGCTATTACAGAGCAACATCAGAAAGCTACTATAATTATGCTCTTGTGGTATCTATATATATTTTTCTTAACATAATGACATAAAACTGTTACCTTTTTATTGAAAATAATCCATCTCTCAACTGTAGACAATATCATCTCTTGTATAGAACTAGATACACTGAAAAACAAATATACTGCGTTTAGCTTCAAAGGTTAATTTCAACTAAATTGTGACATATAAAAATTCTAGTGTCAGATAAAATTCAAACTCACCAACTAAGCTATCAACACATTATAAAATATATTTGTAAACAGAACCTGAAACTTGTTGTTACTCTGAGTCTCAAAAGGGACGCAGGCTAAAACAGATCAGTTGTCTGAAAATTGCACACCATAAAACTCTTGTTTTATGATTTTCAATATTTCAATGTCTCTCTTCATTTAAGGTAAGCTTATACAATTTCAGTTATTTTTTGTATCAGTAAAATATTTGTTTCTCAAACAGTGAAAATATTATTTTACTACGCAATATCAGTATAGATACTTACCTTTCAGGCCAATATTTAGACAGCTGTAATAGTTTAGCTAGAACTATAGAATAATCAGTATGATATGTTTTACGTACAGGTAGTTTAATATATGCTTTACTTAATTTTCTTATTACATATTCCATACACGCTCCAAATATATCACAATCTGAAATAATACAAATATATCACAATCTGAAATAATACAAATATATCACAATCTGAAATAATACAAATATATCACAATCTGAAACAATACAAATATATCACAATCTGAAACAATACAAATATATCACAATCTGAAACAATACAAATATATCACAATCTGAAACAATACAAATATATCACAATCTGAAACAATACAAATATATCACAATCTGAAACAATACAAATATATCACAATCTGAAACAATACAAATATATCACAATCTGAAACAATACAAATATATCACAATCTGAAACAATACAAATATATCACAATCTGAAACAATACAAATATATCACAATCTGAAACAATACAAATATATCACAATCTGAAACAATACAAATATATCACAATCTGAAATAATACAAATATATCACAATCTGAAATAATACAAATATATCACAATCTGAAACAATACAAATATATCACAATCTGAAATAATACAAATATATCACAATCTGAAACAATACAAATATATCACAATCTGAAACAATACAAATATATCACAATCTGAAACAATACAAATATATCACAATCTGAAATAATACAAATATATCACAATCTGAAACAATACAAATATATCACAATCTGAAATAATACAAATATATCACAATCTGAAACAATACAAATATATCACAATCTGAAATAATACAAATATATCACAATCTGAAACAATACAAATATATCACAATCTGAAATAATACAAATATATCACAATCTGAAACAATACAAATATATCACAATCTGAAATAATACAAATATATCACAATCTGAAACAATACAAATATATCACAATCTGAAATAATACAAATATATCACAATCTGAAACAATACAAATATATCACAATCTGAAATAATACAAATATATCACAATCTGAAACAATACAAATATATCACAATCTGAAACAATACAAATATATCACAATCTGAAACAATACAAATATATCACAATCTGAAACAATACAAATATATCACAATCTGAAACAATACAAATATATCACAATCTGAAACAATACAAATATATCACAATCTGAAACAATACAAATATATCACAATCTGAAACAATACAAATATATCACAATCTGAAACAATATAAATATATCACAATCTGAAACAATACAAATATATCACAATCTGAAACAATACAAATATATCACAATCTGAAACAATACAAATATATCACAATCTGAAACAATACAAATATATCACAATCTGAAACAATACAAATATATCACAATCTGAAACAATACAAATATATCACAATCTGAAACAATACAAATATATCACAATCTGAAACAATACAAATATATCACAATCTGAAACAATACAAATATATCACAATCTGAAACAATACAAATATATCACAATCTGAAATAATACAAATATATCACAATCTGAAATAATACAAATATAGTATTACTACATGTATGTACATTTGACATCCTACAGATCCTTAACAAAAATATCATTTGAACCGAAATCATAATCAAAACAAGACATGTTGATATGCCTGGGTCTAATAATTGAAATAATCGATTATCGACACTACAAATTATTTATTTCGATTATCGATTATCAAATTTCATAATCGATTAAAATTCATAGTCAAATTTTCTTTTAATAGTATCTGCTACACACTTATCATAGAAGTCACGACCCATTTTATCATGATAATCATACAAAATTCGGGACAATACTTCAGTTTCATTTGTCTTCTATACCTGATATTGATAAATAACAAACATTCAGGTACAAAAACGTACACGAACATATGAAAATTGGAAGATTTCCCAATTAAAATATTTCGATTATTAATCGATTATTGATCGGTAACCTGCCTTCCATAATTGATCTCAATTAAGTAATCGATACACAGCCCTACATGTTGACGGACGGACAGGGGTGACGACATCCTTATTTATTTTCCTTCTTTAAAAGAAATTTAATCATGACAGTAATCTAAATTTGTTACTTTCCAGATCCATACACAAATCTGAACAAATCCAGTGTTTTGTTCCGAACAAGCATTCAAGTAATTCTGGAATTGTTCTGGAGAGAAAGTGTTCTGAAGGGAACTAATATCTGAGTAGTTCTCGACAGGTTCTGGACAGAAAATAACTGAAATCACTGCACTGAAAAACGGTTGCAACATTTGCCGCCATCTTGATTTCGTCTCTGTTCCAGCTGCACCACCTCACTAGTTGGTACAGAAATTCTGTGTCCGGAACAGTGTTCCAGTTCACTCGAATCCAGTTCGGACAGTTCTGGACCCTGATTCGTGAGGACACTAGAAGTAAAACATGAACAAATATGAAATTATTGTTTTCACTGGAAGCCAAGTGTCAGCTGTGCCGATATAACCTCTGATTTTCCCAGTGTAAAGAGAGTTGAAGACTATACTTACGAGAATAAGAGTCTAAAATAGTCAGTAATTTCTGTGTATTTTGTTTATCAACAATTGCTAGGTCTAAAATAGTTTCTAAACATACTGATAATACATTCGCTTCACAACCACCATTTTCTACAATACAATATATACAATATTATGGTCACAAATTAGTAATTAATAATTTAAGTTATTCCATATTTATCAATGGTATTCCCAGCAAATAATATAACGACGACAATATACGATCACATATTCATGTGGGCATGTAAAAATATAAATATTTTGCTGGTATATAGCTCTTAAATTTTTTAACCCTAACAAGTGCTTGCCAAACTCAAAGTGTACATTAGACAATCATTTTGTAATTGAGGGCTCATGGATGAAGACAGTCCTACAATGGCAGAATATCAGTGGTTTGGGGAATGCACATTATTCCACTAATATTGGTATTGGGAGGAATATGTGAAATTAAAGTCACTTTTTTGTGTCTGCATCATGCCAATTTGTAGTCATATTTTTTTGCGTCAGGATGCAATGTACATAATTTTTTTTATTGACATGTGCTATGGTTATCGTAGTTGTTTCCTTGTACTAACAAGTATTATAAGTAGTAATACAGACCTGGTGGAACAATAGAATGGATTTTATCACAAACAATAACAGGATCTTCTTCATTCTCTATTGTCTTTAATACCTACAATAATATTACAATAATAACACATAAGACAAATACAACTACACCTTGATTTTTAGATTCATTACTTAATCTCAGAGTCATTTTTATCACTGTTTAATCCCTTTTGTTCATTTCGGTCAATCGGATAATTTTGGATATTAGATTTATCTTAGTTAAAGTTTTTTTGGCATGAAATATTCAAAGTTATCATTAGTATTTATTTGTCAAAATGTCCACAATACAAATTAGAATAACCAGTTTACTTACTTTTTCAATTTTCTTAGAGAATCTGTATTCAGCTTCTTCTGAATTTTCTAATTTAACTACAGGTTTATAACTATCTTCATGACTGTAAATTGAAATAACAATATTTGGAAAAAAATACTGACAGCATATGGGATACATGTACATCAAAATAGAGAAAAAGAATTTACATTAATGTCTTGTCAAAACTTTCCTTATTGTACATAACATGTAGTTAATCATCAAAAGGTTCATTATACAGCAAAAATCGTCTATTGTGCGGTTTTCAGGGTTCGCTGGTTTTTCAATTAAAAAATTTATTAAACATATAGTGTTTTTTTTTGGACTTCAATTTTTGATTGATGTGCAGGGAAAACTGGTATTCAAGGTGCGGGGTATTCAGGGTTTTCACCATACTTACATTATTGCCTCTAACATTTGCTGCCTTGAATTTAGTTTAGGACTGGATCTATTTGGTTGACTGGAACGGTTTTCTGGAAATTTAAATGAAAGATAATAACATAATTGTTAACTGTATTAAAACGTGATCTTTCTTGCATAAGGAATCAGAAAGTATGGAAAAAAGTGACTAAATGACTATCCAACTAAATGACTATGCAACTAAATGACAATGCGACTAAATGACTAAGCTTATGCGACTTAAAGGAGTGCTATATTGACAATATCAAACTACGTTACCTTTTTGATGAAATCTAGCCGGTGGTGTATATTTCTGTGAGGAGGGTTGTTGTTGTTGATATCGAGAGGGGTAGTGGGGTGAATATTGATGAGAATACTGAGCTGCTGTTGAGGGTGGGGTGGGTTTATTATCACTAGGTGGAAGTTTATACTGGGAGGTATTCATTGGACTGATTGATTCTATCTGTGACTTGATATTATCGTAAACGTCTGGTGGTTGAGATGTATCAGGGGTACCAATACTCAGGTCAGACATCCCTACAAAATAATTAAATAATATACTTCTCACTTATCTACTGGCTGAAGTTTCAATTATAAACTAAAAAAAAATTTCAACCCTTTCTAGAGGTTCAATTGCAGTCCTAGCAAGAAATATGCCTGGTTCATAAACAATATATGTTCATGCTATATTTAATCTAAAAAACCCCAAAAAAACAATTTATTGCACACTGTGTGAAGCTGCATATTTTTATGACCTCATTAAGCAACTTGAATGCTTTCAATTGATACATATAAAAGTTAAATACTTACCCCAGTTAATGATATCTTTAGATTCATCTTTCTCCAGTTCTTCATAAATCTGTTCCATATTATCAACAACTTCTGTTTTAGTTGTAACTCTTCTTTCCACATCTCTTACTTCCTGTTAAATAATAGCATATGATATATTAATTGTAGGACAGTTGAAATTGAATGAGATTATTTCCCAATTAAATTTTTTGAGAAATTAAGTAGAAACTGGAATCATTTTAACTCTAGGACAATTATAAATTGAACGATATTATTTCCCAATTATATTTTTTGAGAACTTAATTAGAAGTGGTAATTCATTGAACTAACAATTCTGCCCCCCAAAGCCAAAGGGACGTAACTACCAAATTGGGGAATCGGAGAAAATTAACCTTGAAGTTTTGAAGTTAGCCCCTTTGACTATATTGGGGAATCGCGTTTGAACCACTAAAAATAAAATAATTCATGACATAGTTTTCAGTTGGAAAAGATGAAATTTCCAGACTTTGCCCCCTGTCGGTGCCATATCACTTTCGTCGTTTTACCAGGCATGGTTCCAGTACTTACTCTTTATCAACCCAAATTAGAGTGACGTATCTGAACCATTATGGCTTAAAATAGTAAAAACAGCGAGTTAAAGCGTTAGAAATCTATATATTTTACTGAGTAATTCGTCTTACATTTATAATATTTCTTAAAATACATAAACATCATAACATGGGTGCTTATCACAGGCCTATGACTATACACATTGTTGCAACAACTTAAGTCACAATTCGATACCTAATCGTATCATTCTGTCACGATCGCCGACATTTTTGATTGCATAGTTAGATTATATTTCAGAAGTATAATAATGAAATGAAGGAAAAAACAAAAACAAAACACGATTCGGTTGAATATCTACGAATCGCGATAGTTCTAATTAGTGTCTATAATTAAGATGTAGGCTCATATCAAATGTTTTGAATCAAATCTTCAGCATCATCATTGACTGGTAATTCTTTCCAAAATGTTTGACGATTTGGCGGCATAAAAGGACACAATTTTTTAACAATATCATCACGTTTTGCAGTTGGTATACCTCGTGGACGTTGAAGTGAGACAGGTGTGGAATTGGTGTGATATTTATCCTTTAAGAAATCCAAACTTGTAAAATCAGCATCAGCATGTGAACGTTTATACTTCAATAATCTTGAACCCCTTTCAAAAAGGACACATGACATTTCGGATAACTTCACGCGAGGATTGGCTCTGGAAATCTTTTGCCTACTGGAACCGTCAAGAAACTCATAAAAATCAGAGTAATTCAAGACAATAACATCGCATTTGGCATTCTTACAAACTTGAACAAATTCCATCCAGTCCCTCACATCACCACACTTCTTTAATTCTCGTTCAATTTGATGGTGGACAGAATCGGCTGACATAAATGTATGTCCGACTTCAAGGTATTTCAACTGGAAAGTCTCTGCAGCTATGTCGTTTGAATTAATGATTGATGCTAAACATGAGAATAAGGTCCAATTTTTGTTTTGAGCCGTGCAGTTATCAGTCCATATGACCACATGTTTTTTGTCTCTGAAATTCTGTCGTAGAACATTCCAAAATGTGCTAGATATATCGGATGCATTTCGACCACTTATGGCCTCATGCCACAGAACAGTGACCTTCGAGTTAGTTTTACCCAATGAAGCAAAAGTTTCATTAAAAGCTATTATGCGACGAGTAAAGGCACAAGTTTTAACACCTGGCAATCTAGGTAACATTATGACTTTTTGAAGATCGGCAGAACAGTAAATATAATCAGGATTAGCATCAACGCTCTTTTCTGCATCAGCTTTATATGCAATCCTACTGTCATTCCTGCGTTTTATATGGTTGGTGTAATTAGTACATTGTTGACATTCATTCCGATCATATGTTGGATCATGAGACTTTTCATGTTCTTTATACCGTTTACACACCTCACACTCTTCTGATCCTAATACTGTGAAACTAATATTGTTGCTAGCTACACGCTTCCTGTAAGTTTCAATACTAATTTTCTCCACGTTCTGAACAAAATGCTCGTGCATATCTTTTATGGTGATGTCAGAAGGCAGATAAAGTCTGTTGGGGGCATGTTCTCTTCGGTAGTGATGGACAGATGGATTGTATCTATTGATATGTTCATCGATCTGGGTATGGTCCAGTTTGTTTTTAGGTGTGTGTCTTCCTCTCTTGTCTCCTTCAGGGGAAAGTGCGTCAGCAGGGGCACTTTTCAAGCACCTCATAACAGCCCCATCACTTTTTGAATCATACCCTAAAGTACTCATAAAGAACGTCTTACAAACAGGATTAACCCCACCCCCCATTTCAGTGGATTTGCGAAAATAATAAGAATAAGTGAATGATCTTCTAGATGTTGCACGTTCAGTTGTACATCTCTTTGTTTTCGCTTGCTGTACATTATTCCAGATCCATCTTCTCCTATTATCAAAATTCATTGACCAAAATTGTTCATGTATTTGTTTCCGGTCGTTTTCGTTGAAAACTTTCGAGCACCCTTTCTTGCATGTGTCTTTACAAGCTGGTTTTAAAGGATGTAAATCTTTATCCCTTTCAATTTTTTGGAGTTCAGTTCGAAGTCTTTTCTTTATCGGTTCATGAGCGTTATCTTGTTCTTCACCATTTCCTGTACTTTCAATGGTTTCTATTTCAGTATTTTGACGGTTTGACTGATTTCCAACTTCTTCTATCAATAATTGGTTAATTTCGTTGTCATTCGATTCTAAAATTTCAACTTCTATATCTTCATTGGTATCGAAGACGTGTAGTGTTACGCGTTGTTGGTTTGCTGCTACGGGAGGGTTAACATCAGAGTTCTCTCTAATTTCAACGGTACTTTTATCAGGTTTTTCGCTAGTCCTCACATCTAAGTTGTTTGGAATTTTAGTCTCAGGACTATGTGTATTATTGACTAAAGTTGTGTTCATAGCCTTTAGATCAGGTGTTAAAGTCTTGTCTGTTAGGTTCTTCTGAATATCAGAGTTCGGAATATGTAAATGGCGGGAATTTTTAAGTTCTGACATATCATCATATGAGCTATCACTTTCACTTTCTTCGTCAGGGATATATTCTTCTTCGCTGTCAATTATCTCTTCGGAATCCTCACCCATCAACATTTCAGCGACCTCGTCTGCATGTTTTAATTTTCGAGCCATATTTAAAGCCTTGCTCAATGTAAACTTTGCGTAGAACCTCGTTCTTGTTAACGTCGTATGGACTTCCGGTGAAATAATTGTCGGCGGCAAAACGACGTATGTGTTATTCCGTCACATTGACTTTGACCTTGACTAGGTTTGACAATAATTGTCGGCGGCAAATCGACGTATGTGTTATTCCGTCACATTGACTTTGACCTTGACTAAGCCTGATAAAGATACGTCATATCTAACACACGAAATAGGCGTGAACAAAGAAAGATACGTCATTATGTATTTGTGGTCAAATAGAAAAGCTGTTTATTAGAACATATAAATGATAAGTATAAATTAACCAAATTTACAGATACGTCGCTTTGACTATGGGGGGCAGAATTGTTTGTGAAACAATGGCCAGATGTTTCATTTCTTGTCACCCTGTACATCTAAAAAACTAGATTAGGGCATACCATATAATGTGTACACTTCATTTAAGCAATACAACTTTGATCTTACCTGAATTTCATCAGGGCATGCTGATTTAGTTTTCATGATGGTGGACAGATTAAAGCCAGGGATAATAACTTCTGGAGAGGGAGGTTCAACAGATGGTGGTTTATCTTCAATATTGGTGGACCAGATGTTCGAACCATCATTCGTGGACCAAATATTATTGATGTGGTCTCCATTAGTTGCTGTGTAATTATATGACCAGATGCTGGCTGGAGCGGTTTTAATTTGATCCTCCGTGGGAAAATTTGACCAAAAATTGTTTGACTGATCAGATGGACCTTGTTTAGAAACTGGAGCAGCCGTCGACCATGAATTGCTGTAAATACTTTGAAAAGAATTCTTCGAATTATAACTTTCATCTCCTGATCCAAAATCTGTTGAATAGTTCAAAGGCGTTGATAATCCAGAAAGAGGTTCCGTAGAATTCGAAGCATTGTCAACCATATACAGCCTTCTGCTTTCTTTACCATATTTGTTAGATGCATTCTGATTGGACAGACCAGATGAATGTTTGCTAGTGGATATCTGATTGGCTGGATTATGTTGTTTGTGATTGGTTACACTGGAGGAATCAGAATCGCTGTAGAATCCTGTGGTATAGGTGGAGTTTATTGCCTGCTGATTGTTACCATAGTAACGACTGTTGATGATGTTCGTCATTTCGTACGGACTCTCGTTATACGGTCTCCTATTGGATGAATTGGACAGATTGTGTGGACTGTTGTTATCTGTTCTGTTATTGGATGATTCAGACTGATTCATATTGTAAGGATTGATGTTAAATGATTGGTGATTGGTTGATTTAACGGAATCCCTGCCATCTGATTGGTCAAAACCAACTGGACTATTTGTATAATCGGATGTTAAGAGATCATCTAAAACAAAGAAAGGACATTGCTGTTAAATTTATCCTTGACATCTTTAAAGCCCCCTTCTCCAATGCCACAAACTGAAAACTAATAAGCTACTTAAAGGAATTGTAAAGAGGGGACATTGATAGCATCAATTTGCGTCATTCTAATTTCCATTTCGATGTCTGTGGTTCTTGCAATTCCACTAAAACTAATGGGTTTTATGACGTCACTACCAGTGATCTGCGTAGATATCAATAGTAACTTCCGGTAAGTCACTGGTAGTATGGACTATGACTAACTGGACTATGATGAGTGCAGACCCATTCTCATACATTTGCAGCACAATTTTATATAGATGCGTAATTCAAGTTAGGAGCTTCATATTATATGGTTGCAAAAAAAGTCATGAATAAGTTCTATACATATTAAATTTAAAGAAAACATGACAGAAACCTGTATTATAGGAGAAGTTCTCTAGATAGGATTCTGGCAACGCTGATATAACATCACCTGTAAATTCTGGCACCTCTTTATCACTAGCCTGGAACAAAGAATTCAAGATAAAAATAATGATGAAATAACAGCCTAAAATTAATGTTATGGTAAAATCTAAGATGATACAACTGAATTTCAAATTAATGAAATAATTACATTAATTAGGCATAAAATCCTTTAAATTAGCAATGTCTATATCAATCAGGGCTTTAGATTACATGCTAGTTACAACGATAAACGGCATGCTCAAATTAACAGCGCGACCAAATTAGAGAATTTAAGATGTTGCATCATACTACTTAAGCACTGCAGAGCAAGAGACAACATCTTAAAAGTCCTACCGATCATAACAATAGCCTACCCACATAATGAAATTATATTACACCCAAAGAGTTATAAATTAGTAAAGACTTCTATCTATAGGCTTCCTAGGAGCTCTTGCTGCCTATATATCCACGTCCGCTCCGCAAATACAGGGTGTGCCCAAATTAATGTAATCTAAAGCCCTGTTTGTGTTAGCTCCACTTCTTAATTCTTTCTTTATGTTCCTTTAATGTTAAAATTTTCTAAGCGCAAAATAAAGAAAAATCTTTTTCTTACTATTCCAATTTCTTCCTGCATTAAAATATGAGCCAATGATCTTCCTTCTTTATCACTGGAAAATATCGACAAAAGAACATCAAAGAGTTTGTAACAAGATTTTCTAAACTTTTTAAGTGTATCTGGGACACTGATAGCATCAATTTGCACCATTCCAATTTTCAATCGGGTGTGGGTATTGCAATTCCACTATTGTCCACTTCAAATAAACAAACAGCTTTTGCAATATAGTGACAATTTGAAACAGTTCAGTATTTAAATAATCACGGGCGCAGCAAACGTTGAATAGAAAATATTCCAATTCACACAAAAATGACCCTTGAAGTGTGAAAACAGTAACATACCTTGTATAGAGGGAGACTTCAAAATACATAAATTGAGTGTCTTCTCTTACAACAGCTGTTTGAAATATCTTCCCTTTTGTTATCTCTTTAAAATAATTAATACCTCTACTAGTCCAGTTCTTCGCTAACTATAAACAAAAAACACATGTTTATTAAGTAAGTCTTTACATAGAAACCCAGAAACTTCAGAGCAAGATTTTGATAAATCACTGAAAGGCTGGAAAATCAGAAATGAAATGTCCTGCTTTCTCCTTTTCTGGCAAATGGCCGCACTTTTTACAAGGATTTGGTTTAATGTCCCATTGGAAAGGATTAGATCCTTTTCAAAGTCAGAATTAAGCCTGCAGGTTGCAAATATCCAAAGATATCTTAACCCACACCAGGCATTCAATACTGGACCTGTAGATAAGTAAGCAAAAACCAAAAGATATATCTCAACCTATGCCAGGATTGAACCCAAGAACTTAAGGTTAGTAAGCAACAGTCTTAACTCAATAAGCCGCTACATCCAGAAAATTTGAAGATATGTTTTGTTTATAAAAATTTCACTTACAGGTGTTATACCAGCCAGTCGACATTTTACAGCTTGTGGTTTTAACATAGAAAATAACGTTGGACAAGCTGCACAGACTTGATCTATTGATACCATATCAGAATCACCATAATCCACATATACTATATCTAACTTTCGTTTATCACTGAAAATATAAACACATATAATTCAGAAAGTTTGGGGATGTTGACAGGTATACAGGAGAAAACCTAGGAATGTCATGACACAAGCCTCTTAATTTGGAATTATGTTGGCTTAAAGATAGCTTCAGAAGTGAATGTACTTTCACTATGTAGTTACCAAACTTTTAACTCTCTTATCAGACTTATAAATAATATTACAACACTGTGTAAGTTCAAGCTAATACACCATTTGGTACAACACCGATAAATTTTTTATACTAATATATCATCTTGTATGTTTAATATGAAAGATTGATTTTTATTTGCTAAACACCTGACTTAAGCTTACCTGTCGATCCTGGCTACCTCAGCTCTGTACCAGACTCTGTTGTGTTTAACTAGAACATAACATCCAGCATTTATATTCTCTAATCTACCAGAAATTCTAATACAACCCAGACTCTCACAGAACTTATATAACTCTTCTTCTAACCATCGGAAACTCTCGATATCATTCTCTGAAAATATATAACCATCTCAAATGATTTTTCATGTCAGGAGAATCAACTATCAAAATCAAACCTGATTGAACTAATGGACCCAAGCTGAGCCATTCAGTGAGCAATGATGGAAATTATACATGCATTTTGCCTTTGCTTGTCTCAAATTAACTTCCAATGGACTAGGTAAAATTTCTCCAGTTACATAATCATTTCTCAAAGTTTGAGTTGGAAATTGAGTTGAGTAATATGTAATATATATACTGATATGTTCAGATGTTTCAGAGTTCTGGGTCTCTTATTACTCACCTGTTCCAACCTGAGCCCAGAAATTAAAGGGGTCTATAACATGAGTTACTCGCCCCTTGAACAACTGGGCTCCTCCCGTCTCGGACATTCTGTACTAGTGCTGGATTATCAACCTCTCTTCTTCTGTTGTCTTTGGGCTTCTTATAAATAAAACTAACGTTGAGCATTCACCTTTCCTAATTTCAGATTTCAAAACTTATCGCTTTGACAGTAAGTTGTTCTAGAGGTTTATGAATTATTGCAAATGTTATTTTTACACTTTTAATTTTTTAGGGAACTTTGATTCAAAATATGATGTAAATTCTTCTTTTCAGCAAAGAGTATAGCTGTTCACTGTAACACTAGACTGTTCTTGATTTTGATAGAAAATAATTTGAAGAACTTATTATTTCGTTCACTCTTTACTGTAACACTAAGATGTGCTTTATTACTTTTAAAAAACACTATTTTTTCTGAAGTTTCCAAGTAGATTGCCTTGTACAATCCTTAAAAATTTCTATTTCTTTTACTAATAGAGGATTCTTCTAAACTAAAATCATGTGGAAGCTACTTGAATTTCTCTAATGTTCACCCATTTACACACATGTACTTTTTATTGTTAGTTCTAAGATTTTGTAGCGTTTTTTGGACTGATGTAAAATCACTACTGGACTAATGTAAATTTCCAAATGTTTTTTTCTTATAACTATGAATTGAAATTTGTTTTGAAATTATTTGCTTCTCATGTTCAATAGTTTTTTTTAAACAGCTGTAAATTTATTTCTATCTTCCTTCTAGACTAGCTATAACATTTGATTTTAGTTTCATACACTACACACAATACTCCATTTTTTCTTCTTTTTAAAATTTTAACATTTTAACATTTTTTTTTTAGCTTTGTTTCATAATTTACTAAAAACACTACTATAAATTAAGTCCCTTTACGCCTTCACATTATCTTCACTTGTCATCTGTTGATATTTAGTATTTCTTCTTCCTTTTATATCTTACTCTTTTATTTCATGTACAGTTTATTAACCTTTTTTTTTTTAATATGCTTCAATTTTGTCAGTGATCCAGGTTTCCTTTTCCCTCTAAAGTTGTAACTTAAACCATTCACTTGTTTGCTACTGTTGCTATTATAAAACCTTTTTTGATAATTTTCAGGTGACAAGTTCTTTAAGTACCAGTAATTAAGTTCTTTAAAAATAAATATCAACTACCGGTAATCTATTGGTTTTTTCTCAAATATGTACAGTACGATCCACTACTTTACTGTTTGTGACTGTTCCTGAATATCATTTAATACAAACTTCTATTTCAAAAATTATAAATTTGATGGCCAATGTTAATGCACAATTTTGACAAAAATTTGATATGGGCTTGATAAAATTATTAAGGCCGAGATTTGGTTGTTAAAGTAAAATAAATAATAAATAACTCATGAAAGATAAAAGTTTCAGTCCTCACTCAAATGTTAGCTGTACTAAGTTCAAAGATTATACACCACTGGACTACTGAATTTATTAGATATTTTAGTAGCTGCCAATATAGTCCTGTTAATTTCTTAAATAAATTCTAATTTTAAATTGTGGTATTGCTTCTATTAGTTTGGCTTTTCTTCTTCAAAGATCTAACTACCAGATAACCTCTTATCTCTTTTTGCAATAAATTATTGTTTTTGTAAGGCTATGTTTCCTTGATTTTGTTTCGATATTTCAGGTAATAGGATGAAGTAAATTCGAATAGCTTTTTTGGCTTCAAATAAATACGGGTTTTGTCTTCAGTATCTTGTCAGATCTGCATCTAATCCACTGTCGTTCACCGACTCTCTCCACTCTAGCCAACACCCCTATTCTAATAAACAGCTGTTGGAAAATCTTCCTCTTTTTTACTGAATTCTTTATCTAGGGCTTCTTATAAAAAATAAACAACCAGTCAACTGTCCCTGATGATATTCTATCTACCCAAAACACTCCACTACTAGAAATCCTCCTGTTATTCGTTCAAACCTGAAAACAAACAAACATATTTCAGATTTTTCAAACATTATACATGGAGGGGAAAGGTGGTAAGATTGAACTACAAAATCATCCATCTTTCCAAATATATCGAAGTTTTGTGGATTCACGGTAAATATACATGTTTAAAACTCGTGCTAATTTTTTTTACTCTCTCCCAGCCATATCCTTCCAAATAGCTATCAGAGGCTAGAGAAAGAGTCAGCAACCTTACATGGTTTAGAAAGTGAGTGGTTATACAAATGACAAATTGAATACCGTAATGATTAAATTTAAACCAGTTCCCTGGGAATTATCTTAAAATAGCATTGTGACAAAATTTGTGTTAACATTTTCTCTACGGTAACAAAATTTGTAAACGTTTAACTGAATATCCATCAATTGTATAATGACATATAATGACAATATTATTTGACTTGGATGTAGACTCTTCAATGACTCTCAGGTATTATATTAAATCATTTATGTGGTCAGTAGAAGACTTCCTGCATTGTTAAAACAAATGAGGTCTTATGTTTAAATTTCATTTCTAGTGTTAAAAAAAAAATGTAATGACAGTTGCCAGGTGGCATTCCAAAATGAAAGTTTCTATCAATTCTTCAAGTTACTTTATACAATTTTTACATGTACACAAGATGTCATCATCCCACTAAAATACAGGATGGTAAACAATGATAAACAAAAGTCGACTCTGAACCCATCGAGGCCAAGGAAACTAAAAGTGGGTTAGGCACACCATCATACAAAAAAGTTTTTTTTCTCAGTGCAGCTTGGTCAGATGTTCATCGAAAACTTGACCATTCTGGGACTTTGACATGGACATAAACCGCGTAAGAATATGGTCAGAATATAGGGGAAGGCCAGTTTCACAAACTTACAATTGTAATTCTCTATTTTCAACTAAAATATTGAGTTTACTAAGCTAAAACTTTGTAAATTGGTTTATTTCTCCTGGTGGGAATCCACCGACCTCATTTTTGTCACTAGCGCCCTCTGTGTAGTTATCTCCCCTTGTAAAAGATAAGTCTCTTGATTAACCAGTCCGTCATACAAAATGAAAATCGAAAGTTTTGAATTTACGTTGGGGTTGTCTTTATATCAAAAACGATTGAAAATATGTGAATGGAAATTTTGTATCATGCTTTGAAGCTGTTGTTTATCATAACATTCAACTTTTCTATGATATAATTGGATTGATCATTTATGTGTACTTGATAATCAAGATTGGAGAACTCCTTCAGCAGGAAAGACAACTCGTTTCTCAGGATCAAGACCACAGCTAAATATCGCATTTTTAAATCTTGTCTCTTTACTGCAATATTCCATGAAAACCAAACATGAAAAATTAAAATAAATCGATCGCATCATATTTAACTGAAGAAAATAACTTTATAGTCAAATAAAATAGACTTTTTATTTCCGCACCTGTTGGGCTTATGAGGGCAGGCAAACATGCAGTGTGTAATGAAGAAAATTGTGCAAGGACCATAGCATTAGCTTACTCGTATTTTTAAGTTCCAACTGTGTCTGTAACACACAGAGCCTTGGTTAATTCTAATTCATAGGCAAAAAAAAAAAAAATAATATGTCTTGCATAAATCATTCCAAGCTATCTCTGGCAGTTAATGACAGGCATATTTGACAGTAGTAGACTACACTTTATTTTGATGTAGTTAAAGAAGGTATTGAACACCATATTCCCTCGGTTCACAACCAGGGGTTACCCTTTAGGGTACTTGCTAACACCACCAGGGGTAGGCCTACCTGAGAAGTCTCTCAGATAATTTTAAAAAATATGGAATGGATTAAAAATCAAACTTCTTTTTTCTAAATTCCCTTTAGATGTAAGTTTAACATGAAAAATATAATTTATTTCAGCAAAAAATAACATGATATATTCTTAAATTAGTACAAAACTTTTCATAGGCATTTTCAATCTCAGATACCGGTACTTGTAGATTAGTTTTCAAATACAAATAAAATTTAAATACCATTTTTTTCGTTATTTCTATAATGAGAGAAGTGGGAATGATAAAACTCAAATTGAAATTAGCACTTCGATGTTCGATAAGTCAGGAACTTGCTGAATTAAGCTACCCTAAAAAACATCTTCAAAAAATAGATAAAGAGATTGCCAGTAGCTTAGACTCAGTAAGTTTATAGCTAAGAATGAGACATGATATAATATTGGACTCTAGAATAGATTCAAGCAAAAAAAAAAAGCATAAATAATGCTTATAACAGCTTATAAAAAAAAGACAAAGCAAGGTTCTAATTATGTATGAGACATATATTATAAGCCCCTTAAATATGGTTTTTAATAACAATGCCTAAACCAAGCACCCCATATAATCCAAGCAAATATATAAATATAAATAGCAAATATACAAAATAACAATAAGATATGCGTATATATTATTTAACTGATATCACTGTGTGATATTGATAGTGATATTGATATAAATTGATATTTAAAAAAAAAAAAACAACATAAAATAGCTCTTAAAAGATGTGAAAAAGTGCATCTTTCAATAACGTTATAGGTTACAATAATAGAGATCGGATAACCGAAACAATTCAGTCGGTGGTACTGAAGATTGACAAGTAGAGGTTCTCAGATAACTGAGTTATTTTTTTCTGTACTAAAGTTTGACAATATTGGCTTCAGACAACTGAACTATCATTTTCTGTACTGAAGTTTGGGCAATTAAAGGTCCTCAGATAACTGAGCTATCTTTTTCTGTACTGAAGTTTGACAAGATTGGCTTCAAACAACTGAGCTATCTTTTTCTGTACTGAAGATTGACAAGTAGAGATTTTCAGATAACTGAACTATCTTTTTCTGTACTGAAGTTTGACAAGTAGAGATTTTCAGATAACTGAACTATCTTTTTCTGTACTGAAGTTTGACAAGTAGAGATCCTCAGATAACTAAATTTCTGAAGCATACAAAATACTATCGTCTACTATTTTAGTTTTTTTGAAATAAAATACAATTGTTAAAGTATACACTCAATCTGTCTTTTTGACAGACTATCAAAATTAGTTTCAGAAAACTTTTAGAAAAAAATCTATAATGCATCATATTTGTATATTTTATCCAAAAAAAAATATTTTGATTAAATATGTTCATAATAAAATTGTAAAACAAACAACTTTATTTCTAAATATTTGCGGGTAGCATTCAGAATAAAACTTTGATTTTCATTTTAACAAATTGTAAGAGCAAAAGTGACTATAGTCTAAATACCCTACCTAAAGCGTTATTTATTTCCTCCAATAAAGGTATAAAGAGTATGACATTATGACCACATAAAACAAAACGGACCCAAATTTTTAGTATTCTTTCAAAATGCCTAAAAAACGTTTGCCAAATCTACAAATTTCTGATTTTATCACATAAATAGATGGTGCCTATGAAATAATGTATGGAAATGCTATCCCATGCACCTTTTTAACAGCAGGGTGTGCATGAGGCAGTATTTCAAACAGTTATTAGGCACCAACAACTTTTATTTATGCTGGTCTCTTGTAAAAAAGAAAAAAAAAAGTAACTAAATGATGGATATGGAGTGTTTTTTTAGCTTCAAGGGATTGTAAAGAGGTTTCTAAACTTTGTATGTGTATCGAGGACACTGATATCATCAATTTTAACCATTCCAATTTCCATTCCGACTTCTGTGGTTCTTGCAATTCCACTAAAACTAACACGTTTTATAACATCACTATCAGTAATGTGTATAGATATCAATAGTAGCATCTGGTAGATCATTGTCAGTGACCTCATAAAACTCTTTACAATCCCTTTTAAGTGCAATTATTTAGACAGTTGTAAACATAAACATTCATCATTAACAAGTCACATTTCTCTCATGATATGTTTCATATCAATCACATTAGGCCCTGCTCGATTACAAAAAATCTGAAACTGATTTGGTACATCAGATTTGCTTTGTAAACGAGTACAATTTACAAGAAATCCGAAACCGGTTTAGTAATATAGTAGTTCTGTAAACAAGTGGCACAGATTCGGAATCCCAGATGGCTGCGCCCATAGATATTTCTGTTTCCGCTGAATGTCGCCATGAATCCGAAGAATCTGTGATATGAGGCAGATTCACCGATTCGGTATCCGGATTCGGATTCAGACAAACCGCTGTAAACGAGTGACGCGGATTCAGAATCCAGTTTCAGATTAGTTGTAATCGAGCAGACCTTTAGTCATTAGCAAACTGACTGGCAGCCATTTTGTAAAATAAATTCTGATAAAAAAATTTCATTTGATTATTCGTTGTTATTTTTCTTCTGAATTCTCATCAACTGAATTATGGGTAAAATCAGACAAATTCCACCACTAACGTAACTAACTTTAGCTCCAAGACTCCAATATACTGAAATATAGTCAAATTCAAAGGTTATTGACTGCTTTCAGAGATTGGTTGTGGTCAATTGTATTTGGCCTCCCAATGATGATGAGGCACAAGACCATCCCTTGGACGGTATTTCGACTTAAACGGGTGGCCACGAATCTGAGAGTTTTGTGAATTTCGGGCCATGGTATGAAAAAGGTAGGGAACCACTGATGTAGAGCCTATAATGATTTGGACATGGGGAGTTATATTTCAATATTATCTGGCATGTGTATGGGGTATGAGTAAAAGAAACAGTCTTACCTATAGAAGCTACTATTGGGCCTACAGCCCTAGCTAGTGCACCAAGAGATCTAAAGGTACCCAATACAATTCCTTTCTGTTCAGCTCCACCATGTACTGATATCATTGTAGTAAGACATGGTACTACTGTTCCTGATGCTGAAATAGTCAAAACACTGGTATTATAACTAGCTTAAGTCTGAAGATTTAGGCCCTATTGTTTAAAATCAATCTGAAACTGGATTCTGAATCTGTATCACTTTTTTTACAAGGGTTTGCCCCGAATCTGAATCCAGATATCAAATCCATGAATCTGCCTCCTAGAGAGGATTCGTCGGATTCAATATGGCGTCATTCAGCGGAAACTCGAAAAAAGTTGAAATTTGTATTTTGCCGTTTGCCAAAGATATAATGCCACTTGTATACAAAACTTTTCTGATGTACCAAACTAGTTTCGGATTTTTTAGGAACATGCTGTATCAGTCAGTCTGTATAAGACATCATTTGCTTGATTATGATGCAAGTCCAGGAGTCATCTTTTCAATAACTCCATTCAAACCAGCTGTAAATGGATGGTTGTGAATAGTTTGGAAAAGATTAATCTCAAGTAGTTTGTCCATGGACCAACTGGTAGATATGAATCGAGGTTGTTATCCTTCTGTCTTGAAATAGCTTAATAATTGAATTTTATCACCAAATAAAACAGGTTTAGACATCCTCATCTCTAAAAGGTGTATTTCTTTTATCTGACACATCTGCTTTCAATAAAATATCCTTTTAAAAACTTACCAAAAGAGAATAAAACTAATGCTATATACATCAGAGTTGTAGAAGAAGCAAATGCCATGATAATAAATGCAGGAATTAAAATAATCATTCCATGAGTTGCTACTTTATGTTGTCTGTCATGTTTGACTCTCCGCACATAACCCCCTGAAAATAAGAAAATCATATCTTATAATTGCATGTAATAACCACACCCCTCATTCCTCAAATTAAATATGTTTTGACAACATTGATGGGCATAGCAAATTATCTTTATCTTCAGTGTTGAATGCAATTATTGTTGTTCCATTGTTAAAAACAATAACAGTAAAAACTTTTTTATGTATTGTTTTATTTCCAATTTTTCATTCAAATATATATTTCAAAATCCCTGTTCATTATTGATACTCTCAATTTAATTTCAAAACTAACTACAAAATCCCCCAAAAATAATCAAAATGTTTGTTTGGAATATTTAACTTCTGAGTCACTTAGAACTAAAAGGAATAAAGATGAAAATGGTAATTGACTTACCCTGAACCAAGGCCATTACTACACCCATAAAGAAAAACATCTTTCCTTGTTGTATACTGAAAAATATAGAAGAGTTTCTTATGCAATCTAAAAACTTGAAGATATAACATGCAGACAAGTCGAACTAATAAGTTATCTAAAGCCGTCAATACACATAGATCTAGTATTTTTTGGCCTACTTTCAAAGACAATTGGTCATATCTGCTGCCAGAGAGTGCAAATAATGAAGAAACCAAATACAAACGATCTTTTCTTTTCTTATGAACTTTTCACATACGAAATTATATCAATCATACATGAGTAAGTATTCCATTATGAAAATGATGCTAGAGTGTGCAAAAGAGTCCTACGAAGACAAAACCAAACAGAACTTACCTGTCATATTGAAATCTATTGTGCATGAGAAATGGAAGGGTGAATTCTAAACCAGAATAACAAAACATATAAATAAAATATAAACTTCCTATCTTCTGTAAACTCGATAAATCTACAAAATAAACAACATTAAATATGTGTATAGTCAAACAGAGATTTCGGCTCATCCGGGTACCGTCAAAACATATACACAACCAGTCCATTATATTTTCAAGCGTGTTTACCTGTAACTTACCAAACAAACAACCTCTAAGTAAGATACTTTTATACCCTTGAAAATATAATGGACTGGTTTTGTATATGTTTTGACGGTACCCGGATGAGCCGAAATATCTCTGTTTGACTATACCAGTACTAGAAATCGAGATTTGTTTTACAGTTAAGATCAATCATGCTTTTATTTTATCAAAGGCAGATAGCGAATCAAATATCATCTTTACTTGCAGAATTTGTGCAACTATGTCACTTTTCAGTGTATAAATATGACCTCTGAATCATTCATAGACTTGCAGATCCAAGAACAGTCTTAACTGCTAGGGCAATAATAACATTCTTCAAAGTAAATATTCAAAAATATCATGTTGGCACTTTAATCCTGTTCCAATCCCAGCATCAATTGAATGGTACCGAACTAGACTGGAGAACACTTGTCCTATTTGAAAACTTTCACTTCATATCAACTTTGAATGCACAAGATTTATTTGTATAATTAATGAATCTATAGTTGTATCGTTACCTGTTCTAGAAATATTATGAACTGAAGAAAATTTTAATAATTTAACAGGGTTGATTAAATCTGTAGAACTTTTTACACTTGAAACTTTATTCTGAAATAATAATATTAAGATTTAAGTTGGATGTCTTGTTATGGGTTTTTCTGTGTGTGACTCCATTTGCCATGATCTGACAAATTTGTTTCCATGGATCATCATTTCTCAATCAATTAACGATGTCTTTCAATATATTCATTATTGCACATTGACTTTTATGGTCAGCCAATTTGCAAGAGAGTTTTTGTTACTTGAAGTCCAATTGACCCTTATCACAAAAGAACATTTGAGCTGATCCGGCAATTTTTGTTTGTTTCTCCTATAAAAAAACTTTATCAGGAGAGCTGATTCAGAAATGAAGATTAACTTTTGTTACAAGGACTCAATGTTCAAAGTACAATACTTACCCTTTTATTTTGAGGTAAAGTTTCTTCTAAAAACAGATAAACAAACAAAATATCACTAATGGCTAGAGTCAGAGCAAACAACGCTGGTAGAAGATAAAAAACTTCTCCTAAAGACTTCCCATATACACTAAATAGAGCACCAATAGTAGGACCAAATACAAAACCAACAGAGAATGCTACACCAATCCATGCCTGCAATACAATATATATATAGAAATAATTGTCAATTAGTTCACCTAAATAAATATCAAATTTAGATTTCCTCAAAATAGGTAATTTCATCCTTTGATCTTTTTATCCATTATCCAGTATTAAGAGTGAAAAAGTTCCTAACAAAAGAATGTATGGTTATTGTTCTTAAATTGTCTCAAAGTCTTAGAATTAGACATGAGAATGAGTTCTACGTGAGAAATTTCAGTGAGGATACAGACTGAAAAAAGTAAAAAAATCTTAAGATTTCAAATTGTCGTAAGTGTGGAATTATTCATTGTAAAATACCAAAGTTACGACAAAATTCATTGTAAGAATTTTTGAGAAACAAGCCCCAATTGTGATACTCTGATGTACAACTGTTTAATTTTTTATTTTTTAGAGAAATGAAATGGTGTTTTATGTCCCATTTTCTGCACCTGTTGGGCAATTTTATTTCTAATAGCTTACCATTCCTTTTCCTCGTTTTTCTGGCGTAGAAACATCAGCTACTATAGCTGTACTTAAACTAACATTGCCTTTACTAATTCCACCAACAATACGAGCAATAACAAACAGAGTAAAGTTACTAGATAACGCCCAAATGCCATAGGATGCTGCTACACCAGTCTACAATATATAAGAGAAACAGTTGATATCTGAATATATATTGAAATATAATTAGAAGTAGTATATAACGCCCAAATGCCATAGGAAGCTGCTACACCAGTCTACAATATATAAGGGAACAGTTGATATTTGAATATATAGTGAAATATAATTAGAAGTAGTATATAATGCCCAAATGCCATAGGAAGCTGCTACATCAGTCTACAATATATAAGGGAACAGTTGATATTTGAATATATAGTGAAATATAATTAGAAGTAGTATATAATGCCCAAATGCCATAGGATGCTGCTACATCAGTCTACAATATATAAGGGGAACAGTTGATATGTTGAAAATGGAATTTAGAAGTAGTATATAATGCCCATAGGCCATAGGATGCTGCTACACCAACCTATAATGTTAAAGGGACGGTCTGATTTAAACGACAACATGCCTTTAATTTTACAGGGAGAAATAGCATTATTATGAGTTGATAAGGGTCTTGAAATATAGAAATAGTCTTCAAAAGTATTAAAACTGCACAAAAATTGTATAATCTCCTGACTATACCCCAAACTAAAAATTTCACTTTCTATTTCTATGTATTAACTATACATGATACATAAGGATAATTATGGATACATGTGAATTTGGATATCAGATAAAGAATTATAAGGTGTCAGTATTAGAAAATGGATGGGTTTAACAAGTTAAGAGAGATTGAGAAAGATAAAGGCAGTTCATAAAATACCTGAAAATGTTTGTCACTTTAGTTTTACATAACAAGATAACACTTATTACCTAGCTGCCACAGGACTTCCTATTGATAGTAGGAATATTATAATACATGTATAGTTGAATAAAATAATCTCACATGTCTTATAACATTTTTTATGCATAATACTCACCATACAAAGTAACATTATTGGTCTTCTACCATATTTATCACTAGCGGCTCCTATCACTGGGGCACTTAAAAAATTTAATATGGAAAATAACGAGCCTATTAATCCTGAAAATAACAAAAGGAAAAAGAATGCAATTTAGGTTGTTTTTGGTGTATCAAAATGAATGATGGCATAGAAGTTAAATTCAGATGCTTTGTTATGAAGCTGAAAAATAAGTAATTATTGGAGTTAAATCATATTTACAGATGAGCTCAACCACATTGATGAGACTCGATTTTTTTTTCTAACTTGGCCAGGGCTTAAGATAACATGGCAGAAACAATTATCAACGTTGTGCCTAAATTAAAAAAAAATATAAGATGCTACAGAAGGACAGTAGAGTCAAAGAAAACAAAGCAGTCAAAAATTCAAATTGCTGTGAATAAAGTTATTAAGAACTTAACTTCTGTATTTTATAACAAGGATCATGCATAATATTTACAATTAAAGGAATTGTTTAGTGAACAGATGGCATCAATTTGCGCCATTCGAATTTCCATTCTGACGTCTGTGTTTTTTGCAATTCCACTAAAACTACACTGACAGTGATTAAACATGTTAGTTTTAGTGAAATTGCAAGAACCACCGACATCTGAATGGAAATTTGAATGGCACAAATTGATGCAGTTTCGCCATACACATACAAAGTTTAGAAAACCAGAAAACCCCTTTACAATCCCTTTAAGGATTATACAGTATTTGTGCAGTTGTTATCTCCTTCATTTTCTATGTTATTTTTTTATCTACACATGTGTCTTGTTAATGCACTTAGTCTTATTACATAATATATCATACTCACCCCCAAATAAAACTGAATTCCATCTTGGTGTGTCTGGTGCCCCAACAAATTCACGAAAATTACTCACTGATGTTTTAATATAGGTATATAGACCTTGCTGAAATTAAAGAGTACTGGCATTGACATATTGACCAGTAAACCAGTAAACCAGTATTCACAGTAAACCCTGTATGGGGTAGGTTACCTCTTATTGACTTTTACAATAGGTATTCGGTGGGGGTGGGGGTGTGAGGGAGAGGTAATCCATTTTCTACCTTTAAATTCAAATCTTTTGACTATCACAAATAAAGTTTTCCAACTTATTATTATAAACTGGGATTTTTGTATCATAAAGCACCTCTACTTTCGATTGATATTATAAGTAGACCTTCTGTTTCAGTCTAAAATACTGTTCACACCAAAAACGTGTGTTCAACACAGCGTTAAAATTGAGATCATGCTTAATCTTTTTGAAACACCTGTTGGTACTTTTCTTTGTAAGAGTCCACTACTATACAACTATTACTCTTCATTTTGCCATGTTTTTGATGCAATTTTGAATTAAAAAAAATGTTATGCTTGTACAGATTTGTGTTTAAACTACTTTCAGTCATTCAGTAGTATTCCTTGAATATAAAATTGTATTCATAAGAGAAATGGATTAGAGAACAGGGGCCTGATTCTATAAAACTGAACTAATGATGATTTCAGTATGACAATTATCTGATAGGTAAAATTTAAGTTTATCATCAAATCTGCAGGAGCTTCATACTCGTAAACTTAACTATATAATATAAAATTTAGATTTTTTAAGAAATACAGTCATCTGATTGGATAATAAAGCTAAAATCAATATTAGTGATTTACCAATCAGGTTTTTAGAATACTAAAATCATTGTAAGTTAGAGGGATTAACACATACAAAGTTTAGAAATACGCTTTACAATCCCTTTAAGCTTTTGAGAATAAGGACCCCAGACTAAAGTATTTTTTAGAACTTAGATTTTATATTTGTTAATCAAGACTAAGGCCCATGGCACTTGCCAACATGACCCTTTCAGTATCATTAAATATATTTTATCTTTGAGGTTTTATCTAGCACGTACACAGCTAGTGTTTTTATGTTTCAATCTAACACGTTGACTCGCTACAGTTTACTATCATTGTAAGTTCATCTAACTCTAGATAACCCTTTAACACAATTATCAACAGTCCTGAATATAATAATAATCAGTCAAATCTGAATAATGTTTTCATTCAACTCTGACTTTCTGTCACTTTTTTTAAAACTTTTTTTGAAAAGCTTAAAGCAATAAGTTGTCTATACTTAATAAGACCACAGCAAATATGACTATTGCCCAAGCATTCAATGTACTTTGAAAAAATTTGTGTTTATCAAATATTTACATTAGGAAATCAAGTTTTGTAAAAATCCAGACCAGTCTTTAGTCTATATTGCATTCACAGAACAAATTTTTACATATTATTATTCGGGGACACTGATAGCATCAATTTGCGTCATTCCAATTTCCATTCCGACGTTTGTGGTTCTTGCAACTCCATTAAAACTAACGCGTTTTATGGCGTCACTGACATAGATATAGATATCAATAGTAGCATCCAGTAGACCACTGTCAGTAACGTCATAAAACGTGTTAGTTTTAGTGGAATTGCAAGAACGACATATGTCGGAATGGAAATTGGAATGGCGCAAATTGATGCTATAAGTGTCTCTGATACACATACAAGGTTTAAAAATCATTTTACAATCCTTTTAAAACTTAATGAACATTCAAGTCACTTTGAAACTGGATTTATGAACTAAGTTTGCTCTTAAGACAGTCGACCATTAGTATAACTAATGACTAATTTCGATGCAACTAAACTCACCTTGTCATTGTTGCCATAGTAATCCAAAATAGAGGGCAGTAGAGGTAAAATGACTGTGAAAGCCAGAAGATCTAGGACCAGGGAAATAAAAACGATTAAAAACACACGATTCATTTTTTTCAGTGCCGCTTCATCATTGACCTTGACCTTGGTCGGACCTTCCACAATATTCTGTGCACTTCGTAACATCACCATTGTTTATTTTATCTACCTGAAAAAAAAAAAGAATACATGAAATGAAAATGAAATTTTTTTGCTGCTTTATAGGCTATAAATGAAGACGGGAAAACACCATGCAGTGTGCAATAACAGCCGCATCAACCTTCTTTTACTTTTGATTTCCAATTGTGAAAAATAAAAGACAAAGTTTTGAGGGTCAGTTACATGTCCACAAACCATGCTCAAATTTTTCAGTGAGGGAACTCACCTGTCACACAAAAATTTACATGAACATTTAATAAGTTAATATGTCAAACAGCTTTTAAAAACATTTTTGATCAAAATGCAGGGTGAGAAACACTACTCTTTATCAATCACCCCCTTTTCTCCACAACTGAATTTATGTAAGTATCAAAGTTTATCACAAATACCAAGATCTCTATCTATAACTGACAACAAGATTAGATAAACTTAAAAACTATATTCATGAATGAATAGTAACTTAATGACTCCTGTGCAGATATAGACATACGATCAATTACAAAATGGCTGCCAGACAAAATTGACTTAGGAATCACTGGTCAAAAATATCATGATAAAAAAGTGTGCACTATACAAGGAAATATAAGGCACATGTTATAGGTGTTTGGTTCTGTTCCAATATTTCTACATGAATAGATAAAAAAAATATCCGATCCGAACCATATAACAATTCTCAAAATTGAAAATATATATAACTAAGGTATTTTTTATCTTATCTATGGCATACGATCTTACTTTCAAAGAGAAAGCACCAAGAAAGAGCAAGCACCCATTTTTAAACAAAAAATACAGATTTTTTAATCTCAACTATAGTACATGTATTTTCAAAAACGGATGACATTCAGTTGGAGGGGATTTTTTTAATCCTCTTTCAAACAGCCAATATATATACCCCATGCTGTACATTGGTTAGACACAAAACATTGAAACACTGTTAAACAAATACAAGAGTAAAATTCACACATCTGTATAACAAGTATTATCTTTAGTACAACAATCCAAATCGAAAAATTTCAAACACAACATATACATGTACTATAAGCAATACATAAAACTAACACCTCATTATAGGAAAGTATCTGAGAAATGATTAATTTCATCAAGTATACAGTCTAGAGAAAAAAAGAAAGAAAGAAACATCTATATTTTACAAGGATTACAACTTAGGTTCCGTGCGGATCCTTTCTCCCAGTTGGTCCTTGGCCAAACCTCTTGGCATTGATCTTTCCTGGCTTATTATCCGTACCCATTTACAGCCGGGTGGACTGGAATTATGAGTGAAGATGAACCGAACTCTCAAACATAACAGCCTTCATTTCCTCGTATCCAAGCAATAACGACATGCTTGTCAAGAACGATGCGCTAACCACTGTGCTATAGAACTTCACAAACGGAGCATACCTGCACTCACAGTTGCTGCTTATTATTGTTACAATACTCCATGGTCCAAAAATAATTCAGTTTTTACCTGGATTCAAATCCCTGGCTGTAAAATAAGTCTTAATGCAATCACTAACAGTGTGAATCAAACTTGAGTACAATGATTAGCCCAAGGGTTTGATAAATTACACCCTTGATCTCTTCTTAATAGAAATAAGCTTGAGGATAAAACAAATTAAACTGAAAATTATACTTTATTTCCTTTATTTGAAAGATAATTAAAAGATCATTAAATAACAAAATAATCAGGTTTTTCTACCCCCAGGTCAAATTAATTTTAAATATTACCAATATTGATGAATAATCATAACAATGATAGGGTACGTATGTATGTTCACCTACACATCCCCTTTTTCAGAGTCTACTTAGTCCAGTCCTTATTCTCGAAAACTTAACATAAAAAATCCAATCAAAGTTATCTGATTGGATCAGGGTTTTAGATTACATGCTAGTTACAACGGTAAACGTCATGCCCAAATTAACAGCCCCCAAATAATTGTGCCCAAATTAACAAAACTGAGCTTGTTCCTTTCATGCTATCTAAGCACTGCAGAGCCATAAATGGCAACAACTTCGATAATGACACCTCCATAAATGAAACTATATAACCCACGGAGGGTTCTAAATTGGTGAAAACATTTTTGTAGCCTTCTCAGTAGTCCTTCCCTATATGTTTGGCCAATACACTCATACAGGGTGTGCCCAAATTAAGGTAATCTAAAGCTCTGTGGATAAGAAAAACCTACAGCTGTATTTTGAATCTAAAATGCTTTTACAGGTACTCATGCTGACATCGCTCTTTCAAAAAACAAAATTCATAAAAGCTGATTTGGAATGTTTTTTTGATAACTAAAATCAAATGAAATGTAAACTTACTGTCAATGTTTGATTGAACTAATGTAGAATAATTTACTACCAGTCATTACCTATGTAAATATAACATAGTTTGTATGTGGTTCATTATTTAAGCAGTCAATTTCAACCTACTTATATCCCTATACATACTTTATCAGTAAATGATTTTTATAGAATTATAGCAAAACTCATTTTAGACTCATTTCAGTTGCAAAATATAAAAAAATAATTTTCATGAATATCCAGATGTTAGAACTAAAATAAAACATTACAAACAAACATCCGTGGGTGAGATGATTTTTCAACCTGGGGCCTTATTCTCAAAAACTTAACTTAGATAAAATAAGAATTTTAATAAATACAGTAATCTGATTGGATAATAGAACTCAACATAAAATCGATTTTAGTGATTGTCCAATCAGATGACTAGAATACTAAAATCATTTTAAGTTAAGTTTTCGAGAATAAGACCCCTGGTTTTCCTTCTCAGTGATGCAGGGTGGAGGGACTGACATCTAAAAAGCATGTAGTCTTAGGATGGGACAAAAACTGAGGCCCAGTGTGCTACAGACTGTGCATGTTATAGATTATTCAACAGCTGAACATTTAAAATAAAGAGTAGGGTAATGCCGCTGTCCTGATAAAATTTTGCTCATTGAACACTGCATGGCGGCTCTCCGTCTCCATTAGCCCATTCAGGTGCAGAAAAGAAGGATGCAAAACTCTACTTCCTTGCATTTAGTTATTTAAAAGCAAAGTTCAGCAAACTATAAATTAACTAGTAACTAAAGAGTAGGCCTATTCACTTGTTTTTTACCAAGAAAAAATCCTACTTAAACTTTCACAAAACTATACTTTTATAAAACTGCATCCAACTATGAAAGTTTGGTTTTGTCTATCTTTATAGTCTGATTGACATGTATCGGGGTATATTTACGGTCAACTTACTGTCCTTGACCAATGACCATTAGATTTCAAACTTATCATTTTACTATTATTCTAGAATATGCTGACAAAACATGCCAATTTTGCACGTTTTCAGTGTGTGATCGATGTATGTTTTACCCTTGGAATACTTTTGGCAATTAGTCTAGATGATGTAACATGCAGTGAAATACTTAAGCAATAAACTGTTACCGTATGGCATGCATGGTCATATATCAGGACACAGATAGGCTGCAAAATTGAATAAATGTATACTAGCACGTTTTATGACGTCACTACCAGTGATCTGCATAGATTAAGATATCAAAAGTAGCTTCTGGTAGATCATTGTCAGTGACGTCATAAAATGCAATAGTTTTAGTTATTGCAAGAACCACAGACATTGGAATGGCGCAAATTGATGGCAGCAGTGTCCCCAATTCACATACAAAGTTCAGAAAACCACTTAGCAATCCCTTTAAGAGTGAAGATGAATTATTCAAGGTCATCAGACTTTCACAACCCAAATGAGATCTGAAATCCCAACCATAAAAACCAACTTTTTACTGGTAACCAATGATTATGATTGTACACTCTCACCCACTGTGCTATTACATTAAGTCCAAGACATCATCAAAATTTCTTTACACAGTTTCAGTCATGTCATACAATAGGTAGGCCCAAGCACACACTTAAAACTGGAAATAGCAGCATTAAATTAACAAGAATCTCTCAGTGGAGACAAAGTTATTATATTACTTACAATCCTAATGTCTCATTAAAAAGGATAAATTACGTTTCTATTTCTATGCATGAGTGAAACTGTGATTGTTCTATTCTATTCTATTTTCTATGAATAAAAAAAAATAGCTTCATGATAAATTGATAACAAAACGAATGTTACGGCCTACTTTTCTACAGAAATTGATCAGAGAGATAGATGCTATCCATCAGAGTTAATATAATAATAATTAATTTACATAATTCAGTTGAGGAGAAATGACTTTATCCACCTTACAGGTCTTCAAATTGCACTTTTAAAGGGATATGTTCACTAACTGTTCGACCAAAAACCTTTAAGTTTCAAAACCTGGAATTTTTTAGCTATTCTAATCCATAAATATTTTAACAACTCTCCCTCAAAATTTAAGCCTTCAAATCTTCATGTATGGATAAATATCAACTTTGAAAGTCAAAAATACGACTCATCATTTAGTAAGACTATGACATATGGAAAACACATTTACAGAAAATGAAAGATAACTGTTAGTGTACTGGTATACCGGTAATTGAAGGGATTATAGAATTTTTGCGCGGTTCTAGTAAATCTGAAGGCTTTTTACATAAATTTAAGGCCCTAATGATTATTCCAAGCCTTCTCAATAAATTTTTGTAAAGGGCCAAATGCATTTTATGAATAAAATATAGGGCCAAATAGAGCTCAGTCAACATAGCGAGCAGGGCGTTTAAGCGGTAGGGGTTACTCTTGAGGGGCCACTCCTGAGGGCACCGCGGGCCGTCATTTGAGAAGGCCTGCCCTAATCGATCCTAAAAAATGATGAAAATTCCTGTTTAAGAGAAGCTGGAATCAACATCATTACACACTTTTTACAAGATTTAGTTTACATACATACATGTAATACTATATCAAGTCAGGTGCTATTTACAAAGAAACATTCACAGTCCTCATGTACAAAGATAGGCCTAGTTATAAAATATATCATTCCTTTTCAAATGATACACAGAAATCAATAAAACAAACAACTGTTTTGATAACTTTCTTGTTTTTAATTTGGCAGCTGTTAAATAATCATTTCCTTCCAAAGATATAATGAAAAAAATTTAACTCAGATGTTAGTCAGAGAAAACCTGCTGTTGAGTGGTCAACGTCAGACTGTCATGCTGTATCATTGCATTGCGGAAATTCTATTCCTTTCATAAGCCCCTGTGTCCTTGGAAATCGTCACATCTCGATACATTTTCATAAAATATTTAATAAAAATGTAAATTAAATGATCTCCTAGCTAAAAAAAAATACCTTTTATTTTGATCGAAAGTTTCCAAGCGAAAATTTTATAAGTGATGGCTGCCATTTTAATTATCCCGACTTCAGTCGTCTGCGACTGCTTCAAATTTTGTTTCCGTGTAAAACGGTACTTTTGGGAGTTATTTGTGAAGTTTTTACATACCATCCGGATCGGTATCGGTAGCCTGCCTTCAATAATCAATCTTAATTTGGTAATCGATACCCACATCATCTTCAAAGTTTCAATATTTATATATAGCTTTATAACTTCGGGATTTGGTATTAAGTAGATCGGAATGTCCACATCTTATGAAGATTTTTCAGCAATTTCAGTTGAGCCAGAAAATTTGTCGCTTCTTAAGACTCATGATATGAAAATATTCCATAAATGAAAACATAAACTTATTATATAAAAATCACACATCCGATCGCTCTTTCCAGCTTCCTCTTAGTGACATGATCGTTATATGTTATTCTATCTCTAACTAGCTATAGGTATTTCCTAAACATAACCAAAATAACTTTAAAAAAAATCACACATCCGAACTCTCTCCCCAGTTTCCTCTCAACTACAAGATATGTACATGTTATTCTGTCAATAAATCATACCAAGCCAGGATCTCATTTGGTATATAACTTCTAGCTGTTTTGATGTTCAAACAACTTGGTGCATGAATCAACAAGATGATCGCTCCTAAACTTATATTGACAATAGTCTTACTGTGGCCCTCTCCTGTAACTGGCAATCATTATGGGTCACCAATGAAGAGACAGTATTGGGGAAAGTCTTTTGGTAAGTATTAGTAAATGCACCTAGCATTATGGGTCACCAATGAAGAGACAGTATTGGAGAAAGTCATTTGGTAAGTATTAGTAAATGCACCTAGCATTATGGGTCACCAATGAAGAGACAGTATTGGGGAAAGTCTTTTGGTAAGTTTTAGTAAATGCACCTAGCATTATGGTTAAATGCACCTAGCATTATGGGTCACCAATGAAGAGACAGTATTGGGGAAAGTCTTTTGGTAAGTCTTAGTAAATGCACCTAGCATTATGGTTAAATGCACCTAGCATTATGGGTCACCAATGAAGAGACAGTATTTAGAAAAGTCTTTTGGTAAGTCTTAGTAAATGCGCCAAACATTATGGGTCACCGATGAAGAGACAGTATTGGGGAAAGTCTTTTGGTAAGTTTTAGTAAATGCACCTAGCATTACGGTTAAATGCACCTAGCATTATGGGTCACCAATGAAGAGACAGTATTTAGAAAAGTCTTTTGGTAAGTCTTAGTAAATGCGCCAAACATTATGGGTCACCGATGAAGAGACAGTATTGGGGAAAGTCATTTGGTGAGTATTAGTAAATGCACCTAGCATTATGGGTCACCAATGAAGAGACAGTATTGGGGAAAGTCTTTTGGTAAGTTTTAGTAAATGCACCTAGCATTATGGTTAAATGCACCTAGCATTATGGGTCACCAGTGAAGAGACAGTATTTAGAAAAGTCTTTTGGTAAGTCTTAGTAAATGCGCCAAACATTATGGGTCACCGATGAAGAGACAGTATTGGGGAAAGTCATTTGGTGAGTATTAGTAAATGCACCTAGCATTATGGGTCACCAATGAAGAGACAGTATTGGGGAAAGTCTTTTGGTAAGTTTTAGTAAATGCACCAAGCATTATGGGTCACCAATGAAGAGACAGTGGAAAGTCTTTTGGTAAGTATTAGTAAAGGCATTATATGGATCACCAATTCTGGGTCAGTTTGGATGAAAAGTCGTCATTTGGTAAGTAGTATGTATGTATTGGAGCTGACTTTGTTTTCTCATCAAAAAAGAAACTAAGCAATAAATTGACTTTTATCCTCGATACAAAACCTTGATTATTTACAGCGTGTCCAGACTATAAACTACCATTAAACTTTAATTGGATGTCTCGAGTTAGCTGTAATGACAATAAACGATACAACTGTCTACAAGGACACAAGGCAGAAGTCCAAACTATTTGTAAAAATGGAGTCTGGTTTTTAGAACCAACGTGCACAGGTCTAAAGGCAACATCAGGTTTGTTTTCCAATCATTCTGTGGGTAGTCTGAAGCATGACATATGAAAAGTGCACAAAATTTTAAATTTTCAACCAGAATTTTTGTGATAGTCCAAGTGTCCAGCACATTTTATTTTAAAATTTGACAGATCCCTGTCATGGTTTCTCCAAGCTTCAGTAGGATTCGCAGTTTTTATTGCATACATTTGCCCTGTATGTTGGAAAGTTAAATGTTAAACTTGTCATTATGAAATAGTTACTCATTTATCGATTTACTTTCTCAAATGACAAGTTCATTAGCTGATAGTACCAGTATATTGCCAGTATATTTACATGGAATTTTGAGTTTTAGGATGTTTTGTACTTTAGGGTATTATCAATAGTCAAAATATTTTTAAGTTTTGGGATGTCCAGCCGGAATGACTATACCTTACTCTGATGAACTGACACAATTTGGTATCTATGGTGATGAAATGAAGTTTAATTGTTCTGCTGGTTACACCAGAAATGGAACTGGAACTGTGAATTGTACTGCCAGTGGAGAGTGGGCAGTCATAGTGGCTTGTGAAGGTACGTTTTGCTTTTGCTTTTGTGGTGCATGAATACAAGACCAACTTAATTAGTATTGTTAATCTATGCTATAACTACATGTTACTGTTGTGTGATATATGATACTGTTCGTAAACTGTAAAAGAATTTGAGAAACCTGGCTGATCCCTATCTATAGCATCTAAATAGAATAAAATTCAGTTTTCAGTTTAATGACTCTGATTTCCTCGTTAGTACCCTAAAAGTCATTTTTTTGAGACTATGTTTGAGACTATATAATGATTCGTCTATGTTAGGCGGCCATCTTGCCGGGTATTTTGTCAGTAAAAGACAACTCTTGTTTTAAGGTTGAATTTGATTCGCTTTTTTTTTCTGCGAAAGATGATGATACATTCTGAAGAATAATTGTGATTGGTTGAACTATAATTTATTCAACATGGCACGTATCGTACAGTATACGAGGTTATCTAGCATGTCTAGTTCTGAAGTTAATGGTACGGGAAAGAGACCTAACTACCAAGACTAGTCACATGATCAAACATGGATTCTAAATTTAGCGTTTCAAAGCAAGTTAAGTCAAATGGTTTAACCTAGCGTCTCTACGTCCACGTTCGGTTCATAAACATAAGAATACATGGATTAAACTTGCATACCCTATAGCACACGGGACCTATGTTAATAGTTCCATGTCATCTCCTCTGACATACATCATTGACAGGGGATACAGGGTTCAAAAATCCAAAGGTATCATTTGACCCATGCTGGAGTTTGAACCCTAAACTTCAGGTTAGCGAGCAAGCTTCTTACTCACTGAGCCCTAGCGACCACAACTCTCTTTATCATCTTAGACATCACTGTAATACGTTTAATAATTTAGGGTTGTTATTTCTATTGTAGATTGCTACGATTATTATCCAGATGTCATGGTCAAGGGGATAAAAACTTTTCCAGGTTTAAATTATACTGAATGTCAATATAAGTGCCAGTATGCAGACGGAAATTGTAATTTTGCTTTTATAGACAGTTCAAATGACTGTATAGTAGTACTGTCTCCATTTGTTGGAGATGCTATTGAGACCAATTACACACAATGTAAAGGAATGTGCACTGAAAAATGGTATTGCAGAACTTTTACTTTCCATGAAGACTTGTGTATAATTTCTACTGACTATCTTCAATCATATAATAGTTTAAGTGAAGAAGGACCTATTTCAGAAGAAAACCGGTGTAATCCTAAATGAATTAAATAAATTTGTACAAAACACATTTTTATTTTTATTTATGAAGAACTTACAACCAATTCATCTCAATATGGCAGCTCTAGTTAGGCATTGAAGGGTAAATGATAAATCTTGAAGGGATACGTTGACTAACTGTTCGACCAATAATTTTTTTGTCTCAGAACCTGGACCTGTACATATCTGTTTGAAGGCTGAAATTTCGTGGGAGAGTTTGAACAATATTACGGATTAGATAAGCTAAAAAATTCCAGATTCTAAGACTAAAAACTTTTTGGTCGAACAGTTAGTGAACATATCCCTTTAATTTCCCTCATAAGTGATGAAAGCTCATTAAAAGGAGAGTTTGAATTTTTTTCGACGTGAAGAATAACGCTAATTTATGAAATGATATCCATACCCTTTATATTGTTTATATAAATTTACCTGTCCACCGAGAAATCGTTTTCAACATCAAATTAGAAGTTCCATATTATAATTGACAAGAGGCCGGCGTTTTCTCATGAAAGTTTTGTTAGCGTCTGGGAAAGGAATTCCGAGACTACGGACATGCGCAGAAGAATTTGTTACCAATAGCGACAAATTTTGATCATAGATATAAATAATAACTTTGTTAGTGTAAATTATACATTATAATAATTTATAGTACGAACAAATATTATTTAGATATAATTGTATGCTTCAAATAAATTCTCAAAGGTGTTATGAATGTTTGTAGGCTATGTAACATGCGTGTTCGGAAACATGTCAAACATGTGTACTTAACGCTGATTGGATCAATTGGTCCAATCAAAATTGAGTTCTCATAATCACGGATATATAAAAATAAAACACACTCGCAATTGGCTAGTCGCTATTTTCCAGTACAATAAAAATGGAGGCCGCGAGATTTAAAAACCTTACGTAAACGTTAAAAACTTATTTTACGGATTGTGACTTAACGCTTGGATATTTTACGCTAAAACTTTCACGAAAGGTAAGGGGCATATTTCTCTACATGTTGGCATGAAGTATTATGTATTTCACGATTCAGACCACGAAAACTCATTGAGAAATTCAGACTGTCCCTTTAAGCCAGAAATGCTACGTATAAATCCATCAGTTTGAACTACAGAAAATTACCTGAATGAGCCAGTGCCTCGTCTAAGGAATTGTTACTGGGCGGCAGTTAATTGAACAGGCGAAGTTGAAAACTAGATCGCCGGAAATGCAATCAGTGAAACAGACATCAAATAGTCTCTATGAAATGCGGCGATATTTGATATTTATTTGAAATTATAAACACGGCGAAAAAAACCACAGAAGAATTATTCCGAAACAACATATTATTCTTATTTCTGTTATCTTATGTTAGTTGTATTTAGAATTTCGATTGCTATCAATATTTTAACAATAAAGGACTGCCGACCAGGGCTGACTTTTGTGTTCACTGGGCACACAGTGTTAGTTGAGGCACTGGAATGAGCAGAAAATGAACCATGACACTTTCAACTACACCTGACATCAAAAGAAATTGAAATATGGTTGAATTAACCGAATGAATGTAACTGTTGAACCGACAGAACCGTACATAAATTTGTTTCATGACTTGGCATTTTTTATACTTTTGTTTAAGACATTTCAATGGTTGGTGCCCGACAAAAAAAAAAGATACTTACCCAGCTTTCTTTGTATCTAAACTAAAAGCAGGGATAAAAGAACAAATTGTCAAAATAAAGTTTTGTTTTTGTTAATTCAAGCATGATTTTCATAAGCAGCGAAGTAATGTAAGTAAACTGTCTTCACTAAAAAGAGAAAAAATCATCATACTTACCGTAAGCTATACCGCAATCTTCTGTACACCGCAATTACCGGGCGACAATCGAGAGATCATGAACAAGTTTTAACTCAAGCAAGTTTTTCACTTCTCATGTCGGCCATATCTTCCTGTTTTCATGAGTTCAAAGGTCAAATATGACGTCAAAAGGTTAAAGGTTATGTTTACTTATGTTAATTAGCCACGTGGAATCTAGCAAGCATGCACCTGTCATATGGCCCATATAAGACAAGACATGTTTTTGAAAAGTTTATTCTGAATAAATCTCTGAATTATTGTTAACTATTAATTGCTTAAATGAATTCGAACAAATTTATTTTACAGTATATACAAATATTTGTCCGACAATATCACAAAATTATAAAATGAAGCCAAATTTCCAATTTTTTTTTAAATGGATATTTTTAATTTTTGACGGGTGAAAATTATTTATTGTTTACTTCAAGCATATAAAATATAAGATTTCAGTGTGATTAAGAAGGTCAACATTAATCAGCTATATTTAAACATTACTCATAGGCAGGAGATATTCTAATCATATATCACATATATTATATCCTATTTCCTTATATTATAATATCAATTTAGACATTGCAATTATATTTTATCATAAAGATAGAGATAATGTTATTCATAGAATATAACATGTTTAACAGATGTGAGATATACATCAAGTATTTTATACAGTTTCTATTCATGTATTAAATGTGTATTCCGAAACAGCTGGCTTTTGACTAGTGCTGGGTTTTGATAATCGTGCTATGATATGCATGGCAATACATGGATCACAATACAAATCATATCGCAATACATACATGTATTGTGACATGCCGTATCATGATACATCTATATGTTTTATTGTGTCAGCACTGGTTTTGACTGATAGAATGAAAGATGTACCTTTTATTTGCCCCATCTTTCATGCTGATGTGCCTTTAGTCAAAATATCAAATATTTAAACTAACCATGATGGTAGCTTTTGAACAAAAAAGAGTAGGGATTTTAACATCAACAGAAATATTTGACAATTATCTCCCATTCTCTGTGTCTTATACATTATCCTCATGGATATATCTAACTAGCATGTATTTCAATTCATACAGTTTTGTTTTGAAATGTATTAAAAGCAAAAACAAAAGCAAAAAATACAGTTTTATTTTATCTTTTTCTCTGACTAGTCAACAATAAACAGTATCATACAAACAATGAACATCATACAATAAATATTGTCATACATTAACTATTCATACAATAATCTATCTATTCATACAATAATCATTAATAACAACTAGTGCGATATATATCGGGTGTCCCAGAAAAAACGTCCCCAACTTTGACGCAAAGTATCTCAGCTGCTGATGAGCAGATCTCTTTCAAAATTCTCACAGATTTACTTCAACATGTCCTTGTCAGACCCTAAAAATATGAAAGTCATCGAACAAAAATTGTATAAGTACTGCCTTGAACAAAATAGCATGTCAAAATATTCAATATCAGAGCAAATTACATAATTTGAATTTGTGTTCATTGTGCCTTCACCACATCAACCACCAATATCAAGCATTTTCCATCCTAATAAACTCTCAAGGATCTCATCTAAAAGTATCAATCGAGAAGCGACCATCCTGAATTTCAGTTGTTGTTTAATCAGTGTGCCCCTCTAACCCATGTGCAGTACACCTGTTTCTTAAGAGAATCCCAAATCATTACCATCACCAGTGGAACAAACTGAATAAACAGAAACTAAAAGGCAGGAAAGTTGCTTTATGGGAGAAAATACCTAAAGATGAGATCGGTGAGAGCATTTCAGGATGGAAAATGAATGATATTGGTGGTCAATGTAGTGAAAGCACAATAGACACGGGTCGAAATGTGTAGTTTGCTCTGATATTGAATTTTTTGACATGTTATTGTGTTCGTGGCAGTACTCATACAATTTTTATTCGATGACTTTCACATTTTCAGGGTCTGACAAGGACATGTTGAAGTAAATCCGTAAGAATTTTGAAAGAGATCGGCTCATCAGCAGCTGGGATACTTAGCGTCAAAGTTGGGGACGTTTTTTTTGGGACACCCGATATATCGATGAACTGATGTATCTCGATCAATGTTTAAAGGCTGATGACCTTGTCATCTTCATAATTACAATCTATCAAGCTGTATCAATTGGTACATATAGTAATATAGTATAGCAATGGCTCAAAATACAAATTCTCTAAAAACTGAGATACAGCTTGTTCTTCAATAATTAACTGTAATATTAGAGCAATATATTTTGGTCATAACATATATTAAACCCTATCTCTTTATTTTCATCTTAACAAATTATAGAAATACCTTTAACAAATAAAACAGACAGAACCTGAATACCCAAAAAATAAATATATCATAAACAATTTACAACCAGAATAAAATACTGGTATATCAATTCATAAACATTTAATTTATCAGTATATACAATACATTCTATAATAGTACCAGACCAGCTGAAAATCTATCGAGTTGGTGAAATTCATATTCAACAAAATATATTTGTAAAACTACTTTTTGTGGTTTACAATTACCATTGGTTTAAATCCCCCTAAATGTAAAAAAACAAATTATTTCACAACAGTCAATGACAAGAGGCTTTGTCCATGTCAGCCCCTCAAACCTGCATCACTGACAGGGGGAAACCAGATTGAAAAATCCAAAGGTATCATCTCAACCCATGCCATTGCCAATATTGAACACTGGACCTTCAGTAATTCTTTACTAAGGATTACTTTTGCACTTCTATTTAAAGTTGAGTAGAAGTTTTGGGTGAAGTAACAATTTAATTTTCAACATGGAACAGGGTTAAAATGAAGCATAAAAAATAGTGCGACATAAAAACAAAATTAGTGGTCACTGTCACTTTCATATAAATTCATTTGATTTAAAATATTTTGATCATTCGAAGTTCTATATATACAAGTTATTTGATATATTTTCAATTATTTTGTGAAAGGATCACAAAATCCAATGTTTGCTTGTTTTTGGAGCCTATTACCGATATAATCATTTGGTAGAAATTAATAAATAAGACATCTTTAAAAAATATATTGACTATGAATATAAGTTGTCATGGATTTTGAAGCAATATCACCAAAAAATTACGTTCCTTAACTTGGCCAATAGGAGTTTAAATTATCAGCTTATACAGGTAATCTGCTATATAGTTATGACACCAGGTAAGTCTGCTGATGAATATATACTCTTATTGACCAAGCTTTAGAATGTACGGTAGATTTTATGTCAATCCTAAGAGGTCAAATTGCTTTAAGTTTTTTAAGAAACATGGAGCTGTTGATTACAATTTCAGACACTTTAGGATTTTAGCGTAGAAATCAATCAGGGGTCCAAAAATGACAAATGAAATAATAAAAATCCGTACATGCAAAACAATTCCGTTAATCAAAATAACTATAACTAACAATTTGGCATGACCGGGTAAAGTCTTTTCCCCTTCGAATTGTCTAATCTGACATAACAATAATAATGTTTAAAATCTATAGACAAAACAAAGGGATAAATTTACAGACAAATTTAACAACATCAAAAACAACAACAATTTCAGTCTATAAACAAAAAAGATGACCAGCACCAATAGGGAATGTATCAACAAAAACATCACAATCTTAAGGAATAAATTCTGCAATTTCTGACTTAGCCGCTAAAACCTGCTATGCATGAGCCCTAAAATCCCTAAAATTGTCATTCAAAATGGTTGTAACAACCAATAAACTTGTTTTGTTTAAAGTTTGATTTTTATCTCAGTTGCATTTTTTAGACACTGAATCCAGGAAAATATAGGCAAAAATAGATCAGCTAAGTTTGGTAAATATTGTCTATAGAACTATCACCAATGCCTTTACTTTTAAGATTGACAGACATACTTCTCTGCATAAAGGATTACAGACACCTTATTATTTGCTTTGCCAGCTAAAAAAGTTTAAAAATACACTTTTACATATCACTTTTTAAATTGAATCTGATAACAAGTTTCCAAACAATGTCATTAAAAGTCAAAACTTGCATTATACGTTTAAATATCGTGGAAGAGATAGTTGAAATAAAGCTTTTACGAGGGGGGGCTGAAAAGTTCATATCCTGACTCAGAAGGAGTTATACCACAGTGATTAAATTTGGCATACATTAAATTCAACATTTTCTGATATTAACAACATGGTTTATTTTTCAACATTGTTTCCCCTGCGGTCCACACACTTCTTCCGGCGGTGTTGGGGTGCTTGCATCCTGATCACCAAAAAGTCCTCAACAGATTTGGCACCAACTGACTTTTTTGGTGATCAGGATGAGAGCTTCTATGCCACCGGGATCCAAGCACCCCAACACCGCTGGAAGACGTGTGTGGACCGCAGGGGAGACAATGTTGAAAAATAAACCATGTCGTTAGTATCAGAAAATGTTGAATTTAATGGATGCCAAGTTTAATCACTGTGGTATAACTCATTCCCAGTCAGGCTATGAACTTTTCAGCCCACCTCGTATATCTGGTAATGCAAATATTAAGACAACTATAAGAGTCACGTCACTTCTATTACAGAATTCATAACCAGAAATGTGGAGAATTAAATAAATAAACTTAAAACATGGTTTCACTAGACATGGATCTTCTGAACACGAGTTTCTAACTCAACAGCGCTGACAGTCAACGGCCACATGCCCCCTATAATTCCTGCCTGTATTGATACACCAGTTGCTACAGCTAACTCAGGATCCACTGCTGTATTGGGTCGTTTTCCAAAATAGTCATGAATAATTTGTCTAACTTTAGGCACACGTGTCGATCCACCGACTAGTACGATCTCGTCTATATCACTTTTTTCCAGTTCTACAAAATCTAATGCTTTTTTGATGGGCTTTAAAACTTTTTCAAATAAATCTTTATTTAATTCTTCAAACTTGTGTCTTGTGATAATTTCCTCATATATTTGATTATTGAAAGAATGAAGTTTTATATGTATCAACGCATGGTCTGAGCTTGTCAAGTTGATTTTAGCCTCCTCCACTTGATTTCGCAGAATCTGAGCATCTTCTTTATCAACGAGTGGTCGAGAGAATTTCAGATTGATCTGTTGTAATAAATATTGTAATAATCTTTGATTGAAATCTTGACCACCAAGTTGATTATTACCTAGAAAAAAAAAGAAAAATTTAAAATGTTGTTTATATATGACTCAATTTCAGCCCAAGTTATTTCAGGTTTATGTCACTTGTACTAGATCTACCTTTCATATATACCTTAATTATATTCCTAAGAATGCTTCCTTACATTGGCCCAAAATAGGTCAACACATTTCAAAACCCATAGTAAAAAATAGTACATGGTTAGTTGACCTAAAAGGCATATACAGTAGTAACATACTTTAACTTTTCAATCTGAATAAAAATAAGTTAGAGTTCAGCCAAACACAATATTCTTCAGAAAGTGTTGTCTTTTAATGAGTAGAGTTAATATAAACCAATCAAAATCAATCTCCAAACAAGAGTTGTATTTTCTTGTCAATTTATCGGGCAAGATGGTGGCCTATCATGGCAGTAATAATGATAGGGGTTGAGCTGAATGCTTTTGAATCTACCCAGGAAATGAATTCGGCAACCTACCTGCCATAGCTTGTGTAAGAAACATTCCACCTTGTACCATTAATATAGAAACATCCAGTGTTCCCCCTCCTAGATCTACTACTAATATAGTCTGCATGTTGGGATGTTTGTGAAGACCATACGCCATAGCAGCTGCTGTAGGTTCATTGATAATTCTCAATACTTCTAGACCTATAAACAAACAGTCCACACATGATAGACCTATAAACAAACAGTCAACACATGATAGACCTATAAACAAACAGTCAACACATGATAGACCTATAAACAAACAGTCAACACATGATAGACCTATAAACAAACAGTCAACACATGATAGACCTATAAACAAACAGTCAACACATGATAGACCTATAAACAAACAGTCAACACATGATAGACCTATAAACAAACAGTCAACACATGATAGACCTATAAACAAACAGTCAACACATGATAGACCTATAAACAAACAGTCAACACATGATAGACCTATAAACAAACAGTCAACACATGATAGACCTATAAACAAATAGTCAACACATGATAGACCTATAAACAAACAGTCAACACATGATCAACATTTCATGATTATTTTATAAATATTTGATTTGTTACACATCATAACCCGTTTTGAGGTCTATATACTTGACTCAGAAACACAATACAGGGCATAAAATAATGGAAAATATCAAATAAGGCAATATGCCATAAGATTTTTATTTTATTTTCACTGGAAATATGTTCATGATTTCTGATTTTATTCCTTTTGAAAATTTTTTGGAAGTTATCTGACAATGCCTTAAATTGATAGTTTGACAGGCAAGTAAACTATGCCCACTAGAAAGTTTTTTATGACTATGTTTTTTTGCGTTTCCTCCTTGCTCGTTAGAAAATGTTTTTACGAAGTTCTGTCAAAAATTATGCCATCTAGAGTATTTATAAACTAAAAATAAGTGTTTTGATCAACAAAGGCAATAGAAAATAAATGTTGTATGTAAAAATAACTAACCTGCTAAATTTGCAGCCTTTCTGGTGTAATTTCTCTGTAACTGATTAAATTCTGCAGGAACCGACATTACTACATTATCAACTGGTGAACTGACATTAGCAATAGCTGCCTGACGTAGTGTGCTGATGATATTAGAGCCAACTTGTTCTGGTGAAACACGTTGTACTGTATCGTTTACATTAATTACATAGTTTATCATACCATTATTATCTAACTCTAACTGAAAATAATTAAAAAATGGTTTAATAACATTCAAAAATTGAAATGAAATAGTTTATTATATGATTATTATCTAGTTCTAACTGAAAATTATCAAAAAATGCTTTATTAACATTCAAAAATTGAAATGAAATAGCTGACTAATTCAAAATAGCATTGTTGCTTGTTGTTAAGACTAACTGGAAACATGCTTCATTTGAAAAAAATTGCCTTATTTGGGTTTATAAATATATGGGAATAAATTATTGGTCGGCCAAATCATTAATTGGTGATATGTTTGATAGACATTTTCATAGAACATTATTTGGTGTTCGTGACATGCTGTGTCTACCCTTTTATGTTGCTACATGACCCGTTCAACAATATTACATACACAAAATTAAGCGAAATTCTGCCATATTAATCTGCTGATCTCTTTTGTCCAAGACACCCACCTCAACTCTTCATTTTCCATCAAATTTGTCTTTTAGGTATCTTAAACAAATGAAATTTATAAAACAGAATCTCTGATCCCTAACTATTTCCTTTTTAACCATTACCACAGTTTGTTTGACTATAAAAGTCAGTATAAGTGCAAGAACAAGGTAGACGATTTCACTGAGCAAAATGATAAAAAAAAACTCACTTGAAATGGGTATCTTTTCTGTAAACTATCTAAGTCTGCCTTAGTGAAAACTTTTCCTATAAATCGTTTAGCATCATACAGTGTATTTCTAGGATTATGTTCTGACTGAGCTACAGCATGGTAGCCTACTAGTATTCCTTCTTCACTGTAATACAAATAATAACTATTTATTTAAATATCATAGATTATTTCTTTATAAGGCCAGTTGAGTAATTGCCTTCTGCTGGACATTGGGGGGTCAATGTTCCGAGCACAATTTCATGGTAACTTCTGGCAAGTCAATTCTGACAGAGAGTCTAAATATGATGATAGTCATAAGAATGTTGTCTGCTAATCAACATTATTCATTAGTCGGGATTAGAATGCATCAAATTGGTGCCATTTTCCATCTTTTAGGGCAATTTGTGACATACTTTGACTCTAAAAACAATCCTTGTTAGCTTCCGTCAAATATTTGGACAAATCCAAGCCCTTACTGAAAAGCAGTAATTGTAAACCCTGAATTGCAGTAAAATACAAACTCACCTGAAGGCTACTACACTAGGTATACATTTATGACCATCTTGAGCTTTTATTATATCAACATGGCCGCTTATAGCATGATACATCCCTATACAGGAATACGTTGTCCCTGAAAATATAAAACATGATACAATTATTCATAAATAAGGGCATATAGTCATCTCAATATGTACCTACTGATAAAACTTCACTTTACTTATCAGTATCACTTAATAAATTCTGACATCATGTTTGTTTACGATCAAAATATACTTAAATGTACCAACTGATTAGGCCTGGGGCCTGTTTCTCAAAAAGTCTTAAGATTAAAAATTGTTGTAAGTGTGGAATTGTTTATTGTAAAATGGTGAACTTATAACAAAATTTATTGTAAGATTTTTTGAGAAACAGGCCCATGGGGTCAAATTAATAAAAAAAAATCAAACCCATTACATTACTTTTGTGTCATTTTTAATAATGTAGTAAGCTACTCAATAATAAAATGTAGTTTAACTTATTCATGATTTTTTCTATGAGAATAATAGTGCTACGGCTTACAGTGGTTTCCCCCCTTTTCAAACTCCACCCTGTCTTTTTCCCCCATTTTCCTGTTCAACCCTGGTGGTCTCAACCCCAGTGATTTCATCCCTATATATTATAGTATCTTTGGAGTGTAAAGAATGAATAGGCTTGGTTTAATGATATATATTTTATTCAGGGAAACATTTAAAACAATTTTTAAACTAATAACATTTTGATTTAGTAGCACAGTTTCATATTTCATTTAGCAGATTCATTTCTATTCCTTTTTCAATATTACCATCTATTGTTGTTTTGTATTATGTTTGTTTTTTACTGCCTATTTGTATCTGTCACTATTTATTGTACAGTTTTGTTGGGAAATGGATTTATATAAGCAGTTTGCTTGTTTCCAGATCCCTTGATCATTGGTATATATTAGACTGGACATAGAATTAAATATTTTCTGTAAAGGTCCTGTAACAAAAGATTTTAATTCTTCAAATTGATAATTATAAAACAAAGTGATCCATTAATTAAGCTGATAAAAAGGTGTCTAATTGAAATCAATCAAGATTAAGATGTGTATTTAACCCCCACATATTCTTCTGTTGTTCTTCTTGACATGAACACAAAGCATAGTGGAACCCGTTTTGATTCATGTTTGTTTACAGCTTATTATAATTCAATATACATTTTTTATCTAAATATGTAATTCTTTTACATTTTTTATCTAAATATGTAATTCTTTTACATTTTTTATCTAAATATGTAATTCTTTTACATTTTTTATCTAAATATGTAATTCTTTTACATTTTTTATGCTTTTTTAAATGAAATAGTTCAATAAGATAAAATACACTATATCAAGTTCTCATACCTGTATTACTATTGTCACATTTGTCACATAGGCCTACTGATACATCACATTCACAAGTTATGGCATGCTGTCTCACAACAGCATTGCATCCTAATTCCTAAGCATAAATCAGCAATTTGTGTAAATATAATGTACTTATGGGATATTTTTATGCTATAATAATGCTTACAAATACATTAAGAATATCAAAGAAATCTTCCGGATTCATTCCTTTTGTTCATACTAATTAAACCATAACAATTATAATCAAAGATTAACAGGTTCTTAATTAGTTAATGATGAGTTAATTAGTAGGGGAGGAAACCACTTGGGATTTGGGTGGAAATAACCACTGATTTTTTAAACTTACCTAAATCTACACCAAATATTTTAGGTTTGGGTGGAGGCAGATATTTCTGAGCAAAATATCCTGCTAGAAATATAGCAAGTATGGAGGTTCCTGAAAATAACAAATGTATTCAAAATTATCCATGTTCTTCTCTTGAAATATACTTTGTGCAGCACTATATCACATTTATAAAATTCTGATCTGTTTGACTTTTTAGAATTAATTTAAGTACTCTGTCGAATTATAAATTTTCAGATCAATGAGTTGTTTAAATGTATGAAACACCAAGCAGATTTGTTAATCTTCTGAGCACAAATGAATGCACATGTAATTGCATTTGCAGATGTTACACCCTTTTAATAATTGAGTTGAATCTGTTGTAAATAGGCCTACTTATGTATCATTAACATTAATAATGTAATTTATCATACAAATATCACCTAACTTCAACTGAAAACTATTAAACTGGTTTATATGATCAAAATTGGAAATGAAATATTTTTTTTTGGCTACTGTACTGTACTCGAGTGGGCATTGAAGGAATTATTGTGATACAATATCGCTATCGTTTTTGGGACCATTTTGACTTTAAGGGCCATTTTGGATTGGGACCATTAAAAAATAGGGTCCTATTGACTATAACCCCTATTATTGAGGCATAGAGTTAAGACTTCAGCAATTGATTAAACATAATACTTGGTGTCTAATTGGTCTGACAATTACTTCAGATAACCTTTACCTGTTAGACTCTAGACTCACTTTCACTTTGCTTTGGTCAATTTGTATTTGACACCTTGATCATTATAAAATATTGACAATTATTGTCATTGCCGGCATTGGTGGGTAGAAAAGTGGTTTCCTAGTTTTCATGATTAGACTAATTTGAGCAAAGATCAGACTTAGTATTTAATGTCCTGGGACATGAACAAATATAAATGAAGTATACCAACCTAAAATTATAAAAGTTGTGCCCATTTTCACTCAACTTTGCTTTATTCCATATGTTTAAGTTTTGTTTTGACAGCGCAACGTGTACTAGGATATGAAATTATGAAGTACGCATGTATAACAGGAAGTTAACATACTTGATTGTTAAAAGCGTGCTCTCCCTTGCCTCAAGGCTGTACTTGTTTTAAAGTCATGCAGATAAATATGCAAAATATGATAAAATGAGAGATAAGAGATAAGGAAGTTTGATTATCATCGTCTTAATTTAGTATTCCGTCCTCTTGGCATCAAATTTTGTTTGAGAAACATTTCGGATAACGTATGAAATAGTTAGTCCGAATATCTGATTTCTATATAGTGTCTGGAAGTCTTTTCAGATAAGACCAAAATGTTATTGTATTGCATTTTGTATAATCTATTTTTTTTAAAATTTCCGATATTTATTTCGGTCGGATGCTCTGCCCAATAGCTACCAGAGACTGCAATAGGGACGGATATTTCGTTCTAGAATGGCAAGAAGTTGTGTAGTCAGTCGACTTCAAAAAAGCACATAACGAAAAATCAAAATTTTGACCAATTGATTTAATTAGAATACTATTCCATATCAGTTTCCAGCATTTGGCATACGACGGGTCAAACACATATTGATATTATGCCAGTTTCAGATCGTGAATTGGAATCAAAAACTTTTTGTTAAAGGGGACCAGTCTTCATTTTTAATGGTTGATTTGGGTCTTGAATATATTTAAGTATCCTTCAGAAGCACTAGAAATGCACGAAAATTGCGTATTTCCTTCAAATATACCTTAAATTAGACATTGCTCCTTCTATTTCTATAGATGACTTTTCTATATATTGCATAGTATCGCTAATGTGTAGTAGGGCATTATAACTTTCAAATGCTAATAATTATGGATGCACATGGATTTGAAGGCTCAAATTTCAATGGTGAGTTGTGATAACCAGTACTTAATTTCTGAGCTAAAAAATCCCTGTTTCTGAGACTTTTCCAAATCGACCCGCGAAAATGAAGCCTGTGCCTCTTTAACTTGAGTCGATGACCAACTGGATAAAATATTCTATCCCAGCCTTGGTGTCCTTTTAGCATGAACTCAAAACTATTTTTCTTCGGACAAAGACATGGCAATTAAAACACATGAGTTTTTGCAATCTGCGTATCGATCCTACTGTCATTAACTGAGAAATATATAAGATAAACCCTGGGTTTTCAACATGGGGGACATGTCCCAGACCGGTTACATTGTGACATTTTCCTGGGGACACAACCTGAGCTATATAGGTATATAATAAAAACGGCATATATTGTGTATTATCTAAGTAGATATACAATGCTGTGACTTTAATTTGCTTCAAAATGTTTGTTTTCGATGACTTCCGCTGACAATTCAGAGAACATGGTCTTTGCTTGTGCGTAACCGGGACACTTGAGAAAACCAGTTGAAAACCCAGAAGATAAACGATGCGGTATACAATATAAAAATACTTTATTAAAGGAACACATTCATTTAATTACATCACAATGGCAGGATAGAGAATATTATAAAGGTGGCCCTTATTTAGGTTGTGGATGGGATAATATAGTACATAATAGAAATAAAAATCCATACAAGAAAAGCATGACAAAATCGAGAGTAATAGTTGTATATAGTAGTGGACTAGCCTACCCCAAAGAGAAGCACCATCAGGTGTAAAGAGTAAGCATGGTCTGCTGTCACTACTACATAGGTCAACATCACGGTTAATCAATGCAAAATTCCCCATTTTATAACACCATACGATAATAATGTATATGACGTGTTTGTAAAATCAAAAGGACAGCAATTGCAGTTTAAAGTGGGGTTATAGGTGGTCTGGAAATAGCAGTAATTAATCGACGAGTGAAACGTTCTAAAATTAACGCCTACAACGACTGCGATCTACCGCAAGTGAACTCCACGTCGACTGTGCAATATCTGAGTTACTTAAGTCGACTAAATCCAGCGAAGCAGATGTTAAAAATCCAATTGATCTTTCTTCTCAGATAGTGGAAAGATCGACTTGAGCACCCCGAACCCCCTCAATGAATTTAAAAACATAAACAAAGAATGTTTCATATAAAGATGTTCAGTAAAATCATCTCTCGTCGAAAAATAAACTGTGATCTGAGAAGAAATGACTGCCTGTACAATTAAATTCAAACCAGTTCTAGATGTCACATCTATTCTATGGCAGTCGTTCCCAACATTTTTAATCCGTGGCTCAAATTCTTGAGCTAGCTAAGACCGTTTTTAAATTTTTAAACCACAGATTGTTTACAGAAGCATTTCTGCTAAGAAACATATACAATTTTGATAATTAATCACCACCGAAAATTAAATTTGACTACATGTATACCAAAAAGCTCCATTTAACTGAAAAAGGCACATTCAGTTCACAACACATCAAGATTTAGGCTTATTGGTTCTTTATTTTTGGTCTGTTAATGGCGTCACCGACATCTTGGTTTGTTGTTTGTGTGTAGGACGGCCTTGCTGGACTCGGTTCGGATTCTTCCAATAATTTGCGAATATTCAAACGCGCTCTCTTGAAATCGCTGACCAATGACTGAAGATCCAGGAAAACAATGGCGAGGAAAGAGAACACAATCACGAGCACGCCTACGTAACCGATTCCTTGAGCAGACGGTCTGTCGTCGGATGCGCTCGTTTTCTTTCTGATCGTCTGCGAAACCAATTGTTTATCGACTGCTAATCCACTAATTATCGTCTGAACCCATCGTCTCAACTCGTCGTCATTAGTGATGCTGTTGTTAAGGAGATCACACGGGCACCAGCAATCCGATTCATTTCCGATCTGGTCAGCAAATGGCGTCGCGACTGTTGTTGTACCGGAAATAACTTGATCTGAAAATAGAAAGAATACACATGAAATGTAAGCATTAGTTTAATTTGTGAGCAAATAAGCTACATGAAATCCCGGTTTCATGAATTGTTAAGTATAATAGTGCAGTTGATCATAATAATACACCATTTTCCCTTCCGGTATCTGCTTGGTTAAGATTTTGGTCAGTTTTTTGACAATGTAACCATGTGTATCATCGAAATAAAGGGATGTCACAACCGCGAAGGCTTTCTGTGATATAAGCACATTTCGCGGCATCAACAACTTAATTAAAATGGAATTTCTAAAGCCACAGACTGAAATTGGAATACCGCAAATTGATGTTATCAGTGTCCCTGGAAACCGGGAAAACTCCACGTGATCACTACTCGTGCCCTTCTCCCCACCGTATGTTTAACCGGTTTAATAAATCTACTTTATTGGCCAGGGAATTTATTGGGGTGTGAAATTACATCCGATAAATAGGCACAGTTCGATATTGACCGTGCAATAATCAATCACTTAATTAAAAAAATTGCAGAAAAATCATGTGGAATTTGTTATTTCAATTAATTAATCAATCTCAGACGCCCGTTATCAAATATACTACAAACAACTTCCGCTTCAGCACATATCGTCGCGTGACACCATGGAAATTTCACCAAGACTTCTGAAAAACCGCGTTAAAATCGCGTTTTCTATAAAATTAATTTTGATGTGCCTTCGCTGAGTATATAGTTTCATTCTTTATTTTATTGGGGAGATAGACGGCTAATGATAGCTAACCCATATTTGATGTCCTGTAGATCCTTACCCATAACTAACGTAGGCTACATTTGAGTTAAATTAAAAAGTCATAGAAAAGTCAGATAACTCAGAATTCAGATGAATGGAAACTGACGATGCCTTTAGACAAGACAGACAACCAAAAATGTAATATGTAAATGTAAAACTATAATCAACAGAATTTAACAAACTGTTGTGAGCGTTTTATGGATGAATTAGAAAGTAAAAATACGTATACATGGAAATAAGACACACGAACTAAGTGAACATAAGTATGACATTGGTAATTGTGTTCATCTGATGGATCATCTGTATAAAGTTTTGCTAATAACCTAGTTTTGTGAAATATCGGTTACTACACTGCAAATCATTTTCTGTAAAAATTACGGACAATTGTCTGGCAGCTAGGTTGCCAGAGAAATATCCGTTAAAATTACGGATATCTGTAAATTTACAGGTCAGTTTTTTTACAGAATAAATGTAATTTTACGGATTTTCCTCTGGCAACCTAGCTGCCAGACAATTAGATGTTAAATGACAGAAAAAACGTTAATTTACAGGAAAAATGTAATATGTCAAACTATATAACTATTTAAAAATTTATTTCTTCTCTGCCTTGAACATAAAAAATAAATGATAGAACATGACATTAAAATACAATTAACAATTATTAGTGCAATAAAATGTAAACAAACTCGCTCTTCAAAATGTTTTAATAATTCACTTCAAGTTTAACTTATTTTACAATTTCCAAACACAACTCCATAGTGTTCAGAATGTCATTCAAATTATTATACACTTGAAAGGTTGGTCAACTTATTATAGTCCTTTTGAAACACTTCCAAACTTAACACAGTTAAAATATTGATTTTCAAGCTTTTTGCTAATGATTAAACAATGAAAAATACCAAAAATCTAATCGCATTCACCATGTGAGAGAGGAAATTCTTCTTATATTACGCGATATATGAAGAAAAAACAATTTAGGTGTATAGTGCTATTAACCATATAACTAATCCTGCATTCATCTGAAAAAGATATAAGCTTAGTAAATATTGTAAATATGAGCATTATGCTTTATATACATGGAATTCTTAAAACAAAACACTAGTTTAAAGCAAACCTCAACTTAATTTAACAGCATTAGCGTTTTTAAAGTGATATAAAAAAAAGTTCCTAATACAAATCCATGATCATCAATTCGTTGCGTTCAAACTGGACAGAGTGCCATAATTCAATATTTAAATAAAATACAGAAAGGCATACTTACTTAAAATAGTTGGCACATTTTGGGTACCATCACAATATTCTGAAACATATATAATTTATTCACATTATTCATATAAAAAAGTTAACTTAGAAATCATCAATAGCTTAACCCATTTAAATGACAATTGACCTTTATTGGTTTATCATTCATTTAAAATGCTTGGCTTTCGTATTCTTTATAATAAGTATATAACCCTTAGCCAGCTATTGGTAACTAGTTTCAGACTAAAGAAATTTTTAAATCGTATTACATGTTCATGTAAATACACTATTAACAAAGTTTTGACACATTCCAGAATGCTTCCCTGTTATTGGCCAAATCACTATCACTAAAGGCCCAGTCAGGTGATGAATGTAGGCTACTGTAGAGTATAGGCTGTAGGGTGTTAAACTTGATTGTGTTTCAAAAAGGATTTCTCAGAAAAATATGAAAAAAATAATCCCAATACCGATAAATGACTAGCTTTTTTTGTATTGCTTGGGGTGCAAAATATAAAAAAAAAAGTTCACTCAACTCACCATCATGTAGGCTTTATCTATTCTTCGTGAATATTTTCTATGTCTATCAATCATGTTAAACAATTTCTTATTTAACATCACCATATTGTAGATCTGCTCACATCACTTCTTCAGTCCTTCATTCATAATTCATTGGACTTGTCATAATAGACCCTACTCCAAGTCTGTCTTCATCCATTTCGATTCTCTTCGGTTGTAAAAGACGATTCGTGGGAATACCTAAAATTAAAATAGTGTTTAACCAGATATTTGGTAATGATCAAACAATAACAAAAAGCCAAAATTTAAACAAATGTATGTCATCCAGTGAGAGCAGAGGATTCCCCAACAATTTCGCGGTCTTTGAAAGAAAAACAAACTGTGTTGATTTAAACAATCAAATCCTCATAGAGTGTCACACAAGTTACAATCTAAATCATTAAGATTAGCTTCTATGATAATAAACAATATCTTACCTAAACAAAATACGTGACGTTGGTGTTTGTAACATCTATTATTATGGTAAAAGAATAAACTTAATTAATGTAAGTCTTCACGTCAGGAACGTCAATCCCAGCATGCCTTTGATTTTGACGATAGTATAAAACTTGGACACGCATTTTGTTAAATGTAATAATAGGACATGGCATGTAAGCAACATTTGTGTATTTTGCTATTGGATTGCGTAATATTTGAAGTTTTACTTCTAGTAGACATAATTCAACCATATTTTTAAAAGATTGACACAAATAAGTCTAAAGTAGTTTACGTAAATAACATTACTGAATCAAATGTTTTATTTCTGTAATTATACAGTCATATTTCTGTAATTTATTCAAAATACAGATTTTTCTCTGTAAAAATACGTTGATAAAAATGTAATCCAAATTACAGATCATTTCTGTTACTTTTAACAGACAATTCGACGTGATTTTACAGAAATGTTTTACAGTGTACCTGCTATTGTGACATTACTTCAATATGTATTTTTCTAGGCTGTCGGAACTGGTAGCATCTCTTTGAAATTAGTTAAATGTCATTTCTATTACAGGTATTGAATAAAGTCGACAAAGTCGTGCTGGCACATAATCAAATATCTATTCGTGTTGTATAATCCCTAAACGTTTTCCGACGTTTACCGGAAGGTAGTCATCTTGATCGATGAATTTATATAATTTTTGCAGAATTTGTATGGGATAGGATTATTACAACTTGAATGTCAATATTTTATAAATTCACGACATTTTAAAAGTTTATTCCTGCAGATTTAAAATAATTAATTAATTTAACAAATTAAAGATTGTGATACACACGGAGTAGCCTATTTTTAGGGATATATTTCATGTGCGATGGCGGGTTTCTTATTCCACAATATCAACGAGGATCATCATTATCAGAAGGAGAGTAACTTTATGCGCCCCCATACAGAGCCAAGTTTACATGTAATCGTTATGTCATTTTGACCCAACCAGATCTTACGAGTTCACAAATTACCAAACCCACAGCCCAGAATCTGCCGCTTGAACCAATCTATCAACATACTACAACTACCAACAAATACCTAGTTTGCGTTATCAACATACGGTGGAAGCAATTAACTAGTCATCAACCAATCGAATTGTCTTCAGTAAAAAGTACTACATGTTAATTATTGAATTATGTTTTATTCTTGATCCATATTCTCTACTTTTGACCTAGGTCAGTGCTTCTATGAGAGAGAGTATCTTCTAAAACATCTAAAGCCAACTCAGTATGCGGACAAATCGATACATAGAAGGAAATGACATAAAGTGATCGATGATCGATACATGTCAATCAGTTGAATTCTAAATAATCTATTGAACATTGTACATCCCAATAATCAAATGTTACAATCGTTACATTTATATACATATCTAAAAAAAAGATGAGCCTGCTATGTGTTAAAGGGATATGTTCACTAACTATACGACCAATAAAAGTTTAGTCTCAAAACCTGGAATTATTTAGCTATTCTAATCCATAATAATGTTCCCTCGAAATAGCCTATAAGCCTTCAAATCCCCATGTAGCCATAAATATGAGCGTTTCAATGTCGAAAATACGACTCGCCGTTTAGTAATACTATTGGTTGGTGTTAAAAAAAGTAATGTATTAAGCGAAGTAAATACAAAATTGTACAGAAAAAGTTTATTACACAGGTTAATCTTAAAGCTTCAACAAAATATATTATAATTGTAATGAATTTCTAACTTATCAATAAGCACACTTCGTTTCTGTCCCTTTAAAGAACCTTCCATGTATATAATTTGTCAATTTTTTTGTTCGTAAAAAAATGGAGACCTTCCCTTTGACCTTCACTAGATGCTCAAAATAGAAGGACAGGAAAGTAAAAAGAAGCGGAAATGATAAATCTAGGTCTATATCATTCTTTGATTATTTGATAAAATTGATCCAGATTCCATGAAAATCAATAAAACAATATAAATCACAATAATATGATTGCGATAAAAATATTCTGTTTAAAGGGAATATGTTCAGCATTTTTGATGGTCGATCCCAACCTATAAAGTAACATTTATCTTTCTTTTCTATATAAGGCCTGGGTTTTCAACTTGGGGGACATGTCCCAAACCAGTTACATTGTGACATTTTCCTGGGGACACAACCTGAGCTATAGGTATACATGTATAATAAAAAAAACACCATTATAATATTGTGTATTATCTAATTAGATATGCAATGCTGTGACTTTATTTTGCTTCAAAATGTTCATAGTCTCAATGAAATACGGGTATGTTTTTGACTTCCAGGTTCTGAAATTAATTTTTTTTGGTGGAATTTGTCTTTTTTTTTTACATTTATTTGAATAAACTAGATTAAAAATGTTGCTGTCTTGGCAAAAACGTTACTCATTGTTTAGTGATCGCCATGTCTTTTGTTCTTCTCAATATAAAGTAGTTCAGAAAAGTAGATAAGTGCTTTGCCTTTTATAGGTTTTATTAACTGTTGGATTTATTTGTTTTGTGGCACAGAATACAATCATTATAGTCCTATAGTCCTATATTGAATTAATTTTATAGCAGAACAGACATTGTCTTACACACAGTTGGACTAGTTTGCTTTTAATAAAGAACAATTAACTTTTCTTCTCCTAAATCGACGAACAGATGGAACTTCCATCGTGTAAAATACGATGTTTAGTTGTGACTGGACACAGCAAATTGTCATGCACCAAATACCATTCTGAAAGTTCGTGAAATCATGAGAGGTTAGATGGTGGATGTTAAGTTAACTTCCGCTTTAAATAAACTGTAAACTGATATAACAGACTAGGTAGTTGTTGGTAGATGACAAGTTAACGTCCGCTTCCAGTAAACTAACATAACAGACTAGGTAGTTGTTGATAGATGACAAGTTAACGTCCGCTTCCAGTAAACTAACATAACAGACTAGGTAGTTGTTGATAGATGACTAGTCAGATAAAACCTGCCGTTGACTGGGTAAGTTAACGTCCGATTTCAGTAAACTAACATAACAGACTATATAAATTGTTGATAGATGACAAGTTAACGTCCGCTTCCAGTAAACTAACAGAACAGACTAGGTAGTTGTTGATGGATGATAAGTTAACGTCCGCTTTCAGTAAACTAACATAACAGACTAGGTAGTTGTTGTTAGATGACAAATTAATGCCCGCTTCCAGTAAACTGATATCACAGACTAGGTAGTTGTTGGTAGATGACAAATTAATGTCCGCTTCCAGTAAACTGATATAACAGACTAGGTAGTTGTTGGTAGATGACAAGCTAACGTCCGCTTCCAGTAAACTGATATAACAGACTAGGTAGTTATTGGTAGATGACAAGAAAGTTAACGTCCGCTTCCAGTAAACTGATCGCAGACTAGGTAGTTGTTGGTAGATGACAAGTTAACGTCTGCTTTCAGTAAACTGATATCACAGACTATGTAGTTGTTGGTAGATGACAAGTTAACGTCTGCTTTCAGTAAACTGGTATCACAGACTAGGTAGTTGTTGGTAGATAAACATTCAACATCCGCTTCCAGTAAACTGATATCATCATAGACTAGGTAGTTGTTGGTAGATGACAAGTTAACGCCTACTTCCAGTAAACTGATATCACAGACTATGTAGTTGTTGATAGATGACAAGTTAACGCCCGCTTCCAGTAAACTGATATCACAGACTATGTAGTTGTTGATAGATGACAAGTTAACGCCCGCTTCCAGTAAACTGATATCACAGACTATGTAGTTGTTGATAGATGACAAGTTAACGCCCGCTTCCAGTAAACTGATATCACAGACTAGGTAGTTGTTGGTAGATGACAAGTTAACGTCTGCTTTCAGTAAACTGATATCACAGACTATGTAGTTGTTGATAGATGACAAGTTAACACCCGTTTCTAGTAAACTGATATAACAGACTAGGTACTTGTATAGATGACAAGTTAACGCTCGCTTTCAGAACACTAATGTCACAAACTAAAAGACCCAGAAATTGTTGGTTTAGTATTTAAGAAAATTAAAATGCACTTGTTTCTAAAGTTCATAACTGGTCATTGTGTACAAAATTCTAAACTTCCTCATTTGCACGACTTTTTGTTCCTTTAGAAAACTCTATTGATTCAACATTTCAATCAGAAAACTTATAGATTTAAATCATGTTTCAGATTTTTCAAATGGATTTTTTTTTTTCATTATTGGTGCAAATTTAAAAAGGGTCGTAAAATACGACAACTTATGAAGATGTTTTAAGCGAAATTATTTATGTTCTGTTCAGTGTAGTCTTCTGAATAACCTTTTTAAACTTTGTATGAATTCGTTTATCTCATTCATTCTTTTATTGAAATAATTACATGATTTTATGTATTACAGTTCTATGGTCAAACTGCTTAATTAACAATAAGTACCCCCTGTTTTTAATTAACCTTTTAGAAACACATTTTGATCAAAAAGATACATATACAAAAACACAACTAGAACCGTGATAACGGTACTGAGCAGTGCGCAATTTAAACATCCTTGAACGGTTGCATTTTAGTCCTGCATATAAATTAGGTCATGTGACAGAGCTGTTTATAGTTAAAAATCTCAATTTTCAATCGGCTTTTAAACCGGAAGTAAACATCGGAATACACAAAGTAAAACATCATTTGATATCGAGGGCAATAGCTTTGGTTCAGATCAAAAGGTCATCAAACGTCAAGGTCACGAGTTTTGAGCTTTGAAAGTGTTTGCTATTGCTGAATTTCTTTAACCGGAAATAGACAAAACTTTTAATCGAAATTAGGAAATCGGCTGTCACCATTTTGTTATTAATATAGTGAAACTGCCATAGACATCAACATTATGTAAATCGGATGATATCCTGATCACTTATATCGATTTAAAGAAAAGTTGGTCATTTCAAGATGGTGGTCTACTAGTTACTTCCGGATCAAATTTTATCCTTTTTTTTTCTATGAATGTTATGTCATTTTATATCTTCAAAAGAATGTGTCCACTCTCTTTAAAAATCCACAATTTAGGAACCACGTGTTTTTTCGCGCCAAAAAAGCCACGCAGTTACTTTAAAACAATGAACAAAATTTCCAAATTAAAAAAAAAGCAAAATGATTAAAATATCTACTATTATATATCAAGAGGAGATAAAGCATAATAAGAAAAGACGATTTTTTGTGACGTACGTGAATTAGGTTCAAACTGACAATTTTCATTTGGCTATAAAACAAGAAGTAAATATTGGACAACAAAAATGAATTCACCATTGGATAGATCTCATTTCGGGCAATAACTTTTGTTCGGATCATAAGGTCAACAAATGGCAAGGTCACATGTTATGAGCTTTAAAAGTGTTCCAATAATTGCTGAATATCTTATACCGGAAATAGACAAACACCATAATCGAAATTAGCAATTCAGCTGCCCTCATTTTGTTGGCAATAGATTGAAAATGCCATAAACATCAAAATTATGGTGGCCAACGTGTTACTTCCGGTTACGATTTTGTCATATTGTTTTCTTTGTTAGTCATGTTCTTTCATATCTTAAGAAGAAATTGTTACCTATCTTATGAAATCCGTAATTCAGATAACACGTGTTTTTTTCCCGCCAAAAAAACACACAAATTACTATAGAACAAAGAACAAAATTCCAAATAGCAATTTTGATCAAAATATCTAGTGTTATATATCACTGGAAAGAGGAGATAAAGCGTAATAAGAAAAGAAGATATTTTGTGACGTGACGTCACGTGACAGAGCTGTTCAAAGTTCAAACTAACAATTTTTAAATGGCTATAAAACCGGAAGTAAATATTGGACAACAAAAATGAATACACCGTTGGGTAGATCTCATCATGGGCAATAACTTTTGTTCAGGTCATAAGGTCACCCAAATCCAAGGTAACGTGTAATGAGCTTTGAAAATTTTTGTCATTTCTGAATATCTTTTACCGGAAATAGGCAAACATCACAATCGAAATTAGCAAATTGGATGTCATCATTTTGTTGGCCATAGATTGAAAATGCCCTAGACATCAATATTATACAAATTGGATGATACCCTGTTCACTTCTCTCGATTTAAAGAAAACATGTTCATTTCAAGATGGTGGCCAGCGTGTTACTTCCGGTTACGATTTTATCATATTTTTTTTCTTTGTTAGTCATGTTCTTCCATATCTTAAGAAGAAATTGTAACTTATCTTATGAAATCCGTAATTAAGATAACACGTGTTTTTTCCCGCCAAAAAAACACGCAGAGTTACTATAGAACAAAGAACAAAATTCGAAAAAGCAATTTTGATCGAAATATCTAGTGTTATACATTTTTGGAAACAGGAGGTAAAGCGTGATAATAATAAAAGATAATTTGTGACGTACATGAATTAGGTCACGTGACAGAGCTGTTTAAAGTCAAAACCCGACATTTTCAAATGGCTATAAAACCGGAAGTAGACATCGGACAGCAAAAATGAATACATCAGTTGATAGATCTCATCAAGGGCAATGACCATTGTTCAGGTCACAAGGTCACTCAAGGTCAAGGTCATAAGATATGAGCCTTAAAAGTTTTGACTATTACTGAAAATTGTTTACCGGAAATAAAAAAAAAACTGAATCGAAATTCAAAAATCGGCTTCCCATGTTTTGTTAGCAATCGACTGTAGATTCCATACACATCATTTTTATTCAAATCGGATGATTCCCTGATTCTGAATTTCGATTTAAAGTAAACTCAGGCAGTTCAAGATGGCGGCCGATACGAAACAGCTGGGTCAGATTTTATCATTTTATATTTTGTGAATAATGATTACTAGCACATTGCAAAAAGATTTTTTAGAATATCTTCATTATTCCGGAAGTTGACATTTCAACTTTACAAGCAAATGACGTCAAAACCGGAAGTGATTTAATATTTTTGAAAAGATCATTTTGTTTGTCATCAAAATGTCTATGCATATGTAAGTTTTCATAATGATCAAAATAAAATTGCAAAAGTTGAAAAAATTGTCAAAAAAGTGCTTCAAAATGTCAGCGACAAAGTTTTAAAAATGCATGTTTTAAACCCCCAATTTGAAGACAATCGGTTAATAAAATAAACAAAAAAAATTCCATCAAAATCGGTTGAAAATCAGATATGAAAATGGTAAAAACATTAAATTGGGCTTATTGGCCATACGTCATTTCCTGTTGGACAAAAATGCATCATTTTATATTCACCTAATACCGTGCAGTTAGGCATAGTAAAAAATTATATGAGATAATGTGTGGTATGCTCCCTTCATACCGAATTAGCGTGACCAGAAGTAGACAAAAAAAAACTAGAACCATGAATGGTACCATGCAGTGCGCATCCGGTTTCGTCCATTGGTGAAAAGTGACATCTTTCAATCCATGATGTCAGGTTTACAGAAGAAAGCTTGTTTTACATTAAAATGCAGAAGGTACAAAATTTCAAAACGCACAATTTTGAATTCGGTAGTGAAAGTAGAATAACCAGTTCACACACGGTAGTCAAAAGTGAAATAAACATTTCATGTTCGGTAGTGAAAAGTCATCTGGTTAAAAAAAAAGCGCAATCACAGTCTGATATACATCAGTGGAAAACGCATATCACAAAATTTCTAAGATTTGTAAATAAGTTCTAAAGTGCAAGAAAGGACACATGAAAGAGCCAAATCTCAATTTAGAAACGGACTGCACAGTATTCATACTTCATAGTTTGAAATACAGATCGAATTTTATCAATACATAATTCGTTCAAAGAAAACACATATTAATGTTTCTTTTAAAACAGTTAAAATGTAAAAAAAAGTACATTAATGATAACTTATCGCCCAAACGCAAGTTAATGGGAGAGGGCGATCGCCCAAACGCAGCTTTATGTCAAAATGTAGTACTCTCCCTTCAACTGAAATTTGAATTTAATATTTTACAAGCAGATGGAATAACTAATTTTCAAAATTCAAAAGGCGCTATTTTGATTTTAAAATATTGTGTTGTATATAATTGAAAAAGTAGATTTAGCATAATTAGATTGTGAAAGAATTTGTGACGTACATGAATTAGGTCACGTGTCAGAGCTCTTTAAAGCTAAAAACTGCAATTTTCAAATGGATATAAAACCGGAAGTAAACATCGGAAAACCTAAATGAAAGTATCTGTGCATAGGTATCGTCAATGGCAATGAATTTGTTTCAGGTCACTTGGTCACCAGAGGTCAAGGTCAAAAGATATGAGCCTTTAAAGTTTTGACAATTACTGATTTATCTTAACCGGAAATTAAAATAAATCAGAATTGAAATTCAAAAATCAGCGTCTCATGTTTTGGTTGCAATCGACTGTAGATTCCAAAAACATCAGAATTATGCAAATTTCATTACACCCTGAGGCCCCATTTTGCGTTTTATAAAAATATGGCGACTGATCTGTTACATCCGGGTCAAATTTTATTATTTGTATACTTTTGTGTCTATATTACATACATACTGCAAAAAGAATTTTTCAAATATCTTCAAAATTCCGGAAGTTGAAATTTCGACTTTGGGAGCCAATAACTTCAAAACCGGAAGTGATACAAAAATTTTGAAAACATATTTTTGTTCGCCATCAAAATGTCTATCTACCTGAAAGTTTTCAGAACGATCGAAATAAAAATTGAAAAAAACACGCACAGTTTCAATGGAAATTGACACAAATTTTTCAAACTTTAAAAGGCGGAATTTTGATTCAAATATATTGTGTTGTATATCATTGGAAAGAGCAGACATAGCATAGTACGACGGTGAAAGAAAATAAGACATATGTAAATTAGGTCACGTGGTAGGGCTGTTTAAAGTTAAAAATTACAATTTTCAAACGGCTATAAAACCGGAAGTAACCATTGGGCATCTGAAAAAAATATGTCATTGGATACATCTAATCAAGGGCAATAACTTTTGTACAGGTCACAAAGTCACAAAAGGTCAAGGTCACAAAATATGGGCCTTGACAGTTTTGACAATTACTGACTTATTTTTACCGGAAATCAGAAAAATTCAGAATTGAAATTCAAAAATCGGCTTCCCATGTTTTGGTCGCAGTCGACTGTTGATTACATAGACATAAAAATTATGCAAATTCCATAACACCCTGAGGCCCCATTTTGCGTTTTATGGAAATATACCATTTCAAGATGGCGCCTGATCTGTTACATCCGGGTCAAATTTTATGATTTGTATAATTTTGAGTCTACATAACAAACATATTGCAAAAAGAATTTTTCGAATATCTTCAAAATTCCGGAAGTTGAAATTTCAACTTTGAGAGCGAATGACGTCAAAACCGGAAGTAATATCAAAATTTTGAAAACATATTTTTATTTGCCATCAAAATGTCTATCTACTTGTAAGTTTTCAGAACGATCGAAATAAAATTTGAAAAAAACACGCACAGTTTCAATGGAAATTGGCACAGATTTTTCAAACTTTAAAAGGCGGAATTGTGATTCCAATGTATTGTGCTGTATATCATTGGAAAGAGCAGAGAGAGCATAGTACGACGGTGAAAGAAAATAAGACATATGTAAATTAGGTCACGTGATAGGGCTGTTTAAAGTTCAAAATTACAATTTTCAAACGTCTATAAAACCGGAAGTAACCATTGGGCATCTGAAAAAAATATGTCATTGGATACATCTAATCAAGGGCAATAACTTTTGTACAGGTCACTAAGTCACAAAAGGTCAAGGTCACAAAATATGGGCCTGGAAAGTTTTGACAATTACTGATTTATTTTTACCGGAAATTAGAAAAATTCAGAATTGAAATTCAAAAATCGGCTTCCCATGTTTTGGTCGCAGTCGACTGTTGATTACATAGACATAAAAAAATTATGCAAATTCCATAACACCCTGAGGCCCCATTTTGCGTTTTATGAAAATATACCATTTCAAGATGGCGCCTGATCTGTTACATCCGGCTTAAATTTTATGATTTGTATAATTTTGAGTCTACATAACAAACATATTGCAAAAAGAATTTTTCGAATATCTTCAAAATTCCGGAAGTTGAAATTTCAACTTTGAGAGGGAATGACGTCAAAACCGGAAGTGATATCGAAATTTTGAAAATTGCTAATTGTTTGCAATTAAAATGTCTATATATATGTAAGTTTTCAGGTTGATCAACTTAAAATTGAAAAAGTTGAAAAAGTGGTCAAGAAAAGGTGCTCCAAATGTCAGCAAGCTTGTTCACAAAATGATATTGTTTAAATTTCATCTTGTGGACAATCAATTAAAGAAATTAGCAAAGTCAGTCCGATCAAAATCGGTTGAAAAATAAAGCAGATAATGGCCAAAACATTAAAACCCATATGTTCTCATACCTCATTTCCGGTTGGTAGGGCATGCGTCATTTTACATTTAAACAATACCGAGCAGTAGATTATCGTGGGAAATCTTGAGAGATTATGTGTGGCATGCGTAGTTTTGGCTGGGCGCTCTGACCAGAAGGCGAAAAAAAAAAAAAAAAAAAAAAAAAAGACATTTGCAAAACAAAGCAGTGCGTTCGCTAGAACGCACTGCAAAAAACATACATTATGAAAACAAAGCAGTGCGTTCGCTAGAACGCACTGCAATAAGCCTATTTTAGACAGATTTATAGGTTACATTTGCGACGTTTTCGTTATTGAACACTTTTTTCAATAAAGCCGAATGACCCTTTAAATAAACATTAATAACGGGATAAAATAATTCAAATATCAACGAGACTTAAATCAAAAAAAGCCAATAGGATCAATAGGATCAACCAATAAGAGTGTTGTTTTTTATATTTAGCCATTATCCGTAAGTTATGATGGTTCTAAAGAATGTGATATTAAATAACTGAACACAATTTTATGGTAAATTTCTCCTTAGTTTATTACACACAACGTTTCAACAATCTACATTGTCATTATCAGGTGAAGGATATTATTCTCTTTACAAACTCACACATAACAAGATTTAAACACTATCTGGCGGTAAACGGAACCTTATTGTTCTTAATTAAAATAATGTAAATCTTATAGAACGGTGTCTCTAATTTACCATATCAACTTATAGTTCATGCTTTTGTTTCGAAAAACTTTAGCATTGTCTACTTCGCAGGCGACACCAGCACTATATTATGTAACAAATCTGTCAAAATGCAAGAAGCAGTTTTGTCGTATATTTGACAATAATAGTTCTCCGTACGTGCATCTAAACTGCTCCCTGTGATTCAGTCCTGTGCCATATTTTTGGATGCGAATTCTATAAACGGAATTTTTTTGCTTGTGTGGATTTTTATTTGATAGTGATCTGGAAATCTTGAATCAGTACGTTTTCTCAGATCATGAGTGGTGAGTAGGCTATAGTAATCCAAGAGGAAATTTCCTCAAATTAAGCCAGAAACCATATATTTTGATCTACAATTTAAACCGATTAAGAAAGAAAAGAAAAACTTTTAAACTATACACAATATGAAATCAATCAACAAAGAAATAGAATAATTGTTATTTTTTAAAATCTTCCATTAAAATTGTTTTTTTAAGATTTAAGGCCAATTTCCTTGTTTGAGAAACAATGTCAGTTCTCGAAGCTCAGGTTTTAACTCCTCAACAAAAGAATTATTAATAATAAACAATCTAAAATCAATGATTTGAATGGGATTGGAAGAGAATAGAGAGATTAAGAGGAATTGCAACAATCTGACACTCTTCTGCTAAATACCGCCATTATATCTTGTATTTCTGTCACCATAGAAACCTTTATTGTTACTATCTGATTGTTATTTGAACTGGTTTTGTCTCTGATCTTCTCCTACAGCTTGTCAATCTTATTTCTATTCTCCTTAATACATTGTTTTTAAAACTTAAAACTTCAAAATCTTAATGAATCTGTTCGTGGTGTTTTTTCTCAAATGTCGTCTGCCTTGAGAAAATGGCGGTAAAATATCGAGTCTTCTAATTGACTGTTGATGAAAGAATAAAGTAAACATTAGAGAATTCCATCAGTTCTTTCAAAGAGACAAAATCGATGTTTTAAGCTGACTTTGTGATTTTTTTTTTATGTTTATTAATGGCTTTTTAATTGACTATGGCATTCATCAGACATGTTGTCATCATAAATTGTAGTAAATTATTCATTTTTGATTCATATATAATATTGTTCAGATACATATACAGCGTTAATGAGCCATACGAAACTATACGTGCAGTTCTTCGATGAATTTACCAACACGGAAATAGTAACCCGATATTAAAATCATACGCCAGACTAAATCACATTTTCCGGTTTAGAAAAATAGTTCCATTTATAGATCTAAAATTAACCTACAACATGGGTTCTTACTATGTTCGTGTCTAATTCTGTTAACAAGGCTAACTACGAAGTTTCACATAGGCCTATTAATAAGCTTGAAACTAGAAATAGCCTGAAAATTACCATCTTTCCAATTCTTACAAAGTCTTCATTGGCCCATTTGGTATAATTATAGTTTGATAATTTAGACACTGTGACAACAAACAAATGTTTGGCTACTCTGGTCTAACTTCCGGTCCATTGGATCATCGAAGAGTGTTTCATCTCTTCAACCCGTCCTAAACTAAACCTTTACATTTTTAACGTGTTTACTTTATATTGAAAATGTCGACTTGCTTGCCAAACCTTGTGTAGATAATGATGGTATAAATGAACTACAAAAATATAGAAGTTTGGAAAATTCTCCTCCAGCCATTTCTGTCCAGATAGCTATCAGAAGCTGGAATATAGGCTGAAAGTTTCGGACTATATATTGAAGAGAATATTAACTTTCTATCCGGGTAGAAATATTAGCAAGTAATCGTCACACATGACATGAAACGGAATATTAGCAAGTAATCTTCACACATGACATGAAACGGGATATTAGCAAGTAATCGTCACACATGACATGAAACGGAATATTAGCAAGTAATCTTCACACATGACATGAAACGGGATATTAGCAAGTAATCGTCACACATGACATGAAACGGAATATTAGCAAGTAATCGTCACACATGACATGAATCGGAATATTAGCAAGTAATCGTCACACATGACATGAAACGGAATATTAGCAAGTAATCTTCACACATGACATGCAACGGAATATTAGCAAGTAATCTTCACACATGACATGAAACGGGATATTAGCAAGTAATCGTCACACATGACATGAAACGGAATATTAGCAAGTAATCGTCACACATGACATGAAACGGAATATTAGCAAGTAATCTTCACACATGACATGAAACGGGATATTAGCAAGTAATCGTCACACATGACATGAAACGGAATATTAGCAAGTAATCGTCACACATGACATGAAACGGAATATTAGCAAGTAATCGTCACACATGACATGAAACGGAATATTAGCAAGTAATCGTCACACATGACATGAAACGGAATATTAGCAAGTAATCGTCACACATGACATGAAACGGAATATTAGCAAGTAATCGTCACACATGACATGAAACGGAATATTAGCAAGTAATCGTCACACATGACATGAAACGGAATATTAGCAAGTAATCGTCACACATGACATGAAACGGAATATTAGCAAGTAATCGTCACACATGACATGAAACGGAATATCAGCAAGTAATCGTCACACATGATATGAAAAGGAATATTAGCAAGTAATCGTCACACATGATATGAAACGGAATATTAGCAAGTAATCGTCACACATGACATGAAACGGAATATTAGCAAGTAATCTTCACACATGATATGAAACGGAATATTAGCTAGTAATCGGCACACATGACATGAAACGGGATATTAGCAAGTAATCGGCACACATGACATGGAACGGGATATTAGCAAGTAATTGTCACATGAAACATAGAAATATAATAGACTGGAAGTCTTAGTCTTCTCATCATCTATTGAACTTCTGTTTCAATTAATGGTTGACCTGGTTTCTCGTCTGGTGACCAGTTGACTCTAGGCTATAATTTGGCAGAGGGACTGGATGTTCCTGTCTAATTAGATCCTTTAACATGCCTTTTAAATTATATGACTTCTTGTAGACCGGAAGTTAATTGCATCTCCGAAATTCAACGCATGCGTGTCAAGCATAAATCTTGTGTTATCATTCGCTACCTTTCAGTTCTATGCATGAGATATGAAACGACACATACTTAATTGTCATATAATATGGAACTGAGTTGATCAGCCGTCAGAATCTTCCCATATTAAGAATGTCAATCCGTTTTTGCATTTATCTTCTTTGGTTATGACATTTTAAACATTATGTTAAAGGTATGCGAATTTTGGAAACATATTTTTAGAAGCCTCGATGTCCCTCTTTCTTAGTTCAGCCTATTTCAATTTCTTCTATCCGATAGGGAATTTTGGACATGCGACGCCTTACACATCTCATCTCTTACCCATCGAGGCTACATTATCGACATTTTACAAAATGAGTACGATCGTTAAGTATTAATTAAATCTTATTTAAGAAATTAAGAAATCTAATTAGGCAAACAAGCGCCTTGAGAAACATTTTTCTTTTTATTGAATTGTCTTAGTTAAACAAATCTATATAAAAAAATTCATAAAAAATAAATTGAAGTGATAAAAGAAAACAAGGAGACGAAACTTAAACAAAACTTAAGTTTGTTATTAAAAACAACGGAATTGTGGAACAAAAGAAAGCTAAAAACAGTCCGAAAGCACCGGATTAGTGCCTATATTCGATTCTAACTTTGCATAAAAAATACATCTTTTAAAATATCAACGTTAGTTTTATGTAATTGTGTAGGTTTAGTTATGTTATCAGTCAAAGTCTTATAGTCGTAAATTAACGGCAAATTTTGGCTGCTGAAATCGAGTTTTCAGTTTAGTTGCTTTTATTAAAGGAGAACATTCAATCATTTCAAGGCCTTGAATATATATTATATTAGACCGGAATACCTGTCTCTCTCAATGCCGCTGGCAGAGAGTCAGGATTACATCTTATTCAATAACTTGATATTCCGCAACCAATTTGGTTGCGTTGAATTATTGTTCTTCCTTGATGTCATTATTAAAAAAACTGACCATTTTCTTGTATGTTATGATGCCATCTCAACATTCAATCCCTTTTTCGACAGAATAAACTAATCCTTGTTGTCTGTAATCCTAGTTGAAATTTTCAAGCTGGAGGTATTTTGAACATGGCCGCCATTTATAAATAAGACTTATCGTCATTGAAATTACATCCAATCAAAAGACTTCTCTCAAAATGAACCAAATCTCCCAAACAGAGTTATAGATTGTAACCACGAATTTCATTGGATAAACACATATATTAGAAAAATGGCGACGTAGTTTGAGTTAAAATACCCGCCTGATCGACATTTCATCTAATTTGTACACAAATACATGATGTCAAGTTGTTGTACGGTACATCTTAATTCATAATTATCTAATACTTTACAAAATTTACTATTTTCAAAGGTCTAAATCAAGTAACACAACATTTCATGATATTTATATGCTTGGTCGTCTGTCTCTAAAATACGCAGTATTATTATTTAGAGTCAACTAGTCGGTCTAATATTATATATAAGCTTATTTATATAAATAAGGTTCAGAAGTACTACAAGTGCACGAAAATCTCTCCAATAATAATCCTATATACCTAAACATTTATGTTTCATTTTCTATATGATGTGTATGTTATGGAATATTTCATAGTTTTGTGGGTTGTTTGCATTCTGGTTGTATACTGTAGGCACCTTTGATGAATATATAGTCTTATTGGCCAAGTTTGAGAACTTAATTGTTTTGTTCAGGTGGTCCCTTTAAAGAACATGTTTACTTATAGGATTCTTGAATATTTTTTTAATAGTTACTAAACGAATCATCATCGTACTTTTTGCCGTAATAATTACACAATTAACAATTTAATTGTGTAAGTTAATGTTGATCTACAGGTTCAACGTCCTGATTATTGCATGCTGTAAAATTATTATCAATATTACTAATTAAAGAAAGTATTTTGATTTGACTATCAAATTGGAAACATAAAAGGCGACTTTTCGTTCGATGATGTGCTTAATGGTTTGTTAATTTGTGGAAATATCAACGCTTTGAAAACTTTCCGCTTTGTTTACTTTTCTGAATTCTCTGAGCAAGTGCTAGCAATCAGGATATGGGATGTTGAAATCCATTCCTGTAGAACTGAAGTCAGGTTGACCCCATAACTCAAGGAAACATAAAAAGAAAGAAAAATCAAAATCTATCAAAATCATCTTCCAGCTGGTCCTCAGCCAAACCTCTTGGCATTGATCTTTCTCGGATTATCCGTACCCATATTTACAGCTGAGTTGACTGGAATTATGAGTGAAGATGACTTATTCAAGGTCATCGGACTATCACACCCTGATCGAGAACCGAACTCTCAAACATAACAACCTTAATTTCCTTCAAAGAAAGGATACAGCACAAACCACACTACCTCCTAAATATGCAATTATGGACATTGTTTATAAAGTTTCCAAGGGTTGTGATTTCTTCTAATTGAACAAACATTTCTCAATTGCACCTACTTTAAAATAATTCACGTCTTTGGTTCATATGTTCAAATTTACAAAACAAAACGTAAAAATGGCTACGTACAAGGATGTTAATTGGCTGGTTTGAAAACCATGTGGTATCATAAAGACATGTATTTAATGTTCCGCTTCATGTCATGTGTGACGATTACTTGCTGTTTCATGTCATGTGTGACGATTACTTGCTGTTTCATGTCATGTGTGACGATTACTTGCTGTTTCATGTCATGTGTGACGATTACTTGCAATAATTACACTCTGTTACTTGTCATCAATGCAAGAATCATTTTAAGAAAACGACAGAATTTTCTGATAAACTCTTGATTTGGCTTTTTATTAGCACAATAATACTTCAACTTCAAATACCAACAACTTTTTCCTTGAATAGAGAAAGTTTTTATGTTTGTCAATTTCTTCGTAATAAAAGTTTTAATGTCCTATTTTCATTTTTATTTCTTCTTCTTTTTTTTATTAATCTTATTAACAATGTGTGCAACCGTGCGCGTGAAAATACTTCAGGACAATGACATTATAACTATTAATATTACAGGTAATTGTTGTCCGAAACATTCTGACTTTATCCTCAGGCTCCGACAGCATGCGACAAATTACTCTTGGCAGTACATGTACATCAGCCATTAATACAGAGTGCTGAATCAATGAAGTAGATGGAGCTAGAAACACTGTCATGATACTTTAATCTGAATTAAACTCGTTAAATATCACAAAGACTCCCAAGCTGATGTAGCTCACAAATTTCGTTTTTTATTATGACATAAAAACTATTTATTTTATATATCTTTAAATAGCTGGCGATCTTCCAAATGTCAATCAGTCTAATTAAAATCAGACCCTAATTTCGTTCGTTCGTTTTTTTTTAAATCCGGTTTTTTAACCACACGAACGAACGAAATTAGGGTCTGATTTTAATTAGACTGAATGTCAATTTAATTAAAATACAGGACTATATTTATTTTGCTTTTTGTGCCAAGTAGTGAATGCGATATCGTTGTTGTACCTTATAATTAGAAAAAAAGAACTAATAACATTGTCAAGACTGGTGGTCGTATATGGCGGGGGGCGGAAGGTAGCAAAATTTCCAAACTATATACGAGTAAATATGATCATGTTAATACACAATCTATTGAATCTTTTTGATATGTTGACAACATCTTTTAAAAGTTAAAATGTTTTGTACAAATATTGCTTATTTTCGTTTCATATGCAATATTATACCTCATTCACTAGCTGATGGTGTGCACGTTTCACAACTCATATGCAAGGGCTTGTTCAATTTAAATAGACTTTCTGGCTAGAGGTCGATCTTAAAATTGCTTAAGCCGTTTTATCATATGGCAAATATCTTTCTTGTGCCTTAATCGGGTGCATTGCTGGTCCTTCTAAAAACGTTTAATATAATATATTCAGAACCCAAATCATCCCCAGAAAATACCGACTGTTCCCCTTTAAAAAGCCACGCCTTTGTAAAATTTCGCAATGAAACAATTTTTTAAAAATTGTTGTTTAATAGCTTGTAAGAATGAAGAATGCTTGAAATAATTTTAAGTGTACTATGTTTAATATGAAGAACATGTTTTCAACTGGAGTAGGTGTGTTGATTACTCTCTCAGTTCCAATCTTAACACATATTTTATATCAACGTTCTTAGTGTTGCAACAAATCCATAAAACTTAGTCTTTTTCCATAAAATTATAGGTTGTTTTTGAAAATCGCTTAAAATATTTTGTATATATATATTTTTTTTGGCATTTATCAGATTATTTAGATCAGGTAATATGTTATATGTTTATAACAGCAGATAACTTGCCCAATTAAAATAAATTCTTATTTGTCAAGTTTGAAAAAAATATTTGTTCATTCTAAGGGGTAATATTCCTTTAAAGGAAACAGTCGTTTTGGGTTTTTTTTGGGAGGAATGTAATAAAATCGTATAATCTTAGCAAATGTAACATAATCATGAGATACAATCGGATCAATTTGACCCAAACAAATCAGCCAAGACTCGAGATAGAGATTTTACCTATGACAACTATGAAATTTCCTCAATGAAGTTTGAAGTCAATTTAGAAAAAAGTACAATGAACTTGCATAATTGACTTACCGTGTTACAATGCACCATCTGAATTATTTCACTTTTTTTTACATGTTTCTTTGTTTTGCAAAGCAGATTAAATTAAGCCTCGAGCTTCTTTCTGTATCGTTTTATAATTTTGTATTATCTAATGTTATTATGTGAAATATTGTTTATAAAAAAAAAAGTCAATGTTTCATTGCTTTAGCAATTTTGATGTCAAAACTTGACCTCTGGCGAAAAAATCTTAGAAAATTGAACAAGCTCTTGCAGATGAGTTTTGAGACGTACATGTCATAAGCTGGCAATTGAGGAGTGTTACTGCACATAAAAAGGAAATTAACAACATGATTCAAAAACATGCTAGGTTTAAAAAGATATGGTCAACAATATCTAGTTACAGGATCTGTAGAGTTTGTATCAAATGTAGATAATCATATCATTTAGAAACTTTGCTACACTCCGTCCTATGACTCGTAGGCCTACAGACCACCATTCTAGAAAATTAAATTTTGTTTTGCTAAAACAATGGTATCGCATTCACTGAGTACAAAAAGCAAAGAAATACAGTCTTGTATTTGAATTAAATTGACATTTGGAAGAGTAGAGAAACGCCCTGCCAGCTATTTAAAGCGATACTACGTCTTAGAATGAACAAAAAAAAATTAATTTTGTAACTTGGTCAATAGGGGTATATATTCATCAGGGGACAAAACTAGTGGCATAACTATAAAACAGATTACCTTAATAATCTGACAATTCCAGAAAACTATGTTTAATTACAATAATTGATAAAAAATAATCTGTAATTGTATGGGAAATTACATAGTTTTATGGGTTTATTTGATTCTGTTTGTTATACTTTGGACACTGTTGATGATTATATAGAGGTTATCCTATGGCTACGAGTGGATATGGTTTTTATGTCATGAGTGTTTGTGATATTTTCACGAGTGGCGTAGCCACGAGTGAAAATATCACAAACACGAGTGGCATAAAAACCATATCCACGAGTTTGCCATTGGATAACCTATTTATCCGATCCCTGTTTTTTGTTATATGTAAAACGGTTTTTACTCATACTGTACCATTACATGTTATTAAACATCACTGACAGTTAATAGTAAACAATCTTGACAAAACGCTAATTTCGACGCGAAAAAGTCTCGGAAAGTTTTTTTTCGTGGTTTTGTTACGTTAGCTTTTAATTATTCATTCAAAGTTAACAGAGTCCGACGCCATTTTGACTGTTAGTAAGGAGTGAAGCACATGCATTAAAGCTTGGCCACGCCCATCGAATACCACCCATTGAATACCATATTTATTCAATGGGATATCATTTTTATCCGACATAAAAAAAAAAAAAAATTTTTTTTTATCTAGAATGCATCACAGACACAGAATATGACAGAACATGTCGGTTATAGGATAAATACTCTTATTGATCAAGTTCGAGATTTTAATTTTTTTGTTCATTTTAAGACGTAGTATCGCTTTAAAGATATATAAAGAATAAGTTTAAAATCAGTGAATATTTGAGAAAATTATCAAATTGTCGAAATTGATACGTTTAATTACTCCACTTATATACAACAATTTGAAACTAAGCAACCAACAATATAAACGACTGAAATAACATTAGCCTATCTACAGACTGAAATCTTTAAATCTTCCATTAACATCCATTAAAGGAATTCAACCTCTTCAAATGAACCAAAAATTCGTATTTTAGTGAGACTAACGTCGTATTTAGAAAGTTTAATATTCTGACAATTCCCCTTCAGTTCATCCATTTTAGCTTCAGATTGTTAACCTGATTTGGGCTCCTCAAATAAATAAAAAATCAGACGCCGGTAAAATTTAAATTATTTACGAAATTCCCAAATTCTGATGGTAAAAATGTACAAATAAGTGTGAACAAATTCGGTTTACGGATGCTATAACAAGACAAGTATTTCGGTTTTAATAAATATTTATGTTATAATAAATTGAAAACTATCTGTCTTATATGTAAATTAAGGGTGACAAAACTTCTGAAATTGAAAGTCTGAAAAAACGCTTGATATAACGAAAAGGTATTTTATCAAATTTCGGACAAATTTGATAAAAATGGAGAGCATAAGTATGTATTAAAATTATTCAGATATTCAACATCAGCATATAGATTTAATAGGTATTGCGATATTATGCCGAATATAAAAACTAAAGTAATAAGTAAATTAAAAACTTACCTATTAACAAAATCACACCCAGAAATACCAAAAATATTATCTTTATCACAACCATGATGTCGTTTTAAATTTCGGAAATTTGAATGTTCCAATCAAAAATCGGGTAACATGTTGCCAAAACTGTTGCACAATGTGAAATCATAAGCTGTAATATCGAATAAAACAGGTCGAGCCAACCTGACTTAGACAGAAAATGATCTAACAAGTTTATCAGAGCGTCGCAAATTTCCGAAACGACGTCTAATTTCCGTCGAGATCGAACTAGTAGTGATTTGAACAGAAATCAAAGTCTTCAAGCGTGCCAGGAACGACTGTCTCTGAATTTAAATTCTAATGATTTTTTCTATGAATTCCAGAATGTATGGCACTAATCGATAAAAACATAGAGGAAGGTTTAAATAATATTAGTTTTATAGTCAATACTTGGTTTAGATAGATAAAACAATAGACCTTTCTATATATTGTCTTTTAGTGCCTCGAATCGTACATCATGTCTTAAAGGGATAAAATTATCAAATTTTTAAAAGCCTAGAATTTTTTATAAGTTTTTGACTCGTGATTTTGGGGAGGAAAACAATGAAAGTGCCAAAATCTTCTAGCGAAATCGATTGATTAATCTATTGATTTTAAAAATTTGCAACAGGCTAGACCCAGAAATATTCTGCCGATATCTGTTACCTTGTAGGTTATCAGTCTTAAAGGGGAATGTTCAGAATTTTCGAGGGTCGATTTGAGTCTTGATTTTATGTAAATAGCCTTGAGAAGTACATGTAATAAAACTGCACAAAAATTGCATAATCCCTTCAACTGTCTTCCACCCACTTCATATGAATGTAGTAATATCAATATAGATACTGGCATATGTTACCTTGTATATGTCAGCTATCTTTTATATGAAATAATGCATATAGGTAGATTTGGGGGTGAGGAAAAGGGTATTTTATACCCACCTTAATGTTTAACTTTGTAGAACATAGCAAGTGTATTTTAAGTTGATTACCATTAATACCAATCGGCTATTTTGTTATGTTAAAAAACTTAATTAATGATAAACTTTATTCAGGAGTTTGAGGGGTAAGGATGAGTTGTGTTCAGGGATACAATAGATTTTCTAGAAATTAAAACAAAGGTTATAGTCTTAGCTTGGGGGTGAGATGAAATCAGTATAGGGTAGAGACCTCTCTTACACATGTATTGTTTGTTCATTGTGACTGCAGACATCCCAGGGCTCACTTCTTCTTGTTGTCATGTCAGCAAACATAACAGAAAAATATTCTGGGTTTTGGATGCAGAATTCCAACTTAAAGATTGATCTTTCGGGTAAACTTACCTTATCATTTCTTGTAATATTTTTGCTTGAGTCCATTGATAAATAATTCAAATTTTTTAATTGAATATATGAAATTTGAAATTTTAAAGCACTTTTAGCCAGCCATTTTGACACTGATAGCATCAATTTACGCCATTCCAACTTCAATTTCGACCTCTATGGTTCTTGCAATTCTACTAAAACTAACGCGTTTTATGACTTCAATAGAAGCTTCCGGTAGATGTGGACAGTGACGACATAAAACACGTTAGTTTTTCTGGAATTGCAAGAACCACAGACGTCGGAATGGAAATTGGAATTGCAAATTGATACTATCAGTGTTCCGGATACACATACAAAGTTTAGAAATACGCTTTACAATCCCTTTAAGACTAATAATGTTTTGATATACAATAGGAATGAAGTTTTAGGGATTTGGTGTTTTCTGCCAAAAATAAATGAAATGAAATGGAGTTTAACGTCCTGCTTTTTTTTTTTGCAACTGTATGGGGGCGATCCGCGATTAGAAAAATACGATGTATTGAAACCATTCATATTTCATTATGTCTGTCTGCGTATTTGACATACGGATTTAAAATCGTTTGGAAATTCCATTAAATCATTAAGGAAATATTTCTCTATAGAAAAAATATTCTGATTATAAAATATCAGAAAAAATCATAAATTCATATGTCGCGATTCTTAAATTTTTTTCTTTTAAAAAATTACCTGGTAGAAAAAGTTAATGATTACAAAAATTTGTAAATTTAATTCATTAACAAAGCGTTAGATTCCTATTACATTCTTTCAGAGCTGGGAGAAACACATGTGCTATGTTCTGTAACCTTTGATTCGCTCCCGAATTACCATTAGGGCCTACCCTGTGCAATCTTTAAAATATGTTTTTTTAGAAATAACGCCCTATTCAATAATTTTTATTGTAACCATCTCCAAGAGTTTCTTTTCACAAAAATCAATAGGAATTTATTTAAATCTGAAATAAGACGATTCTAATTTCAGATTTAAATAAATTTCTATTGATTTTTGTGAAAAAAAACCTCTTGGAGATGGTTACAATTAACTACCATCAAATATTGGTTTTTCAATTTTCATTTTGGATTAGTTTGAGTATGTTATCCGAAGTTGATTAGAATTTGTCGCGAAAAAATCAAATTTAGGTACCGGTTTGTGTGTTTAGGACTGAATTCTCCTGATTTGAGTCAAAAATATTGAAAACTCATTGATATGGTTACAGTTAAATTGCCAAATTACCATTACCCTGTGCAATCTTTGAAATATTTTCTTTTTTAGAAATAACGCCCTATTATTGTCTTATTTCAGATTTCAAACCTGTTATAACTGTTATGATGGAGGTGAAGTAGTCTACAGCACACAAATTATCACCAATCATGGAGAATATTGCTACAGTATCTCGAGTTGTATTGCTTCAACAAGGATCTTGAAAAATGTAAATTAAAGAAATTGAATGCAGATTTTTTGCGTTCATTGGGTGATGAACGCAGAATTTTTAGTTCATCGTTAAATGAATGCAAAATTTCCACTAGGGTTGAGACAAAATGTAAATATTGAATTAAAAAGATGTGGAATGTGTTGTTTTCTATATGCCCACATTATGTCAGTCATTTTCACCTTCAGAACTTAATAGAGGCTACTGATTATTGAATTTTGATCAAACTTGATATACTAAATTAGCTTTACAAAGGAAGTTCCATTTTGTTTTAACAAATGGTTTTTGCCCAAATACATTAAGATGGCCATGGACACAGATTTTAAATGAATATCAATAAAACTTGGTATGTTTATTTGGTAACGAACGTTTTAGTGCCTCGAAATGAGGATTTTTAACTAACGGATTTCTGAGTTAATACCCTTGATATAACACTAGTATGTACACTGATATAACACAGTCTAGTGGAACAGCATGTACACAGTCTAGGACGGGTAGATTTGGATAAGTCTCAGAAACGGGGATTTTTTAGCTCAGCAATTTAGTACTGGTTATCACAACTCACCATTGAGCCTTTAAATCCATGTGCATCCATAATTATTAGCATTTGAAAGTTATAATGCCCTACTACACATTAGCGATACTATGCAATATATAGAAAAGTCATCTATAGAAATAGAAGGAGAAATGTCTAATTTAAGGTTTATTTGAAGGAAATACGCAATTTTCGTGCATTTCTAGTGCTTCTGAAGGATACTTAAATATATTCAAGACCCAAATCAACCAATAAAAATGAAGACTGGTCCCCTTTAACAAAATTGTTTAATGTCACTGAAAATAAGAAAATCGAAAAAAAAAAGTTATTGAGTTACTGCACTTGTTATTCAAAACGCGATCTGAATCAGAGGAATAGTTCAGATTTTCGGATTAGAGTAAGGGGAGATAACCATGAAAATAAATTTACATAAAATTGAATATTCACGAAATACATTATTTATGTGCAGATTTTTTAAATGTTACAACTCTTAAATGGATCTAGACTCAATATTATATTGATGTAGTTTTACAAATTTGTGTCAACCTTGAATTAGAATTATTGCGTTCTGTAAAATTTAATATGTGTAATTTTATAAATTCCAATATGGCAGCCTCCATGCCTGTAAATGTGGAAGTCAGATTTATAAATGAATCCAAGGTAAACACTAGTAAACAGTCGTTATATCTCTGCATCTGTAAACATTAAATTGCATTTTAATGTCAGTCAGAAAAAAAAAAACGGGCCATACTTTGGTAATAGTTGACTTGCCCTGCATGAAATCATGATATTCAGTTTGGTGTCTGTAAATTGCCAACTTACATCTCTATCTTGCTGTATTTCAGAAAGATCTGTCGAAATAGAAACAGTGTTAATTCTTTTAATTATCATAAAATAGATCCATGTGGTTTTTGGTACTTCCTAAGAATATTTTTGTAAATACTTGAAAGTCAACAAACTGGTTTTTTTAACTTTTCAGGGTAAGGGTCTGTTTGCACGAAGTGAAGTAAAAGAAGGGGAGACAATCCTAGATGAGAAACCTCTGGTCTCTACTCAGTTTCTATGGAATGAACTATATAAATATACAGCATGTGAATACTGTTTAAAATCATTGGAGACAGCAGAGGCTATGGCTAGAAGATTGACCAACAACCCTGCATTGTCATTACCTTATCCAGAATGTTGTGATTTAGATCTGTCAGAATTCGTTACTTGTCCTCAATGTCAGGTTAATACATAAGTTTATCGCTCAAGGCATGATTAAGGTCTCAAATGGTAAATGAGTATCTTGGATCCAATTAACATTTCAGTCGGTAGACAATTCCAGGTACCGGTAACCAGTAGGTCTATTATAAGTGTCATACAAATAGATTAGAAAACTTCTCTAAAGCCCTAAAAGGTCAGTTTATACTGAAATGCACAAATCTGTCTACTAAGTTAGTAGAAAATGATAATGATCCTCGAGTAATTTCAACTGATCAAAAGCGGTTACCAATAACAAGATTGTATTCTTATATTGTATATCAATATCTTTACGGTCTCATACAAGACTGTTGGCTTAACAAGTGCACAACATTGACATCTATTTCTCATTCTTCCATAATTTTTCATACTTGAGAGTTTGTGCCCAAGAATATCTTGATAACTTATATCCAAGAATTTTATTTTGCAGGTGTTATACTGTAGTGAAGAATGTCGGAAAGCAGCCTGGGATAGATATCATCAAGTTCTATGTTTAGGTTCTTCACAACACGATTCTGATCATCCATTACTACGACTACAGGAAATATGGAGGTGAGTTGCTGTACAGTACTTTGATTAACAAAGAAAAGCTTGATTTAGCAAAGATGTAGTAGTCATTTAACCTCCAGTCCTTGGTGCAGCTGTTGACTGCAGTTTTCAAATCAACCCATCACGAAAGTAACATATTTGACAGATGACTGCTTGAAAACATGTCTTAGAATTGTTCAACGAGTGTAATAATTCTTGCTGCTATCTTAAAAGAATTTTTTAGACTTTTTATGTATCGAGGAAACTGGTATCATTGCTTTGTACCATTCCAGCTTGCAGTTAGATTGCTACTAACAGTTTCCTCAATACAGTAAAAAGTTACTTTACCATCTTTTTAATGTATTTCACATACATGTGCTCTAGAACTTTTTCCAGAATTGTGAAGCGAGCATTCTCCTATCTAAAATACTTCCACTGTTAAAACAGAACTCAATATATAGATTAATTGAGCAATGTACCAGAACATGAACAGAACCTGATGTTATTACTCAGAATTGGAGTGTATTGAGACAATTCTCAATGAAAGCACTGGCCTTGGTATCACACTGTACATTATTTGTTTTAGAAACATCCACTACCCTCCTGAAACAGCTAGTATAATGTTAATATGTAAAATGATAGCAATGGTAAAACAGGCTCAAGACCCGGGATATGTTCTTAATATATTTAGTAAGTTCGTTAATAATACAGTTAACGAAGAAGAACAGATTGCACATAAATTACTAGGTGACCAGTTTAAGGTAAGTTCTTATGTGCTATTTTATTTTTAACACAGCTTAGGTCAGAAATTTGCCTCTTGAACAAAAAACAAATTAGATGTGCTAGGGTGTGGATTTGTCCAAAAATTTGTTGGGGAAGAACCATGAAGGTTTGTAGAGTCCAAGTAAATCGCAAAGCGCCATAAGCGTCTGATAAAAAATGGAAAATGGCTTAGATTTGGTGCATTCGAAACCATATTTCGGGGTTATGATCTTGAAGTCAGAATTTACCTCTCTGATTATCATTTAATTCCTACAAAAAAACTTCCTTGCCAACAAAATTATGTGGGGGAACCAAAACCCATTTTTGAGTTCAAAATTTTTGCTGTGATGTGATTGGTTCATTTGACTGTCTTGGTATAAATTTTGTTAGATCACATTGTACAATGAAAAAACAAAAACCTAATTATCATGTAGTTTTGTTTAGATGGCATGTTTGAGTGACTGAGCATTTATAATGAAATCACCTTGATCAAACCATGAGAGTAATCTTTGTCTTATTATTTTAGACTCAGTTAGAATTACTACGATCAACTACAGCTGAAATTTTATTTGATGATTCTATACCTCAGGTTGGTGGTGCTATTTCTTCTTAGCTTTGATGACAAACTTCTATCCTATTTTCAATGGATTTAACTTATCCACAATTCTTTTCATATTTAACATCTAACGTCTGGATCTTGAGAATCATGTATACCAGCTGGTACTTGGTGAAATGTTTTGGCATCAATATTTCTTGAATCATCCAAAACCAAATACGTTAATGAAAAATTATTTATTAGTTTAACATAGCCAAGCAAATGACGCTAGGAATTTGCATTCCATTTCTCTAAGCGACTGTGCTAAAAATTTAACTGACTATATTATGAAAAAAAGAAAAGGGAAATAACTTGCACTGTGTTTTTCAGTGGTTTACTCCAGAAGGTTTCCAGTCTTTATTTGCATTGATTGGAACAAATGGACAAGGAATAGGATCAAGGTGAGTGCTTCTCTTTTATTTATTCTGACTTGAACTAGTTCTACCTTATTGAATATTTATTAGTGTGGTCTGACAGCTTATTTTGTATCTTTATTATGCATTTATATATTGATATTTTGCTTCATGCGATGAAATTCTTCTTTACATCATGTTTGATTGAATTCACACTAAAGCAATGCTTGATATACTGACATTAAAATCCATGTAAATATCTAGAAATGTGTTTTATGATGTCACTGACTTTGATATACTGGAAGCTATTATTGATATCTATGCAGATCACTGTCAGTGACACGTTAGTTTTAGTGGAATTGCAAGATCCACAGATGTCAGAATGAAAATTGAAATCAATTTTTATCAGTGTCTCTGATACACATACAAAGTTTAGAAAACCACTTAACAATCCCTTTAAAGTAATATGTCCCTTCCATGTAATATTTTCTAGCTCTATCAGTGTTTGGGTGAAGAATAGTGAAGATTTAGAACTACCAGAAGATAAAAAAACAGAATTAGATGATTTTATAGATCAGATGTATGAAGAATTACAGAAAGGTACCGTAATGAGGATATTTCTTCTTGTCATATTTGTTTATAAAAAATAAGAATTTTGTGTTGACAAAATCGGGCAAGACATGCCCTTTTAGTGAACCAGGGTGGTCTGTCACTTTGTTTTGGAATCTTTATGTTGAAAGCATCTTTGGCCTGAACCCTCTCTATGCTTAACCTTTGATTGTCAAGCTTGCCTTCATTTCATAAACTTTGCAACTATCCTTGTTTATATCAAAAAATTAAGTCACCTTCTGACTTCTAAAATGTTTTTCGGCCTTAACACATATAGCAATAGTTTAAATAAGAGTAAGAAATTCTCATCGTTTCAGAAATTTGTAATCCTGTTAACATTATTTCAGAATCTGGTTCATTTTTAAATTGTGAAGGTTCTGGGTTATTTGAATTAACCAGTAGCTGTAAGTAGAATACATTTAATACTTCAACTATCAAAAACCTGTATCTGTAGTATTGCTTTAAACATTGGTTTTAATAAAAAATGACCACGAATATCAACCTGGGACCTTATTCTCAAAAACTTAACTGGGATAAAATCCAGATTTTAAGAAATCCAGTAATCTGATTGGATACTAAAGCTGTATTTAAAATCAATTTTTATACGCCCTCATCTCTCTATGAGGACGTATATTGTAGTCACCCCTGTCCGTCCGTCCGTCCGTCCGTCCGTCGGTCCGTCCGTCCGTCAACATTTGCTCGTAAACGCTCTAAAAACTAGAGTTTTTGACGGAATCAAATGAAATTTGATATGTGTATACATATTCATAAAACGAAGATCAAGTTCGAATTTGAGCTATTTTCGATCGTTAGAAGCAGAGTTATTGCCCTTGCCCCAAATCCGTCGGTCCGTCCATTAACATTTGCTTGTAAACGCTCTAAAAACTAGAGTTTTTGACGGAATCAAATGAAATTTGATATGTGTATACATATTCATAAAACGAAGATCAAGTTCGAATTTGAGCTATTTTCGATCGTTAGAAGCAGAGTTATTGCCCTTGCCTCAAATCCGTCGGTCCGTCCATCAACATTTCCTTGTAAACGCTCTAAAAACTAGAGTTTTTGACAGAATCAAATGAAATTTGATATGTGTATATATAGTCAGAAAACGAAGATCAAGTTTGAATTTGAGCTATTTTCAATCGTTACAAGCAGAGTTATTGCCCTTGCCCCAAATCTTAAATATGCTATTACTCTCTTAGTTTTCAACCGATTTTGATGAAACTTAAAATGGATGTTATTGGACCCAAATCGAAAGGTTTGAGAAAGTTTAGTTTTCTCCTGATTAAATTTTTCCTTTTTCGACTTTTTCGTTAGGCGTATATGGCCGTGGTCCACTATCTTAATGATTTACCAATCAGATGACCTGAACACTAAAGTCATCGTAAGAAAACTTAACTTAAGATGATTTTAGTGATCCAGTAATCTGATTGGTCAGTTACTAAAATCAGTTTTAAATTAAGTATTATTATCCGATCAGATTGCTGTATTTCTTAAAATCTTGATTTTATTTCAGTTTTTGAGAATAAGGCCCCAGAGCCATTTCAGGTGTATAGCTTTTAGCCCAATGTTATTTAAAATATTTTTTAGCAATATATTGCTACTTCGGGTATCAATATCCCACAAGTCATAGACAATATTTAGACACAGGTTCTGCATGACACATTTTGATTGGTTAAATTGAACATTGCAAGAATTCTGCATTGCCATAAACCTTTTTAGCTAAAAATGGAGAACAAAAATATCAGGAACAAAATTGAAATCTTACAATTTACTAGTGTTAGGTGGTGATGAGAACACAGTTTCATAAAGGCACTGGCCTAGGTCACAAGTGCAATCTTAGACATTCATGAAGATTAGACAAGCTAAAAAATTCCAGATTCTGAGACTAAAAGTTTTTTGGTCAAACAGTTAGTGAACATATCCTTTTAAGACCTATGTTTGTGTGCATGTTCTCACTGTCAAAATCTGAAATGCCCAAAAGATTAATATCAATTTAAGTAAATTTAAATGGATGATGGATGTATAATATTTTTATCCAGGTAACCATAGCTGTGATCCAAATGCAGGAATAACATTCCCCCATAATAATCATGTTTTATCATTGGTAGCTTTAAAACCTATACAACCAGAAGAGGTAACTGATCAACATTTTAATAGTCCATTTGTCGCTCTATTCTCATAGCCTTTATGCTGCTTAAAAATTGAAAGTGATATGTATTTTAATCAACACACAGTCAGTATATGAAAAGAAAGAATGGTATTAATTTAAATTCAAAATTAAGAATGAGTTTAACATGCTGATAAATTGACATATCTTTGTACCAAAGTGTCAGTTCTTAAGATCATTTGTGAGGTTCTATAGTACTACTTTTTTAGGACTTTTGATGTTTATGAAAATGACATCATTTGCTTGGTTACAGACAAATGGTGGTTGTTGTGTTTGAGAGTTTGGATCTTGATTGGGGCATGAAAGTATGATGACCTTAAATAAATCGTTCATAGTTTCTGTTCATATTGTTGAATATAAATGCTTTTATTTTTATATTTCATTATATTTATGTTCAGGAGATATTTATTAGTTATATTAGTGAATGTATAATGAGCAGAAGTCGACATTCTAGACAGAAAATATTACGGTAAGTCAAGAATTCAAATGTTCAAAATAACAGTTTAAGTGAACAAATATCTCAGTTTAACGAAAGGTAGCCAAAGAGGATTTTTTGGTGTAGGGTCCTGGGTTGAAACATTGTAATATTGTGTATTATCTGGGTTGATATGCATGTATTGTCCACTGCCAGCAGCGTATTAAAAAGCAAAATGTTGTGACTTGATCATGCTTCAAAATTGCATGTTTTTGATGACTTCCGCTGAGTAATCGGAGACACTTCAGAAAACCAGTTGAAAACTCAGGGAGTAAGCTGAGGTATGAAACCATAGAAATTCATAATTATTTTCAAGTACTTGCCAAAAGGAAGAAACAATGGTTTAGCAAGGAAATGAATTAAGTAATGTTTTTGACAATATCTTTTTGTTGTTTCAGAGAGAATTATTTATTTACGTGTCAATGTAGAAAATGTGAGTTTGAAGCCGATGAACCTGATGTCACTTCAGAAGAAGAAATGGATTCCGGTGATGAAGATGGATCAGAAAACATGGATAATTTATGATCAATAAATCTTTTTAATGACAACTTTATATTTGTATATAGATAAGGGACATGGGTGGGTTTATATAGAGGCAAAGCCCTATACCTATCCAAATCTAATACAGAATATATTTTCTTGCACAAAGTCATTTTCAAGGTCCAAGGGAAAAGAGTCTTTCAAAAGACGCAAGGGGTTAGTCATTTTGGTAACTCTTACCAACTGCATATAAATATAACAACAAATTGGCACCACTGGTCCATGGCAGTCTTTACAATATGCCTATGGCATGCATCAGTTCAATTGCTAAGTTGGATGATGAAGTTGTGTGACAAACAATGTAACTCTTTCATAACCAAAACTTGCTGACTCTTTCCCCTGCCTTTGAATTTGATAGCTATTTGGATGGATACGCCATACGGTCTCCCCCAGCCATATCTGTCCAAATAGCTATCAAAGGCTTGGAATAGAGTCAGCAACTTTTGAACTACTGATACCAGTGGCAATTTTATCTCCCATCCTTGAAGAAAAAATCTCGCTGCGCCGATGCCTGATACAGTTCTGCCAGTACATTGATGCCATGCCATATTACAAGCATCCACCATCATGTATGAAGAACTTTCAATCCAAATTGAATTCTGGTTTGCCCAGCCATGACAAATCATCAAACTAAAGGCTAATCTCTGGAAACAAAACACATGTATATTTTCATAAACATTGTTAGCCTAATCAACGTCATACGGATTTTTTTTTTTTTCTTTTTGCCAAGAAAACAGCTTATTTTGATGATGCAATGTAATGACCGCTAGCTCCAACTTTCAACTTTGACCCCATAATTCAACTTTGAACCCAACCTTCAACCAATCAGATAACACGACCTTTATTTTTGTGACCTTGATTCCAATATAGTAGCATATCCGGTTAATTTTACGGCATATTTTGGACGAATAATTGCATCGTTGGCACCACTTGCAGGAACATTCAAAGACAGAAGTATTTCAGGTAATATTCAAAGTTTTCTTTTACATGACAGATAAATTTTGGCAGGAATTTAGTGAAAAAGTTAATTTATTGCAGCTACTTGAAAATTTGAAGCGTGGAATATCAACAAATTACAGGGACTTGAAACATTTGAACTGCAGATTTGTTAGTCCGAAATCTACACATAATAGTACACACTCTACATTTAAAAATACACCCTTCAATTAATATTGCATATCAATTCATTATGTCCGATTTGCCTTGAGAATTTAATTACTTATGGCATTATGCAACCAAATTTTATGGATAATGGTAATCTAATTACAGGAACTCAAACTTGAAGTTTCATTTAATTTCTAGGCACTCCGGACAGCCTTCTCATATCCTTATTTTCTTCCTCATCTTTCAATTCAAAGTATGCTCATTTTACAAAAATGACATAATTTGTATACTCTGTCATGCAATTTAATTATAAATTTACAAAGTTTGATTTGATTGTCGTCTGCTAGGAGATTGGGTGCCTCATGTACAAAATACAATATTGAAGCTATCATTTGATCTGACATATGCTGGCACTCAATGTCATATAAGAAAAGATATACCACACAAAGATTAGGCTACGATCATAGGCGTACGGGGCGTTAGTTGAGCGGGGGGGCAAAACCAATTTGCCCGACAACTAATGCTAATTTGCCCCCCCTGCACCCCCAGCCCGTACGCCTATGGCTACAATATCGAACAAAATGTTCCAGGTTTTTTATTAAAAGTATTTTTTATTATACTGAGTCTGTGAACTGGAAAGATCTAAATTATTGCTAGTTATTTAGGTTTCGTGATGTCATAATTTATGTTTAATACACTACATAACAAACATCCATGTTACTTATCACTAGACAGTCCTGTGTAAACATTTACTTTCAACGGTAGAAATTTTACTTGTAGGAAACATCATTTGACAATTTATTAAATGCATCATAATATTTTTCTGAAATTGATGAGACGCGCCAGGCAGGGTATGCTTACTTTGATTACCGGTAATCAATATATTGAATGTCCATTTAGAAATATTGAGCAGTGATGCTAAAGATATGGATGATGGAACTATTGTTCCTTTTCCTATATTCAATTAAAAATTATAATCTCAATCTCTTCAGTAACAGGTGTCTTGTTTAGTAATGTGGTGATACAAATTCTTGGATGCTTTTAATTAGAAAGGTAAATGACATACTAAGTAGCCAGAATGTGGCATCAGATGCTAATCTTGATATACTCTTATCATTGTAAGAGCACTTAAAATCATTCAGCTTATTTGGGATTTTGATAGCAAGGTAGGCCTATGTGTATGTTTGTTTGTAGAAAATTTGATTTACATTAGATTGCAATTGTTTACTTTCTGATTTCTTTTCCAATGTGTTAAAAAAATAAATTATAGGATATATTTTTTATGCTCCAGTGTGTATTCTTTGTGTAAATTTGTGTCCCAAAAATCCCAATCTAAACAAAGATAGCTAAGCACATCCCAGAACTGAGTTATTCAGAAAAATATGTCTCTTCATTTCAAGCATGTTTTAAAATCTGGATGACTGAAAGATATTTTGAAAATGTGAACAACATATGTATTGTTTTCGGATTAACAACATTGTTGACCTATGTAATTGAGTTGTGGTCTGAGTCCAAGTGTGATAAAACATCGAGGCCCTGTGTTTATTTATAGTACGACCCCGGAAGTCGACTCACAAAGTTGTCAGACAAGTTTCGTCCATCTACATTACTTGTTCTCTCAACTTCAAAGGATTTTTTTTTTACTTCAAAGACTGAAAAAACGACTTTTGAACATCGTGTCGGGGTTGTAGATAATGCCAGTGATAGCCCCTAGGGACATGAATGGATATGATTATGACCGAGGACCTTTGAGGAGTTCCAACGCAATGACCAAACCCAGATATGAATCGTATCGAGACGATTTTGACAGGGTGGACCCTTACCGCCGCGACGATGACGAGATATATAGAGGGCAAAACAGACAGAGATTTGGTGGTGACTACATTGACCAAGGACAAGGGATTGACATGAGAAATTCAAGTGACCCTTCATTTGAACTTGATCACCTGGCCACATTTGCTGCTTGGACACGAGATGGGTTCATACAGCCAGAAGATGGATTACTTAAATTACGACAAATGGAAAACACGACTGGTATTTGGACTATGAGATGTCTTTTGGTAGTTGAAAAGAAATACTTGATTATTTTGGATAACCAGTCTGGCGAGGAGTTAGAGAAGTTTCCCATTCAATTTGTACAGACACCTACAGCCATTTTTAATAACGACACACGAGAGATCTACAACAACTTACTCCTGTTTACAGTTGGAGAGGATCCCAAGAAACGTACTCAGGCTGATATGCACATTTTCCAGAGTGTGGACACAGCATCACAGAAAATAGTGGATGAGATATTAGCAGCACAGAAAGGTGAACCCAGAGGCCACAGAATACCTCCTGCCCCAATGCAGGCACCACCCAGACCTTCAGAAAAAGACATGTATGATTTTAATGGAATGAGAGATTACCTTAGTTCACAAAGAGGAAGCAGATATTATGGTCCTGGGCCTGATGCCAATCGATCAATGAAAGTGAACCGTGCTTACAGAGAAGAATTTGAACCAGGACAAAATGAAGTTTTGGAACGTGATGTGCAATTGTTAAACCATTGTTTTGATGATATTGAAAAATTTGTTTCTCGACTTCAGCAGGCAGCTGAAACTTTTAAAGAATTAGAGAGAAGGAAGGCGAGTAATGCCCGTGACAGAAAACGTCAATCAGGAGAAGGAATCATGGGATACAGAGCCAGACCGCCACCAAGTCAAGATTTTACCGATATCTTCCAAAAATTTAAATTATCTTTCAACTTGTTAGCAAAATTAAAGGCTCACATCCACGACCCAAATGCTCCTGAATTAGTGCATTTCCTGTTCACACCATTGAGTTTGATTTACGAAGCCAGCCGAGATCCCGTTCATGGGCGTGTCAACTTAGCCGACAGTGCCGTTGCTCCTTTAATTACAGCTGATGCTAAACAACTCTTACAGAATTGTTTGACCTCCAAGGAAATAGAATTGTGGCGTGCCCTCGGAAATTACTGGACCACATGTAAAGAAGAATGGAAAGGGCATATACCAAGTTACACCCCAAGATTTTACGATGGTTGGCAGCCAGCTCAGATCCATGAAAACGGTTTCAGAAATTCAGATTTTGAACCACCAGCAAAGCATCGGTATGAAGATGATCGATCATTAACGTACGTACCCTTCTCCTCCCATGATAGAGAAGAAAGATACAATTACAGCGATTATCGACAACCTGATATGCCCAGAACTCATGCTGTTGTGGCACCACCCAGTCCGCGATTGGCACCAAGAGAATATCGTGATAGAATGGAACCTCCTCATAGCCATAATAGTCCTGATAATGACAATGCCAAATATACATCAGATCTTCGTACTTCTGGTCACAAAGTGTATGAAGTGATACATGATCGTGAAGGCAGGAATAGTAAGGAAATCTCTCTATTCAAGGGAGATGTAGTAGCTGTGCTGGATGATAGCAGGAACTGGTGGAAGGTCAGGAATAGTGCAGGAAAAGTCGGATTTGCTCCGTATACGATATTAAAGGAATTAAAAGATGATTAAAAATTAATAGAATTTTAGAAAAATTTTGTGAAATGGACTAAAAAAAATATATAGATTGTGATTTTTTTGCAATAAAAACAAATCTGCTGAATTATTTTGTATTCTTGTTGAAATTGTGTGTAAAAATTCAGAAGTAAATTTTTCTGGATTTACTGTGAAATTGGATAAATTGTATCAGTTGTGAGAAATGGAGATCAAAGATGTTTTTCTGGTGTTTGTGTTGATTTTAGGGTAAGAAATGATGACCTTGATGTTGATACAAGTAAACAATTCACCTGTTGTCACATTGTCGTGCCGTCATTTTGGACATTGACGCGTCATAAAGTTAACAATTTATGTCAATACCAAGTATCCTCGGATGTTATTTAAAGTGTGTTTACCGAATTCTCATCTACGAAATATCATTATGATTTGTTGACCCTTGTGAGAAGTAACTAAACACCAGAAATAATTATAGAATTTTTGGATTCCTTGAAGGCGGAATGAATTAATCAACTGTAGAAGTAGAAGGATTCTCCAAGCCAACTTTAATTCTGTCCTTGTCCTTGCTTACGGCTTCTTGTCAATCAAAATTTAGAACTCGAGGATCTATTATGTTAGCCATTCAAATCATCCACATAAGGGCTGTATCTGAACAATTTTGTTTTACACCCAAGAGACGAGGACACATTTGAGGCACAATTAAAAAGGAAATATTTCTATTAATGGTACCATGATAAAAAAAAATAATTGAAGTAATTTGATTTCTTTGATTGAAAAATAGCAATAATTTATTCTTTCCTTACTTTTCTGAAAAAAAAGAGTCAAATGCAATGGGTCAATTGTCAAAATTTAGTGTCTTTGTTAAGCTGAGCTTAAAGTAAGATTACATGTGAAAGAGAGGTTTTATTTGAACCTGCACACCTTAAGATGAACGTGTTATTTACGTAATATATAATATAAAAGTCTTGTGTAAATATTTCGACAGATTATGTTAATTTTTGTGAATTTAGATACGTGAACTGTTCAAATATGTACATATTTAATCATATTGTCATAATATTTAATATTCATTTGAGAAAGTAAATCATTTTCTTAGAAATTTTATAACTTTAATCTTTAATGACTGAATGGTCAACAAGAATTTTTGATTTTTTTTAATATTGACCATCTCGAATTATATAAGTTATGATGTTTCTGATAAGAAGCCTGAAGTATCAGCATAGAGATTTTATAACTTTGATCTTTTATTACTGAATGGTCAATTAGAATTTTTTGGTTGACCATTGAGAGATCTTAAATGATATGGTGTTTTTGATAAAAAGCCTGAAGTATCAGCATAGTTATATAATTATCAACCCATCTTAAGATTAATCAATCAGGTGCACTTTGTATTTTGCTTTGATTTTTCCTTTCTCTCTTATTACTTGATATTCAGCATTCAAAATAGTCATATTTAAAGGCAGGACAATAGGAAAATCTAAATGATCATTTTGTCATGCGTCTTGTACATGCTGAGATAATTCAGAATACAAGTCAAATATCTTAAAGATGGTCTTAGATTAATTTGATAAAAGTATGGACATTACTTGTGTTCTTCATATCAGATGATATTTGTCACCAAAGATGTTTCATGAATGTTTTGAATTAAGGTGTTGGGTGAAACGAATTTCATATAAAGCTTACAGCAATTAATTCAAGGCGACTAAATCCCTGAAATTTTGAAATATATGGGTGTGTTTTTAATGTGATTATAAAGTTTCCAAGTATTTGATATTATAAGTAATTTTAAGATAATAAAAAGGATAGGTTTGTCTCCTACAGTCCTGTCTAATTTATGGCTTGAATGACAGGTGATAAGAGAGAAAATATGAAAGATATTTACATTGTTTAATATAGACTTTATGAGATATTTATACAGGGCACTATAGGTTATGATTATCATATGTTTGTGACTCACACCTGGTTGCAAAAAATACAATTAAACTGAGATTAAATTTATTTAGAAATTATAATTGTTTGAAAATTAATATTTCAAAAGAATATTTATCATATGAAACTATTTTTAGAGGTGAATTGCATATTTAAGTCTTTGTTGAATGTTAAATGTGTTCAAGACTTGGTCATTTAAAGTAGAGTACTATCTTGTGAAGGTAGTTTTTAAGGCCAGTAAGGCATTAAGAAAGCAACAGTTTAAATATGAGATTAACTTAAAGGACATGTTAGTCAACTTTCAAGTTTCCATTTATCAGTTGTTACCTTGTCTTAGCTGTAATTCATAATTTGACATCAAAAGCTTTGTTATGCATGGAATCCAGTGGTTCATTGTTATGAAATTTCATATTAAGCTTCATTCATAGAAATCTAAATTGATATCTGAATCTTTTAATACTAGTTCTCTTACTACGCAATCAAAAACTGAAAACTTGATTACTATGGTGATTCATGGCCCTCCTCGGAATTGAAATGTTAAATTATTAAGTTGTGAAGTCAGGCAAGGTAATTAGAGAAAGGTTTTAATTAATTGATAAACTTGCCAGCTAATTAAAATATCGCATCTCAATTTCCATTGTCTTATTGTGACGCAGACAAATTCTCTATGAAATGTATGTATGCTCCACATACAGTTTCTCTCATTAGGTTTTATGTTTATATTCGATGATTTAAATCTTCCCTAAGTGCTTTGATCGATATCTATTTAATTTTTTCTCTTCATCAAATAAATTGTGCAATAATTACTTAAGGCGTTGTCAGATTTTTGTGAAAGGATATTAGATATCATTTTTCAGAAAAATAATAAAAAAATTAGAAGCCTTGAATATTGTGATTTAGAATTAATTTTTATTTAAATTGAGATTGATGGGGAATGCAATATTCTGCTATATTTGTAAATGAAAAGTCATTACTGGACTGTCGATTATGATGTCAAAATAACCTGTAGTGCCCTGTTATTATTAGTGTATATTTAAATCTAGGTCATCTCTATATATAATAACCCTGTATATGACAATGTTTGAATTTGAGTATTATTTTATATCTGTTTACACCCTTTATACATAATATATGTTTATATAATATATCCTTACCTTGCTCATTATACCTAGTGCACTATGGAAATAATAGGGCAGATTGTTTAATAACTTGGCCAATTATCCTTAAAGTCAAGTTATGATATGGTTGATGCTTGTTGCCTTATAAATGTTCACAATTATTCAGTGAAAAATGCAATAAAAGTTGAAATTTTAATTGTCACATGCAGTTAAAATCCATGATATCTGTAAGATCTGTCTGGCTTATGTTGAAACTGCCCTAGAAGCAAAAATAAACTTCCAATTTTTTAGCGATAGATAGCTGAAATTCCTTTCCGTACAAATATTCTTTTATAACATGTATAACAAATGTAGCATGTGACTATGTCTGTCATAAAAGTGATTTTTTTTGCATTTTCTCATTCATAATTCTCCAATGTGCATTTGGTTTTAGATACATTAATTCATTGTCAAGATATTTTTTTCAATTCATGTATTTATATTTGTTAATTCTTATAAATATTTGTCGTGTTTTTCGTGTTGTGAGTAATATAATATAATATAGTCATTGTGTATACAGAATTGTAGATATTTTTGTATGAAATTTTGTACATAAAAATATAATATAGAATTATGATCTATTGTGACACTGTTTTTACAATTCTATCACTTGTTCAGAGAACTAAGTTAAAGCCATTCATGTGCGTTTTAAAGTTTTTTGGTGTGTATTTTGTATTTATATGTCCTCAGGGCTCCAATTTTCTTAACACATCAATTCTTCAAATGACACATTTTTACGCTACCTAGACTCTTAGACTAAGCATTCTTTTTATCGGGTATGTATTTTAGAGGATAGGTCAATGCACAAACATATAGTCTAGTATCCAAAAATGTTTGCAAACTGAAGAATAAGTCTGTGGAAAGTGCATAAAATTTAGTACTCACAATTAGTGAGTAGTATGGTATGCTTCAATCCATTTATGCTTGTTACAAAAGTACTGGGGCCATATTCTTGAAAACTGATTGGAAAATAGAACTTTATTTAAAATCGATATTAGTGATTAACCAATAAGATGACTAGAATACTAAAATCATCTTGCGTTAAGTTTTCGAGAATAAGGCCCCAGACCTCAGACTTATAAAAGCATCAATACCATGTGCATATAGTACAACCCATTTTTACGGAAATTTCTTCTGTCCTATGTGAAAGCTTGAATAAACAAGTGATATATTTGTAAAACTCTGTTATTCTATTGTAAATTATATCTGTAATATTTATCATCAAATTATATTCTACAAGAAAGAAAATATTTATCTTTACTAATTCAATATTAGACTTATTATTTCATTTTATTTCATTCTTTCAATATTTATCCCTGGTGTGTCTTACAAGTTTGGATTCTGTGGTGGTTCAGTGAGTTAAATGCTTGCTAACATGAAGGTCCAAGGTTCTATCCTGTCTTGAGTACAGATACTACTTACATATTTTTCAACCCATTTTCCTATATCAGTTTTAAAGTTCGAAGAGCTAATACAGAAAAAGATATTTGTTAATTCATAGCCTTCTGTGCTACAGGCTGCGCATATTGGCAATGTTGGCTCTCGTTATCATAACAAAATTTCTCCCAATGCGCTCATTTTCAGTGACGTTTTATCCATCTCCCATCTATCTCAAAACAAAGTGAGCATATTGATTTCTGAGAAAAGGTCCTCATATACCCGTCTTTAGCTCATTAGAAGGGTGACAGCCTATTTGCTATAGAGGATTAAGCAAAGATATTGCATATCTGGTTTCATTTCAACATGAGCAGTTCTCTTGTTATTTTCTTCACTACCTTCTAAACCTAAAAATTCAATTGGAATGTTCATCCTTTGAATTTGACTCAGACGTGTTTTATATGCCTATTGATTTGAAATTCAACTACAGATTGGTTGACAAAATCAAATGGCAATCGGCAAATGAAAAAGGCAAAAAGTTAAAAATGAAAACCCTGATATGGCATTAATGATGTATCATGACAAGATTAAAATGACCAATAGTGACTTGATTATTACTAGATGTCAACATTCCAGATGATGTATCAGTGGATCACGAACATGTGTCACACAGGTAACAAACTTACAGGAAACTGCTGAAACAGAAAAAAATAGTAAACATCAATATGGTATTTTATTATTCAGATTGGCTACATGGGAAATCATCTGACATTATTATTATATGGGAAAATATGTTGTTGACCTGATAAACAAATAAATACATACACTTACAAACCATTCAGAACCTTCGTCATTGTTCGAGACTATATAATGACTCGGCCATGATAGGTGGCCATCTTGCCTGGTATTTGGGCAGGAAAAGACAACTCTCGTTTCAAGGTTTGGCTGTTTTTTCCGCAAAAGATGACGATACATTCTGAAAAATAATTGTGATTGGCTGAACTATAATTTATCCAACATGGCAACTAGCGTATAGTATACAAAGTTATCTAACATGCCTAGTTCCGAAGTTGATACAAGTGATTAACAAACATATGAAATATCCTGTTTATGGTTTTAATTAATTTTCTCCCTGTAGTCATTGTTTAGAACATGTATATTGGCTACTGTATTAAAATACCTTAAAAATCAATTCCAAAACAACTTTTGATCTTGGAAAACATGAACCATCTGTTTAGAACAATAATATTAAAGGGATTGTAAAAGATGTCAACTCAGTGTAAGACATCACCCCTTCAAAATATGGTTACATTACAGTAGACCTTTACATGTGTGACAGTGCTATGACAGTGCCAATGGCCTACTTTTTTTTATTCCCAACTATTCATGTATCTTTATCAATAACAGTCTGTAGCATGGGGCTTCGTGTTTTTCAAACAATGACAACTTTTCTCATGTCACCCACCAGCCGCATCTGCAAATCTATTTTTAAAATCTTATTATTGAGGTCTTACCTCAAGCCTTTTACCTTTTGAAATAAAAGGACAGGATAATAGACTACTTTCTTATTGACTTACTATGTTCTTTATTAACTTTCAGTTTGCAAATAATGAGAAATGTATTCATCTTCTTCTATCTTCTTTTTACGAAGTTGTAATTGAGAAATTAGTTAAACAAGCATCTTAAATAATATATTTTAAACCAGTATGTACCTACAGGGTGGGAACACTAGAAGAAAAGGGTGTATCTGTTATCGTTTATTAGACTTGGTAAATTTAAAAAATCTGTTTAGGGTCAGGTGTTCAATGGTTAAGTGAGTTTAGGGTTGGGTGAGTTTAGGGTGGGATAACTAAAGGGTTGGGTGACCCTAACTATATCAGCAGCTCAGTGTGTGAAATTTGATCATGAGAAGTATTCTACAATCAAATATGTATTTCATACTGTAAAAATGGAAAGAGTTGAAAGTCAGCACAAAAGTGGTCCGCAATGCATTGTTCAATGTTCATGGAATATGTTTTAACCTTGAAGTAGATTCAAACCAACTTTGTCAAGGTGTACTTTGATGCTTCTCAAAAGGCTGTCCAGTGGTAAGCACTGGCCAAGGTGTCATATATTGTTTCTTACATTAAGAGGGACTTGAACGTCTGAAAATATAAATGCATTTGTTTAAGTCTATGTAGAACTATTTTTATTCCTCAGGTGTTTAAGCACCCCAGGACCTTCCATGTATGAATATATCACATTCTTATGCTAGTAACTAAAATTTATTATTATCAGCAATATATATGGTAAACTATGAAAATATTTAGTTATTGTAACTTGATGTTTAATCATGTGTAAAATAGCTGTTTATCATGCATCTTGATCATTATACTGGTATTGTGCATGTTTACCCAAAAGTAGAATAGACATAAAGCTTTCTTTCTTATATTTATATTTTTATGGGCAATAAGTACAGTCAGGTTACTTGCTAAATTTTTGAGTTGAGTTGATAGGGGAAGTGAAGTGTTTGTATGTCAGACCTTTCTGTACTTTTAAATTTTAACGAAAAGTTAAATTTTACTTTTATTTTGAATTTCAACTGTTTTAGAATTTTTTTTATGTAGATTCCTTTCTAATAAAATAAGTTCTGCTGTAAAAATTGTACTTAGGTCAAGTAGAACAAGTTTGGTTATTTTGGCAACTATGCTTCTTAGGCAGTGGCTGAAAAAGATATGTTGGGGGCTGTGGTGCGTCTATTCAAAATTAAACCCAATTTGGCAACTATGCTGCATAGGTTGGCTCAATTGTGATTTTGTTGTTGTTTTTTGTTTATTGTGACAATATTGTAAGATTTTTGGTTGTAAAATAAGACCAGAGGTCAAGTTAAGGGACAGTAAATGAACTGTGAATGGACTGTGTTATTGCCTGAAGGAAAATGTTGACAATCCAGATACTATCAGTTCATATGATATAATGATATAGAGCTGTATTGTTGTTTTTGGTAGATCTTTTAAGATAAACCCCCCAGAACACTTTCTCAATATTATAATACTAGATACAGGGCACTCAACCTTTAATACAGCAGGCATGTAACATCCATTAGGACTTATAAATAACTTCATTTCTATGCCTTATATTGTTATATTGATTTTGGTAGATAAACCCTATGTTACACTATCCCAATATCACAAGACTAGTCAGAAGGCACTCATCCCTCATTATGGCAGGCAAGAAGGATATATACCCCTTTTCTTATCCCCACACCATCCCATAATGATATAGTTGTAGTGTTTTTATATGCCCACATGAAAATGTGGACGTATATTGCCGTCACCCCTGTCCGTCCGTCGTTCCGTCCGTCCGTCGGTCCGTCAACAATTTCTTGTTTACGCGATAGAAACCAGAGTTTTTATCCGATTCGAATGAAACTTGGTATGTGTATTCATCTTGATAATATCTCGGATGAGTTCGAAAATGGCACAATTCCAGTCGTCGTTTTTTTAGTTATTGCCCTTGACTTAGTGAAAAAACGTTAAAATTAACTTGTGTACGCGATAGAAGCTAGAGTTTTTATCCGATTTGAATGAAATTTGGTATGTGTATTCATCTTGATAATATCTCGAATGAGTTTAAGTATGGCGCCATTCCAGTCGTCGGTTTATGAGTTATTGCCCTTGACTTAGTGTAAAAACGTTAAAATTAACTTGTGTACGCGATAGAAGCTAGAGTTTTTATCCGATTTGAATGAAATTTAGTATGTGTATTCATCTTGATAATATCTTGAATGAGTTTAAGAATGGCGCCATTCCAGTCGTTGGTTTATGAGTTATTGCCCTTGACTTAGTGAAAAAACGTTAAAATTAACTTGTGTACGGGATAGAAGCTAGAGTTTTTATCCGATTTGAATGTATGTGTATTCATCCTGATAATATCTCGGATGAGTTTGAAAATGGCACAATTCCAGTAGTCGGTTAATGAGTTATTGCCCTCGATAAAGGCTAGTGTTTTCATTCGAATTGATTCATCTAAATATCAGCTCAAATGATATAATTATATAAACTCCAAAAAATACAAAATCGTGCTGCACGGATTGTTCTTCAAATACCCCAACGATGCCACATATCTCCTGTTCTAAACTCTCTACATTGGTTGCGAGTAAAAGAAAGAATTGACTTCAAAATTTTGTCTTTGACCTACCAAACCATCCACAAATCATCCCCAGCATACCTACAGAATCTACTATCAATGTATACACCAACTCGTTCCTTACGCTCTTCAACAAAACAACTTCTAGATATACCAGTGGTTAACCTTCAGACTGTTGGAGCAAGGTCCTTTAGCTTTACTGCAGCTTCTTTATGGAACAAACTACCTGATACAATTAAACTATCTCCATCTCTTGCCACCTTCAAATCTCGAGTAAAGACATGGTTGTTTAATCGCTATGAATAGACAATCTTTTAAAGAGCACACAAGCGCTTTGAGCATTCTTCTACAGAATGGAAAGGCGCTCTATAAATAGACTTATTATTATCTGAGCCAAATTTGAATATGAATATGGAACCAGAGGAGCCACCCTCAGAAATATAAAATTGTTAATATTTTCAGATATTGCTTTGGACATCTTTTTGGTTAGAAGAATTGTTTTGCTTGTACAAGTTTTATTTTTTAAAGAACTTCACATTAGATTTTAGTTGTGGAAAGTTAAAGGAAAACATCCACTTAAAATAATAAAAAAAATCGAAATTTTCAAACTTGAATATAATACACTCCTATTGACCAAGTTTGAGAATTTTTTTGTTCATTCTAAGAGGTTGTATCGCTTTAAGCTCTTTGCAGATATTTAAAAAAATATATGTTAGTTAATGAACAATATTTGTAAGACTTTTCAGTAAGTATTTAACAAAGTCAAGTTAAGAGATCAGCTGTGAGATTAGGATAGACAGATAATATTGTGAAATACAAATAACTGTAGGTATAAAGTTATAATTTGCATGTCATTGTTAAAATTATATAATATTATGTATCCATTGTTGATACAGGATAAGTCTTTAAGTTTATATAATATAAGGATAATCTTGGATAATCTTTTTTATCCACATGGACAAATCACAATATTAACGTAACAAACAGATGTGTCATGAAAAATAAAGGACCATGATGACCCCTAGAGCTAGGAAAACACTCACATATTCTTAGATAATCAGATTAGTCAAATCCTAGATAAAATAAGTCTGCTTTTGAAGACAAACTCCATCTTAATTATGATAAGAAGACTCGTCTTTACAAGATTTTGAGAATATGGTCCTCAGTGTCTTAAACCAGGACGTGTATGTTTCTTTGCACTTTTGTCAGTAAGTATTCTTAACAACAAATTTAAGCTGTATACCAGCTTCAAAGTGGTACTGATTGTCTTAAAAAAAAAATTTGTGAGGCTACAAATATAAAAACACTTTCCACCAAGAAATTTAAATCAAAAAGCCCCAAATTTGTTTTTCTAAATTCTTGAATTGTCAAAGATAACTTCCTGATTTTCTTTTGTTTATTTTGAGGACATTTTCTCTGTATCTGACAGGTATTTTTCTTCTTCGATAATAAACTACCCCAGAATACCAACGTTGTGGAGATATTAAAATCTTTATCAAATATCTTGTGATTTTAATTCTAGATTTAAAGCATGTGACAAGTATCAAAGTCTGCAGTATATATATGTCCTTGTATATCTTAAAATAAGAAGATATATATAAATGTCATATTCACAATCTTATAGATAATATTAATAAATATAAATATATTTTAAAGTGCACCCTTTAAAGGGATACTATATCTAAGATCAGGCCTTCTCAATTAATTTTTGTAAAGGACTAAATGCATTTTATGAAAAATGTATAAGGGCCAAATAGAGCTTAATTGGCATAGCGAGCAGAGAGTTTTAGTAGAAGGAGTCACTCTTGAGGGGCCATTCTCAAGGGCGTCGCGGGCCGGATTTGGCCTGTGGGCTGCCATTTGAGAAGGCCTGTCTAAGATATGGCTAAATGGACTGATTTGTTTGTCTAGTCCAAAAGGTACTGTAGTATTCCTTTAAAAAAGGAATTGAAAAAATATTTTCTTGCTATTCAAACTTTGTGATTCCAGTGTGAAAGATGGGTTATGAAGTAATTGATATAATTATAAGTTGATGAACCAATCTCTTTCAAAATTCTCACAGATTTACTTCAACATGTCCTTGTCAGACCCTGTCCTTATTAGACAACTTATATAAGTATGATGCACAGTTTGTTCTACCATTTGTTCTGCTTAGTCTTTATTGAATAAAAAAAGCCAATCCTTTCTATTCCAAGAAATGGAAATAAAATAAGTTTTCACATCAGAATGTTCAAATTATGATCTATCAGTCGATCACCAAATTAATATTAAGAGAACTGATTCCCTTTAAAGTCAAAGTCTTTAACTACCAAGCTCAATATACAATTTTTACTTTACGACTCTTATTACAGTGTAGAGCTGTCAAATCTAATAGACTCTTTTATGAATTTATTACATTAAATTGCATTTAAAATAGTACTTCAGTGTTTGATGACAAAAAAAATCATTCAAGCAAATAAATCTGATAATAAAGTTATTGCGTATGTAAACTGTTAAGACAAGGAAGTATACCAAATAAACTATTTAAAGGGATTGTAAAGGGATTGTAAAGGGAGTTCTAACCAGGAGTTTGTTGCTCCTTATGAACTGATAAATCTGTGTTTAAATAAAGGAAGAAATTTAACACAATTATTGTTTTTTATATTGTAGTTGCCCCTGTCTGTCTGTCCAACAATTGTTGTGAACACGATAGAGAGCTGGTTTCTTTATGTATTTTGACAAAACTTGATGTGAGTATTTGTTATCACCCAAAGATGAACCCTATTGAAAATCAGACAAATCAAAAAATATAAGATGGGTTAATGCCCTTTTTTTTGAAAATATGTTGTGGACACAAAAGAGGGCTGGTTTCTTGATGGATTTTGTCAAAACTTAGTTCGAGTGTTGGTTATTCGCTGTTGAAAATTAGAAAAACAAAAATATTTTGTATGTTTTATTCTTTTAATATGAAATGAAATGAAATGAAATGAATGGAGTTTTACGTCCTACTTTCTGCACCTATATGGGCTAATTGAGGACGGGCAAACGCCATGCAGTGTGCAATGAGGGAAATTTTGCCAGGACAGCGGCATTAGCCTGCTCTTATTTTCGATTTCCAACTGTCGAGGGATCTTTAACGTGCACAGCCAATAGCACACGGGGCCTCGGTTTATTGTCCCATCCGAACGACTAGACGCTTTTCCATGTCAGCCCCTCCGACCTGCATCACTGACAGGGGGAAACCGGGTTGAAAAATCCGAAGGTATCATCTCGACCCATGCCGGGATTGAACCCAGGACCTTCAGGTTAGCGAGCAAGCGTCTAACTCACTGAGCCACCGCGGCTCCCTCTTTCACTCTCAGAATCTTTCATTTACTGACAACTCTCGTCAACCTCCCGGACAAGTTGGCTGCCATTACAAAAGTGGGCATATAACGATGGCCATCGCTATTTTTTGAAATCTCAAACCAGTATGACACATTGATCGTGAACTTGCTGACAGATAAAGGATGTACAATAACAAAACAATTAATCTAAAATATGTCACGACTACACCCAATATTCTCTTACGAAATTCATCAACAATTTAAAAACAAACCTGCCCTGCCCTAGATTCTTTACCTTCAACAATCCTTCATTTATCTGGGAAAATAAATCATGTCTTTAAAATACATTATAACCCTGCCCAGAACAATTAGCATTCTTCTTTTATTATGTAGGGGAATAAATCACATTTAAAGTGATACACCTCTTAAAATGAACAAAAAATTTAAGTTTTCAAACATGGTCAATAAGAGTAAATATTCATCAAAGGGGGTTAACAGTATACAAACAAAATCCAATAAACCATAAAATTTCCTATAAAATTACAGGTTCATATTGAAAAATACTTCATAAAACGTCTAATATTTTAACAATTTTAGTATATAAGGTAGTTTTCTGGATTATACAGGTAATGTTTAGTACAGTTATGACACCAGAAAAGTTGCCTAATGAATATAAACTCTTATTCACCAAGTTTGAGAATTTTTCTTTTTTGATCATTCTAAGAGGTAGTATTCCTTTAAGATATGCATCACGTTTTTCTGATTCATTATGTAAAATCTGATGTTCACCATTGTTGTATATTGTGAAAAAGCAGTCTGTTATGGTTTATGGTTGTTTTCACATCCATTTTTTATTATGTATCATATGCAATAATGATCGTTAATGATAATGATTAAGGGTGTTAACGAAAGCGTAGGAGTGAAAAATAAATGACAACTCAAAATATCTCTTATTTTTTATGTTTGGGACCTAAAAAAAATTCAAATGTTTTGCTCTAAATATTTTTCACAGAGCTCCTTAGGCGCAATTTTCAATACATTTTAAAATTGTTTCATTTTAACGAATTACCCCATAGAAAATTTCTGTGGAATTCCAGTGGAATTCCACTGGATTCCAATGGAATTTCAATGGATTCCAGTGGAATAAAAAAAAACATTGGAATTCCAGTGAAATTCCACTGGAATATTTTCATTCCAGTGGAATTTCACTGGACATTTACTGAAGTTCCACTGGAATATTTTTTTCCGGTGGAATTCCACTGGAATATTTTCATTCCAGTGGAATTCCACTGGAATATTTTCATTCCAGTGGAACCTTTACTGAAGATCCACTGAAATATTTTTTTCCAGTGGAATTCCACTAGAATATTTTCATTCCAGTGGAATTTCACTGGACCTTTACTGAAGTTCCACTGAAATATTTTTTCCCAGTGGAATTCCACTGGAATCAACATGTACATTTTCACTGGGATATATTTATACCAAAAAATGTTCATAATCAAAATTAGAAAAAAAAAATTCATAATTGATGAGATCAATTTATATTATTCATTTGCAAATAAATGTACAGTACATGAAAACATGAATTTTTTGTTTTTTTTTATATTTTGGTTGAAACATTTCAAAATTTCATCAATATTTGGTGAAAAACAAAATTTCACTGAAAATTGGATGACAGTGCTGAAATTTTTAGATATGAATTACAATTTTGATGATGAAACAAAATTTCACTAAAATTTCAGCATGCCTATAGATACCTTACATTATCTCCTGTAACATTTTCAAAAGATATGAAGTGTCAATCCATATCCATTTGACTTAATTCTGACGATATGTACATTTAATTTTTCCTTTAACTTTAACATAGATAATGTAGAATAATGTTGTAGCTGTCATAACTCAATCGTACAAAATGGAATTTTTTTCTGAGTAGTTTTTCTCTTTTGAAGATTCGTAAAAATAACAGCTGCAGTGTTGGAGAAAAAATCTTTGGTCTGATGGTTTTCTTAAATTCTGACAGTAGGCCTACTCTTGATTCATTATGATCTTCTCTGAAAAAATGAAAAAGAAAGATTTGTGGACTATGTTATTTATTTAGAAAACGAACAGGACCATGCAAAATAAAGCAAATGAAATTTGGGCTAGTGAAAAAATTATAGGCCAACACATCTTCATGTTCCATGACTCCCTGACAAATACTCCATGACCACCAGACCAGGTACTGAATTTGCCAAAGATGTTAAAAGTTTCGGAAATAAATGAATACGGTAACTCACCTTCTTGCTTGGCCTTGCATTGTCTTGACAGACTCACTACTGCTACTGTATTAGGCCTACTTGCTGGAGAAATGGAGTATGGATGATGAGGAACGAACTGTTTCTAATTGCCATCGGATCGGGACATATGCCCATCAATAATAATATCATGCCATGGCCATGCAATGCATATTTCGTTATAATGCTTCTTCAGACTTTATCGATATTCCTTCTTGCGTTGAGCTTCTCGTCATCGGAGCTTGATCTGATAATATCGTGTAATTTTTATATATAGGCCTATTTGTTCATTATTATATGAACTTTTACTAAGTTTTTAGACGGCGGTATTCAGTCAAATAAAACGATTGACCTTGACCTTGGTTTTTTTTCCGGGAACAAAACAAACTCAAACGAAAATCTTATTTTTTTTCTGATTCATTTTCACTGGAATTGTACCTTAAATGTGATGTCTTACATACGTATCATCGCTACATCCTGTCTTGATGCAATAGTGATTTAGCAAACGAAAGAAAGAAAAAAGAATCAAAGATTATCTTCGTATCGCGAGTTATTTACTCGATAAAATTAGGAGTAGGTCTTTCCACTACCGAAAATTGTGGTAAAGGTGAAAGTAATATTTTATTACTATTAGTTACATTCATTTAAATAAACACGTCTGACAATTCAAAAACAAAACTCTTAGAGTTATTGATATTCGAAAAACATGAAGACACGGCGAATAAAGGTTTGTCAACAATGTAAACCTATAAGTTATTATCTTGATGGTAGTTTTCCTTTTGTGTCGGTAGTTAAGAGTCGAATGCCGGAAACGGTTCCATTAAAAACGTATCGATTTAAAAATGAAAACGAAATATAAATAAAAAATACAATGATCGGTCACCGCTTCATGTACATAAAAAATGTTTCTTATACTTCGTGGTGCGTAATTTAACCGATTTCTCGTGGTTTTTGGAATTTATTGCTTTTAGAATGACAGGATAATATGCTGGATGGTGTTTCGTTTTGTAAGTATGTGATCATTTTTTAACTTCTATTTTCCCGCTCTTTTCCTTCACCGCCAGTTTCGTTACTTTCTGGCGCCATATCTATTCATTTTCCTTATGACAGGGATTGTCGGCTTTTGGGGATAAGGCTATTTGACTAATTTCAGGGAACAGCTCTTCAACCCAAAGAAATTCACAGTTACTCTACTAAACTCGTAAGTCGAAGAGACGAAGACTAGGCCTAGCCTACGGCTACGGCTACGGATTCTACTAAATCTACTTCGATGTTTATAATTTATACTTAGTAGTCTACTCCGCATACAGCATTTATAGTTTCAATCCGTACAAAAAAAAGATGCAAAATGTGATTCATTAAATACTGGATACTGGTAGAAATGGCCTAGGCCTACCTACACTCGACATGGTGCAGGTCATTTTAAAATGGGGCCCTCACCAGCCTAATTTAGACTTGTTGCCCTTGACTCCCTTGAGTCTTGATAGAACTGATAGCTCTGAAGGTTGTATGTTAGTCAAGATGCCTTAGATAGATAGTTTTAAATATGTATCATTTAAATAGGCTAAATGTTTATTTTATTTTAGGTGATGTGATGGAAATTTGAGAAAAAAATTGCACCACTAGGCTAGTGGCAGTTGGCCTATAAAGGACCTGTTTGAAACCATTAGTATGAGTGAGTGAGGATAACATTTTTCATTTGGGCATCTTTTAACGATGTACAACTTGCAAGACAATATATTCAGACCACTTTTCAAGGGTAATCATCAGTTTGGCCCCTATGGCTATGGCCCTAACCAAAATGGCCCCTGTATAAAGTTCTTGTATCGTCAATTATTTTAATAGTTTAATCAAAGCTGGTAGTGGAGAATCCCTTGCTGCAGTATCATTTTGTATATTAATATATTTTTTTTTACTTTAATTCAATAGATCCCAAGCTAGTTAATTTGAGCCCCTCAACAGTATAAAGATAGCAGGAAAAATGTAGCTGAAACTATTGATAACTAGAGGTGAATATCAAAACACTCTGTCCTTGATAACGAGAGAAAAGTCTTGAAGTAAGTATTTCCACCCTCAATTGTTTCTATATTAAAGAAATTGAAAATGACCACACACATATCAAGTGGTGGTCTAGCAAGATATGACCCCTTTCTTGATACATTTCTGTATAGAGCATTCTGTGTGAAACCATCTTGCTATACCGGTACTAGAAATCTATTTTGTCGAAAAGTTTTCCAGTTATTGTCTTTGACTTTGTCAAGTAAGTCAAAATTTAACCTTTAAACTGCTATAACGACATATGATTACTTTCAAGTCTTGCAATTTATAGCTGAAATGGGGTCCCAATACATCTAGATAATAATAATTGTATTTATAAAGCGCTGCCATCCAATCTACATGGAATATGCTCAAAGATATTTTTTAAATGTAAATATAATTCTTTACTTTATTATACGTTTTCTTTTTCAGTCCAAAACTTTGCATTGATGCGAATAAGATATCCAGGGAAGAATATGTCTCCAGCTAGACCATTGTTCCAAAGTTAAATAATAAGATAAGATATTGAATAAATATATTGAAAGGAAAATTCACCTTTTTTTGTCTGTCATTGGCAACAAAATATCAATTTTAATTTCAATAAAATAATGTTTTTGGAAATTAACCTCTATTTTCACTTGAAAAATTTTGATAAAAAGTTGCTCCTTTCTTTCAGTGAAAGAATGCCCAAATTATGGGGTAATTTCAATGGTATTTTATTGAAATATAGTGGTATTTTGAGAAAAAAAATTGTCACTTTCTTTCAGGGAAAGAATGTCATTCAGTGGGTTTTCCACTGGAATACTAGTGGAATGTCACAGGATTCCAGTGGAAGAATTTGTCTGGAATAACACTGGTATTCCAGTGGAATTCCAGTGAAGTTCCAGTGGAACTGTTCCAGTGGAACTTCACTGATATTCCACTGGAATTCCAGCCAAATTCTTCCACTGGAATTTCCACTGGAATACCGGTAGTTTTTCCACTGGAATACTAGTGGAATTCCACTGGAAATTCCAGTGGAATACCAGTGGAAGAATTTGGCTGGAATTCCACTGGTATTCCAGTGGAATTCCAATGAAGTTCCGGTGGAATTCCACTGATGTTCCAGTGGAATTCCAGCCAAATTCTTCCACTGGTATTCCACTGGAATTTCCACTGGAATTCCACTGGAATCTTTGGATATATTTTCACAAGGGTAGTTATTTTGTAGAAACAATTTTTCAACATTTTAGAAGGTATAGAAAATTGCGTATCATTGGATCCATGCACATCTTGTTTGGACAGTGACATTCAGAGAAAAAACACACAGATATCAATATTAGAGCTGGGTCAAATAATAGAAATAATCAATCATCGATGTTACAAATATTTTATTTCGATTATAGATTATCAAATTTCATAATCAATTTTATATTCTGTTACTCATTTATTAGATCCTCTTACAGCATGATGATCATACAAAATTCTAGAGAGGTTCAATTGTCTCAATTAAAATATTTTCATTATTAATCATTTATTGATCGATCTGGATTTGGTAATCGATTTGGTAAAATATAATAATTAACAGTATGTTCATCATACTAACAGAAAAAATACACTTTGTCACTTAGCATCCTTTTTGGACAGTCAGTAACATCATTGCGGTATTTTAGTAGAAAATGTAATCATCAATCTTAAATATAAGTACTATGTGAAATTTTATGAATGAAAAAAAACAACTTTGTATCCAATGAAGAGACCTGTTGAAAGAGAACCAGTAGGGCGTGACGGGAGGTCAGATGAAATATTATAACAACAGTGACAGTAACACACCCTAAAATGAAATAAAATCCTTAATAGGGCGAAGGATTTTTTTCAGTCTAAAATAGCTCGCAATAGGTGTGTTCACTTAAAGAAGACTTCCCTATCTGAAACGATGTGATTGCCAATTTGCTCATACACTGAAAATTCAATTTTAGTAAGTTTCTATTCCCAGACCTGTTCCCTGTCCTGAATTCTTGTCATTTTGGGTTTTTTTCACAAGCCTTCATCTCTTACTGCATGAGAACTCCCTAAATCTTAATTTATGAGTAGAACTGATTTCCTGTGATTCTATTCCTTTCCATCTCTTACTGTAAGAGTACCCCCCACAATTTTTGGATAGCCCTGTGATTCTCTTCCTTTCCAAAACCTCTTCATTTCTAACTTCATTAGTGTGCCAAGATCCCTTTTTTTTTAGCAGCCCCGAAACCTAAAAAAAAATCTTGACTGTATGAAAACCCTTAACATGAATTATTTCATAATTGTGTTATTGAGAAAAAAGTAAATTACTAATCAGTATGGGACCAACCCAAAGCCTTTCAGTAGTTTTCACTACATTAACTGCGTATAGTGATATAGAAATATTAAAATAGAACCCTTTTCTCTCTTCTTATATACATAGATAAATCGGGAAGTTGGTCATGTGACTGATTATTTATATACTATTACCCAATAACAGAGCTCCCCTCCCAGTGGGGCAAGTTAAATCCCAGTTGCTATGAAATGACGATATTCTCTGGATAAAATGACATAAAATCGTGGAAATTGGGTTGAAAAATTTAAATATTACACAGACATATTTAAAATTAGTATATCAATATATCTTGTACTTAATTGAAATGAAATGACTTGAAAATGTAGCTGATTCAAAAATTTAACTTTCTAAGAACTGAAAAGGTGTGTAGATGAGTAACCTAAATATGAAGAAATATTTTGTATATATGTTGATAGATAGGATATGAATGGTTAAATGCTTTCAAAAGAGACTGAAAAAAGTAACTAGATACAAGGGCCAAATTGAGGTCAACATTCTTGAGATTATTTAAGGGATAAGGGGATAACAATCTAGTAACCCAATCCCCTTTTCATTTAATACTAGTCCTTTTAAAGGTGTAAATCTGCAATTCAATAGTTAAAAATACAACCAGTAATTTACTGAACTATCAAAGAAATTTACAATTTTTGAAAAATAAAAGAAAATTTCCACTTTGGGGTTTATTTGAAAGGACGATTTTGTGCAGTTCTAGTCCTTTAAGACTTTTGACATATATTCAGGACCCCAATCACTGAAAATTCCGATCGTTCCCCTTTAATTCAATTCATTTCATATACTTTCCTAGTAGAAACTAGTTTACACTAAAGATTAGGGGTTATTTATGAGAAATAATATTTTCTAAGAAACTCTTCATTAAAAATTTAGGTCCTGTTTATATGCATCTAGAACATTTATTATAAGCCTTAGAGATTTGTTTGATATTTGGTGTCAATTTGGGTTAAGACATATTAAATAATCAAAATTAAATTGAGTTTTTAGGTCTTGTACATAAGCAGCTAGATCACTAATTCAAAATCTTAAATAGTTTATTATAGGCATTTAATTGGGTTGAGAATTAGTTAATTTGAAAAATTAAATTTATATATTCACACACTCAACTCCAGTATCAGCACTGATGAGGTCGAAAAAGTACTGTTTGCAGTTATTGACACACCTATACATATTTTTTAGGAGTTAAAAATGAGATATCTGGGAGACACTTCGTCAGTCTGAGGCTAATTTAAGCCCTTTGAAAAGTATAGCCGATGAATATTTTTGGTATGTTTTTCTCTGGGGATAAGATAAATGCTGATACAATGCTGATGTTTTGATTTACGCTTTAGAAAGCCATCTCTCTCAATTTATCATTTGATTCACAGGATGATGAATCTACTCGTAAGTTGTAAAAGTGAAAAATTTGACAACAGCCTTAGAATAAATAGCCTACCGATAGGCTCTGATAATTATGAATGGATTAGACCTAGCTATTTTAACTTTATATGTTTATAAGAGTTTTTGATATACTAACAGCTTGACCATCAGTTATTCATCCAAGGGTGGATCAAGTATTCAGCTTGGTATTTAAATGCTCATTCTCAATCTTCAAGTTTCTTCAAGCAAAAAATGAAATTCGAGTTGTACAATGTATATTGATAAACTACTAGCTACTTTATTTGTCATTTATTTACAAATAATAGCAAATTAAAAAATAGGCAACCAATCCCTTTCTGTTTTGAATTTGCGGACGTATTATCTGCTACGTAGGATTGTGTCTCTGCATATAATTGTTCAGTTTGGGAAGCTTGCTGCTTATATCATATATGCAGGCTCATGAGTTAAATCCTGACAGTGAATTTTATCATGCAAAATGTCAAACGAATATGCAACTATGCAACTTATTGACTGTAGAGAGCCCCACCTCACTTTTGTAGTCTACACCCCTCATTTTCCATAGTTCACTCATACCCTATGGATGGATCATCATAGTGCAAACCCCACCCCACCCAACTTCTGTAGCCTACACTTCCCAATTTCCATTAGGTCACACCCTAGCACCATCATAGGGTATATTAAGGCAGGTCATACAAGTGTATCTTATAGTCTATACATTGAAACTTGTGGACTTCTGGTCAACATAAATTCAATAAACAGTGTTTACATTTGACCACCCATCATAATTTTCTTTCTCCATCCAAAATCATTGATCCTTGCGACCCTGCCCATGTTTATGAGTCTGTATTCATCAAGGTTATATGGTGGTTGAATTAGGACTTAACATGAAGCTGCCTTTTGATTGAGATCATGCTGCCCATGAGTCTGGTTTTATTTAAGTTGTTTGAATGTATGGTGGTTGAATTAGGACTTCAGTTGCTGTCAATGATCATTGCGACCCTGCCCTTGATTATGAATCTGTATTCATCAAGGTTATTTCATGTATGGTGGTTGAATTAGGACTTAACATGTAGCTGCCTTTTGATTGAGATCATGCTGCCCATGAGTCTGTTTTTTTTTTCAGTTGTTTGAATGTATGGTGGTTGAAAGAGGACTTCAGTTTTTGTCAATGATCATTGCATCCTTATCACACCTTATTATTAAGGTAGTTTTATTATATGGTAGTTGAATTAAGACTATCAAGTTATTTCTGAAATGTTTAGTCTTAAACAGTTTCCAAACACCTTTAATTCATTGTCTTTATTCATTGTCCTCAACCAGCCTCCATATTACTGTATATTATGTTTTTTAGATAAGAAGATAATAAATCCTAGTGCAATAAAGTGAAGAAGGCAACTGACAGACTACAATTCAGTTTGACACTTTTTATTAGACATTTACAACTCCCTGTATCATTATGAATATTTGTATTACATACACTACAAAATAAGATGGTACTTCAAACATGGATATTACCATCTAAACTTTAACATGTCTGATACAAATACAGTAAAACCTGTATTAAGAGACCGCGGAAGGGAATTGCTCAAAACGGTCGCTTACTGCAGGTGGTCTCTTAGGAGAGTAGGATAAAATTACATAGCAGAATATTTTTAATTTCAGTGCATGTCCATGTACATGTATATACAGTGAATACAGTCCCGATTAAAACACTCTATGATTCAATGAATTTTTTACCTGAAAATCGTCTAACCCTGAAAACCGCACATCGGCCGATGTTTGCCGTAAATTTGGTCAAGATCCACTATAAAAAAAACTTTACTATCGGCCATTACCGTTCTCACGTGGTCATGATCGCTTGAGTTATTGGGACAACTATTATCGGTAAAATCAAAGATGTCATAGATAATTGAGAAAGATCAATTAATGTTTGCCTTTTACAATCAATAGGTGTTAAATTCTATTGTAATTTGATGATAACATGCAAGCGCAGGGCTCGATATGTCTCCCGTCGTACTTGTTTGATTATCATTTCGACATCCGCGAAGAATTGCGGGTGTATTCGATTCACTGTGCTTTATCCGTGTCGTGCTCCTTCATCGAAATCATATAAGAAGTGTCTGGAACAACAAATCGAACGCAAAAATCTCGCAGATTCACTTTCGTTTATTTGTAAACAATAATGTTAGAACTTTGCGTGTAGGCTTTGACATTTTGGAGAAAGGAAGAAATAGAAATATTATATCCTTAAACTGCTATAATTAATTAACAAGCTAGCGTGACATTGAATTAATTGATTGAAGATTAGTAAAATTGCCGATTATCTATAATCTCGTTTAATATCGCCTACGTGAGAAGTGTCATGGTCGCTTAATTGAGTGTTTATGATCTCATGGGAGTGTAAATCAGTGGTTGCTGGTCGCGTAATGAAGGTGGTAGCTTAGCAGTCGACAATCAAGTTGAAAAATCGTAGGGGGGACTTTGTTGTGGTCGCATATAGCAGGCGGGCGTTTAATAAAGGTGGGCGCATGAGCAGTTTTCACTGTACAGTCAAACTTGGCCATGATATAGCTGAGCTAGCATAGCGAGCAGAACGTTTTTTGAGCAGTTTTCACTGTACAGTCAAACTTGGTCTTATGGTCACTTGTATTCTGGACTACCCTTTATTGAATGGGCACCAAAATACATCGAATCCAAATTACAATTTAAAAAACTCCCTGAAAAATCCCTTTAACAAGTTGAAGCCATATACCTAGGCTACCTTATCTTATCTTTGTAAGTCTATATATTTTATTATAATTCAACTTTCTTACGACTCTAAATATCTGAGGTATAGGACCATCTATGGCAGGCCTTCTCAATAATATTTGTGAAAATACATTTATGTATAAAATATAAGGGCCATGATATAGCTGAGCTAGCATAGCGAGCAGAACGTTTTTTGAGCAGTTTTCACTGTACAGTCAAACTTGGTCTTATGGTCACTTGTATTCTGGACTACCCTTTATTGAATGGGCACCAAAATACATCGAATCCAAATTACAACCAAATTTACCTCTTCGCAACCAGCCTTTTTATTAACAGTGAATCTGTAATCTCTGTTAAAAGAGAACGTTTGGCATTTTTGGAGGTAGATTTGGGTCTCTTCAGTATTTGTAAATATCCATCAGAGATATTAGAAATGCACATAAATCACACAATCCCTTCAAATTTAGCTCTTACTAAACATTTGTCATCCGATTTCTTAAATAATATTTAGTTGGCTGATTAACTTTTTTGAAGAAATTTGTGGATATTTGTTGGGTTCTATAGCACAGTCAGTTACTGCGTCATTCTATAGAAACATGTTGTCATTTACTTGGATACGAGGAAATGAAGGTTGTTATGTTTGAGAGTTCGGTTCTCGACTGGGGTGTGAAAGTCCGATGACCTTGAAGTCATCTTCACTCATGATTCCAGTCAACCCAGTTGTAAATGTATAATCCAGGAAAGATCAATGCCAAGAGATTTGGCCAAAGACCTGCTGAAAAAAGGATCCTCTTGGAACCTAAGTTGTTATCTTTGTAAAATAAAGATGTTTCTTTCTTTTAAGTGATGACCATGTACCTTTAAGAATACAATATATTCCAATTATATTATATTACAATGTATGTTGACATAGAAAGCCTTCCTATCTTGATTACTTTATCTTAGATTTCATTTGTTTATATATCATTGTCATGTGTGTTAAATAGAAGTTTGTATTCAGAAAGTTTCCTCAGCTAGTCTTTTGGATGAGACAATAAACCTATGCTCTTTGTGCTACAATTTGTGGAATTGTAGATCTCTTGACAGTTGGAAATCAAAAATTACATTTGGCTTATACCCTGTCCTGGCAAAATTTCACTCATAGCACACCGCATGGCGTTCGTCCTTCCTCATTTACCCAAACTTGTGTAAGAAAGTTTGTCACTCAGATTCTGGTGTCTGTATTTTAATTAACTTAGAGAATTTTGTTTGTCATAAAGTTTTAAAATCATTTTTTGTTGTTAATGTGTGTGATACTCCCATTATACATAGTATTAATATTTCAACCACAAGAATTTCTATTTAAAGGAATACTACCTCTTACAAATGAACATAAGATTTAATTAAGATTCAAACTTGGTCAAAGGGATGTAAATTTAATATTGGACCTTGTGGAATAACTGGGAGCCGCGGTGGCTCAGTGAGTTAGACGCTTGCTCGCTAACCTGAAGGTACAGGGTTCAATCCCGGCATGGGTCGCGATGATACCTTCGGATTTTTCAACCCGGTTTCCCCCTGTCAGTGATGCAGGTCGGAGGGGCTGACATGGAAAAGCGTCTAGTCGTTCGGATGGGACAATAAACCGAGGCCCCGTGTGCTATTGGCTGTGCACGTTAAAGATCCCTCGACAGTTGGAAATCGAAAATAAGAGCAGGCTAATGCCGCTGTCCTGGCCAAATTTCCCTCATTGCACACTGCATGGCGTTCGCCCGTCCTCAATTAGCCCATATAGGTGCAGAAAGTAGGACGTAAAACTCCATTCATTTCATTTCATTTTTGTGGAATAACTATAATACTACTATCTTTTTATCATGCAATATATTCATAAAAACTAAATGGTTATTGAAAAAGCACATTAAATTTTTAGCATATTTCAATAGCTTCATAGATTTATGAGTTTCAACAGGTTATCCTTGTATGTTTATGACACTAGGTAAGTCTCATATGGGAAGTCCACTACTATATAATTATTGCACCCAATTTTGTCATGCTCTGGATGAGATTTTTGATAAACAGAATTGTTTTGCTTGTATGGATTTTTATTATCACTGATGAATACACTCAACTCAAAGTTTTGAGAATTTGAATTTCACCTTCATTCTAAGAGGTAGTATCTCTTTAAAATGATTCTATAAAGGATTTTAGATCTTTAAGATTTTTTAAGTAGGCCACAAATTCACTTTGTAGATTTTCTCTGTGTTTTGAAAGCCAAAAGACAAGTTTTACAAGATTTTTAAATTTGATTTAATTCTCATTCAACTGACCTCATTAACAAAAATTATAAAAAAAAAATCAGGAGTGTAGGAGTACTAAAAGTACAAAAATCTTTAACTTCTAAAGTAATCCCTGTCAGTGATGCAGTTCGGAGGGGCTGACATTGAAAAAGCGTCTAGCGAGGTCCTGTGTGCTGTTGGCTGTGCACGTTAAAGATCCCTCGACAGTTGGAAATCGAAAATAAGAGCAGGCTAATGCCGCTGTCCTGGCAAAATTTCCCTCATTGCACACTGCATGGCGTTTGCCCGTCCTCAATTAGCCCATATAGGTGCAGAAAAGTAGGACGTAAAATTTCATTTCATTTCTAAAGTAATGTCCAGGGTCAGAAATAAAAGTGTCCTTAATGGTGAAGAAATATTAATTTCTACATATTTTCACTCTCTGTCTTTTTTTGTTAAATTAATTTTGATTGACTTTAGTTATATATTTCTTGAGATGGTACAAATTGATGCAATCAGTCGACAGTATCCCTTATACATATAAACAATTTAGAAAACTCCCAAACGATCCCTTTAACAAGTAGAAATCATATACCTAGCCTCCTTATATTATCAATTACATATATTTCTTGAGATGGTACAAGTTGATGCAATCAGTGTCCCTTATACATATAAACAATCTAGAAAACTCCAAACAATCCCTTTAACAAGTAGAAATCACAAACCTAGGCTACCTTATCTTATCTTACTAAGTCTTTATACATATATATTATTATAATTCAACTTTCTTACGACTCCAAATATCTGAGGTATAGAATCATCTATGGCGGACCTTCTCAATAATATATTATTGTAAAGGGCCAAATGCAATATGTATAAAACATAAGGGCCAGATAGAGCTCACATAGCGAGCAGAGCATTTTAACAGAAGGGATCACTCTTGATGGGACACCATTTGAGAAGGCCTGATCTATGTCTACATGTTTAATATATAAAAAAAAGAGGTGGGGAGGAGTCCATAAAAAATTTCACTGTCAATGTTTGATGAGGAATTATATCTTCTATCTTAGGGTCCAATACACACAAAAAGGATTAAAAAAAAAACAATCTCTTTAAATTAAAGAAGTCAAAGCTAGTAGTTTTTGTCTAAAAGCAACCTTGTAAAATTTGATATGATGTTAAAAACATATCTCTAAATATACCTAAAAATTGAAGAAGTGAAACTTGCTGTGCCTCAGATAGTTAGCACTCAAATAAATAAATAGGACAATTTTATGGATATATACTTCTCTTAATACTTCAAATAAATAAGTAAATTTTGTACATTTCAGGCCAGGATAAATCATGTCAACTACATTACCTAAAGTTAACCTAGACGAACCTAGATTTGATCAGTCTACATATGAAGGGAGAGCAAAACATTTCTTTATCACCACTAACCCCTTGAATTTATTTGCTAGTTCCAAGCAGTTAGAGGAGGCTAAATCTGTGGTGGAAAAATACAGGTAGGTAGGGGTTAACTAAATAAAAATGTTTGTTCGTGATTCAACCAAAGATAATATTAGCAGAATTTCCCCAGAGTTTCTCCTGTCAGTGATGCAGGTCTGAAGGGCTAACCTGAAAGAGTGTCTAGTCGTTAAGATAAATTGAAACCTGTATGCTTAAGGCTGTACCCCTTTCGACAGTTCATATGCTATCTGTGATATGTTCTTTGATAATAAAGATGGGCACCATGTATTGTGAAACCCTGGCTATGTAATTTTTTATTGGCATGATATAGCAAACTGGAGGAATCTACTTATCATTTTTATTTTTGTAACATAAGCACCAACATCTCATACAATAATATCTTGAATCTGAAAATCGAGTGGCCAAAATCCGATGAGTTTTGATATGGGGGTAAGGGTACAGGTGAGGTCGGTTCGATTATTCCAACCACTGGTCTCTCCACTTCCGGAAACACTTTGAAGTCCCTGTGAACCGATGTTTTTATGGAACTATGACTTTCAGTGTGATAATGATTGATATGTCAATTTTATATACTGTTATTTTTTTATATATTATTTGTAAATATTGTAGAAATGGAGAACCTCTACCAGGTTATAATATAGATGATGTATGGAAAGCCAAACATTTATACGACTCAGCCTACCATCCTGATACCAAGCAGAAGATGTTTATATTGGGACGAATGTCTGCTCAGGTTCCTTGTAACATGTCTATTACAGGCTGTATGATGACATTTTATAAGTAAGTAAAAACCAGATGAAAGTAGTGTCAAAAGTTTTTGTCAGCAGTTCAATGTTTTACATTTTACTTGACATTATTTTACTATCAAAAATTGGCAACACTATTAAATGTGCTATGAGGAAAAGTAGTATCAATCTTTTTAGAGTAAATTCCTTATGCATGCCACCATAGAAATAGAGGTAGGGAATGCCAAGAAGGAAAAATAAATAGTTTATGCTTGGCACGCATGCGCTGAATTTGAGGGTTATCTCATAACTTCCGGTTTCTGCAAAATGGCACCTAATTGCCTAACAGACATCAATCCAACTGGCTACCGACTGCACCTAAACTCGGCGTTAAATGTATTGATGTTTATACAGTACGAATGTGAGAGAAAGGCTAAGATAGTGTTTTATTTGGAAGATGGACTAGTTTGAGATTTGACATGTTTAAAATTTGAAACAATTTCTTAAACATTTTTCGACCATATTGCGTATTGTTTGCTGGCTTATTGTTTGCTGGCCAAGTGTCTGCTACCTTCAGCCCGGTAAAACTCACTGCATGGTAGGTCTAAATTTAAGCCATGGCGTAACAGGTTTTCATGCTTAAATTTAATAATTACATTATTTCTACAGTAACATAGGCCTATAACATTTAGAAATATATATACTTATCATTACATATCAAATCAAAATATTACAGTTGTAAAAATCTTGTTAAATTAGATTTTCTGTGATGATTTTCCAATTAACTTCTTTTGTTATTGTTTACCATAACTTTTTTTTACGCTGCACCAGAAGTTAAAAAAAAGCCCCCAAGTAGAAATTCGGTCAACCATAAATTTAAACGGAAGTTCAATATTTATTTGTCCTTCTTGGCATTCCCTGCCTATAGTTCTATGATGCCACAAGCATCATCATGCTTGGGCAACAGGCTTTAGGATTTATAAAATAAGTTTGGTGCTTCTAGATCTATGACACATTTATTGCTTCCGATTTTGTCATGCTTTGAAGATGTTTGGTTAAAGGAATTGTTTTTTTTGTACAAATTTTTGTTTAATTTGAACATTTTCAGGACAACTCCAGCAGTGTTATTTTGGCAGTGGATCAATCAGTCTTTCAATGCTATAGTCAACTATACTAATAGAAGTGGAGATTCACCCATACCATTGAAGTGAGTATCCTTTTAAGTGTTTCAAATTTTATACCATGTGACCGATTTGTAGAATTCAAACAGGTTTCTAATTATATCGATTTATATAATTTATTTTCTTGCAAAAGTAGTTGGTATTAGTATCCATTTTGTCCTAAAGCCTGTAAAATGCTAAACACACTTCTTTTCATATATTTTAGACAGCTGGGTTTATCCGATGTTATATTTCAGACATCTGGGTTTATCTTATGTTATATTTTGTTATAATCCCATGTTATATTTTGTTATACTTCATATAGCTGGGTTTATCCTATGTTATATTTTGTTATATTTCATACAGCTCGGTGTATCCTATGTTATATTTTGTTATATTTCATACAGCTAGGTTTATCCTATGATATTTTGTCATATTTTAGACAGCTCGGTGTATCCTATGTTATATTTTGTTATATTTCAGACAGCTTGGTGTATTCTATGTTATATTTTGTTGTATTTCAAACAGCTGGGTTTATCTTAGGTTATATTTTGTTATATTTCAGACAGCTGGGTTTATCTTATGTTATATTTTGTTATATTTCAGACAGCTGGGTTTATCTTATGTTATATTTCAGACAGCTTGGTGTATCCTATGTTATATTTCAGACAGCTTGGTGTATTCTATGTTATATTTCAGACAGCTGGGTTTATCTTATGTTATATTTTTCTATATTTCAGACAGCTTGGTGTATCCTATGTTATTTTTTGTTGTATTTCAGACAGCTGGGTTTATCCTATGTTATATTTTGTTATATTTCAGACAGCTGGGTTTATCTTATGTTATATTTCAGACAGCTTGGTGTATCCTATGTTATATTTCAGACAGCTTGGTGTATTCTATGTTATATTTTGTTATATTTCAGACAGCTGGGTTTATCTTATGTTATATTTCAAACAGCTGGGTTTATCTTAGGTTATATTTTTCTATATTTCAGACAGCTTGGTGTATCCTATGTTATATTTTGTTATATTTCAGACAGCTGGGTTTATCTTATGTTATATTTCAGACAGCTGGGTTTATCCTATGTTATATTTCAGACAGCTGGGTTTATCCTATGTTATATTTCAGACCACTGGGTTTATCCTATGTTATATTTTGTTATATTTCAGACAGCTTGGTGTATCCTATGTACTAGCTACAAGTGGTGCCGTGACTACAGCTTTAACCTTGAATAGTCTGGTCAAGGTCAGTGATATTTATTTTAAAAGTTTTTCTAAAATCTGTTTATCTGGGTCCTATATGCATACAAAATAACTCCTCCATAATGTCCTTTTACACGAAACTTTCAAACAATCACAGTCAATAAATGCAGTAAAATTTCACATGATTTGTTCTTTTATTTACAGGAATTCCCTCCATTGATTGGTCGTTTTGTTCCATTTGCTGCGGTAGCTGCTGCTAACTGTATTAACATTCCCTGTATGAGGATCCGGTAAAGTTTTCTTTCATAGTAAATGGGCTTGAGTATTTAACTTACTCTGTATACATCATTTATTTAAGCATCAAATTTCATGATTAAAGCTAAGATTCCATATACGTGTCATCCGTCATACGTTAAAAATCGAAATGGTTGGTTTTTGACGCATGACGAAGACCATTTGACGGATACTGCTACCGCATATATGGAATCATACCCTCTAAAACCAACCATTTCGATTTTAAACGCATGACGCATATATGGAATCTTAGCTTTAGTCGTACATTTTTCTCACCACTTTGAAAGAAAATATATTATGGATAAACTGACATATGGAACAGGACATTTGGTTTTCCATTTCAATATTGTGTATTTTTTTTTATTATAACTGGAAAGAAAACAGTCACTTTATTAACTATTTATTACAGGGAGATAACTAATGGTATACCAGTTTTTGATGAAAATGGTAACCGTTTAGGAGAATCGAAAGCTGCTGCTAAATCAGCCATAGCTCAAGTTGTCATCTCTAGAATATTTATGGCTACACCAGGCATGAGTAAGTCCCCCTTCTGAAATGGCGGTCCGCGAGCCAAATTCAACGCGACGCCCTTGAGAATGGCCCCTCAAGAGTGACCCCTTTTGCTTAAACTCTCCCCTCGCTATGCAAGCTGAGCTCTATTTGGCACTAATATTTTTTCTTAAAATGCAATTGGCACTTTATAAAAATTAGAAGGCCTGTTCTAGACACCTAATATCTCTTTTCATTGAAAATATATTTTCATTTATTGATATACTTCCTCAAATGACAAGTTCATTACCTATGTATTGTCAATATGTTTACATGGATTTCGAGATTTGTTTTACGATTGGGTTGGGATTGTTCATGCTTGGGTTATTTCAAGTTCATTTGATACTACTTTTGAGACATGAAAGTCAAGTCTCTCTTTATATACAGCTAAATACTTCACTCGTATCAACATGCTAGATAACCTTGTATACTATACGGTAGTCGCCATATTGAATCAATTATAGTTCAACAAATCATAATTATTCATCAGAATGTATCATCATCTTTTGCAGAAAAAACAGCCAATTAAAATCAACATTGACACAAGAGTTGTCTTTTCCTTCCCAAATACCGGGCAAGATGGCCGCCTATCATGGCCGAGTCATTATATAGTCTCAACGATGACGAAGATTAAGCCGAATGCTAAATACTTGAATTTACCAGTATTGTATCATGTTGGACATAACTTTTTGTTGGCTAAATTAAATAGTTGTCTTTGAATGACAAATAAGTGAAAAAATGCCAATCAAATTAGTTTATAGTTGGAAAAACAAGTTCTGAACAGAAGGATGTAAAACTCCATTTTGTTATTAAATTTACCAAATTTGATATTTTATAAATATGTTTCTGTTTTCAGTGATTCCACCATTTATAATGAATGTCTTGGAGAAGAAGCACTGGTTAAAGGTATAGTTTACTTGTAGTTTTTTCATTTCTCATCTGCCTTTCTGTCAGTTTTACAGTTTTTGTTCTATAAATTCATGCCATTGGAAAGTGATACCTATATATGAATTGTGAATTTAGCTCAATTTTAGGCTAAAGTATAAAAAGTGAGTAGTAGAATATTAAATTAAGTGCTACACAGTTATTTGTATTCAATTCAACCCTGTATGATATTGTATTCCAGAGTCGTCCATATTTAAATGCTCCAGTTCAAGTTGGTATCATCGGCATCTTGTAAGTACTTAGTTTGTTAACCTTATCACAGAAAGTTGTTCTTTTTATCCAGAAATCAGCGAAATGGATGAATCTTTGGTTAGACTCATTGGGTAATCTAGTAGTTGATTTTTTCAGAGATTATGTGCCATAGGTTTACATCTGATTGATATGTAAGGGCAGTAGAAAATGGGACCTTGGTATTTGTCCAATTCACTGAGCCACCAAGCAAAGATATGGATATAGAGATCAAACTTCATTTTATAGTTCACACTGCCAACAGTCTGAATGGAACTTTGATATTACAAAACTATCCTTCACAAAATTGTCCACGAGGCCTCTCATAAACCTCTGGTGTTCAGGGAGCGTGGTTGGGAATCAAAAATATAAATTCTTAACTATGTGGCCATTGTCTGACAATTATGTTGTTGTACTCAGCTTGAAGAAAATATTTTAAAATTGTAAGCAGTGCAAAGTTCCTCTATAATTATGTTTCATGTTCTTATGTTTGAATTAGATTTAATGAATGTATTCTATTTTCAGCCTGGTTTTTGCCACACCATTGTGCTGTGCCCTCTTCCCTCAGAAAAGGTAACAATTTGATTTAGTTGGGCTTTCCTCCTCTCTTATTGCCTTAATGAGGAGGTACTTTTAAAAATTTCATATAAGGACATTCCTAAGCCGTTGCATGGAAAATTTCTTTTATAATTCTCGCCAAAGTGTCGGTTTTTTAAAACAATTTGTGATTGAAATTTTACATCAAAAAATTAAACTTGCCATAAACTTGCCATAAACATTTTATTTTTGATAAATGGCCTTACATGATAATTTTTATGCCATAATTATAACATATACTTGTTTTTTATTATAGCTCTATATCAACTGATAAATTAGAAGAAGATTTACAGAAGAAGATCAAGTCTTCTCCTTATCCTATAGAACATGTTTATTTTAATAAGGGCTTATAATTATTATACACTATAGATATATTTTAATAGGGAATGGGATCTCAGATTATTCAAATTGAGTGACAGATACGGAGAGAAATTAGATTTTCAACGACTGCTAAACTGGCAGCAGCTGAAAATATCTGATCTGTTGCTGGATTAGGTCTCTATCTAGCCCATGAATTATCAGGATTTAAAAGAGGTTTTCTAGACTTTGTGTGTGTTCAAGTACTCTAATAAATTCAATTTGTGTCATTCAAATTTCTTGCTGTATCTTTGTCAGACTTGTTGACATTCACTATCAGAAATACAGTACCATGCAATAAATATTCGTACAAAATGGCGGCGTGGTTACATTCGCTCTACGACCCTACATACGAACCATCACCTATGTATCAGAGACATTGGACGTGTCCAGGATTACAATTAGCATGTTTTAAGAACCATGTAGAACGAAGGGGGTACATAGAAAACACCCAAGACGAGGAAGGCAACCTATTTTTTTGTACGAATATTTATTGCACAGTACTGTACATAACAATAGAATCCACAATAGTCTGATACTCATTCAAAGGCTAGGAAACCTCTTCTGAATTCTGTTTAAGATATTATCATAAATAATAGTCTTCCAATCAGTATTAAATATACATTGTACTCTGTCATTTCCGACATCTGAGTACTAGGACATTCTGCGTAATCCGACATCTATGTCTGGTCCCGATTGAATTCCTTCTTGACCTTTGAGTATTTCGTCACTCTCCGTAATCCGACATTTATTTATGGTCCCGATGCATGTCGGATTACACAGAGTACACTGTATTGAGTTTATCATAATTTAATCTTTTACAAGTTTCTGAGTTGTCAAGACAATGTGAAGACAATGTGAGTACAACAATTTATTTTTTAAGTTTTTGTACTGAGTACATTGTAATTTAATGTTTCTCTAGAAAATTGTGGAAATAAAAAATCTCATGAAATAGAAAGAAAAAAATTAAAAAATAAATTGTTAGAAGAGGTTCATGTCTTCATGTGCAGTGGTGTTGTACGAATCATAAGTAATTATCAAGAGGGGGAAATAGTGTATTGACCGGAGAGGGGATCACCCAATCTGAATAACCTCCCTACTCACAGCACGGTGCTGTCAGCACCCCCAGGCATTCCTGGTAAAACCATAAAAGAAATTTGGGAGTCATGGGGAGATGGACCCAACCCCTACAAATACCACTGAAACTGTGTACACATGAACCTTCTCCATAATTTAGAATTATTATGACAAAAGTAAGAGGATATTTGTTTCAAATTTGTAACATTTTGAGTTCTTCTTCTGCACAAATTGTTTGATTGACTCTATGATATCAAATGAAGGACTAAGTAATATGATATGAATATAAATTGTGTTTGGTTTGAGTTTGTTGTTATTGAATTAATTTGTTGTCCAAAGTCTGACATTGTTAAATTTGTTATTTTGTTAAGAAGTTCATCCAATAATGTGCTCACCAAATTGAATTATTTACCTCAAATTGATTTTTGTTTTGAAATTTGACCCTTTAAGCCACTCTTCTGACTACATGATTTTGTGATGTTTATCTGAGCAGTGGAAGTGGCTGTTAACACAAGAAGTCACATAATAGTAGATATAACTTTGAGTTGAGAATATGTTCTATCTCTCGGTGCTAAAAGGGTTAAAGTTTCCAATAATGTAATATACGTTGAAGTTAAGTTCCACTATGTAAATTAACTAAAAGCTCCAAAGAAAATCATCTGGATTTTACAATGTCTTATGAGTCAGTCTGTATAGGAACATAGAATAGCAATTAATATGGATCAAAACCTGAGAACTACTTTGTAGATACCTTATTATGATTTTGATATTGGGTGTGTAGTGATGTCATCTATATTCTATTACAGTAATTGAGATTTTGGATAATATAAAAGGCCTGACTCACTTCTTTAATAAGAAATCACATAACGTTTCAACACAATTTACATCTGTCGTCATCATTTTCTTCTGATGAAAACGTGTGTAAATTGTGTTGAAACGTTATGTGCTTTGTTATTAAAGAAGTGAGTTATACCATAATATTCCCTTTGTGTTCCTTGTTATATCTGCTCTCCGCTTCTAAATGTCGTTCAAATCTTAACTCATTCAAACTAAAATATGTCCCATTGAATTTTTTTTATCAAATTGATAAATGGTTTGACATATTAATATAAATGAAATTGACTGCTGTGCAGTTATTATAAATATAAAATTTAAGATTTTATTCTCTTAAAACAGTCTCTCTCTATTTTTGCCTCTCAGCATGATTTTTAGAAAGGAGGTTTTCTGTTAAAGCACCTTGAATCAGAGTACCAAATATTACACACGAATGTATGATTTGTAGGGCTATTATTATTAGTAATTAAAATGAAATTTTAAGATATTTTTGTTACACATTATCCAAAAGATCTCTTCGATACCCACTGACTGTTAACTGCTACCAGCAGGCCTCAGTTTTTGTTTTGTATGGAACCAATGCTACATAGTGTTAAAATAGTTTGAAGCAATTAAATATGAATACTTATAGATATGATCATTTATATTTGACACAAGTCATCAAATTCCACAGTCATGTAGTTAAGATTATTAAATTGAGATTAGAATGAAATTAATGCATTTTTTAATGAATTTAATTGCATTTAGAATGACATTTTATCCTCCTTTATAAAATTATGAATAAATTTACATATAATTGAATATTATGTACATATATGAATACTAATGAGTGCTAATGAAATGTATATATCTTGTATTTTGAGCGTTATAAATTCTTTCATATATTTTTGTTTGGTTTTTAAATTACTAATATAAGATTATGATAAATGAAAATTACATCAACTTGAATTTTTTTTTTTATATGGTTAAAGGTTTTTTTCAAAAGAAATGATGTATGCCTATCTGAGATCATTCTGATATCATCAATTGTGTACCAATTCATATGCAAAATTTCGAAAAACTCTTAGCAATACATTAAAATGAGAACCTTATAATGTCATCTTTACATCACAGGGATTTCAAATCAAAATAGTTTTTAAAAGAGTTTTGTTGCACATCAAAGTATTTTTGCCATATACTAAAATTTATGTTACACCCTAGTAGCTTTAAGGGACAAACTACTTTTTCTAACAAGGATAACAACTAAGTGAGGTTCACAAGTATCTTTTCTTACCATAGAGAAGTTTGCAGACAGGATTTCATCAAAACAATAGAAGATTTCAATGTTCCAACCTATTATATTGGAAATGTTGCTAACACATGAGTTGTGATACTACCAACGTCAAATAAATAAATTTGATTTTCTTCCAAAAATGTAATGTTGTGTTAACCATGAGCATATTGTCAATAAAGAAGTCTGTTTCTGTTCTTATTTTCATTAGCTTAGCCGTCTAAGTAGTCTGTTGATCTGAAAGAAAGAGATGTTCTAATGACTGGGAAAAATACCCGTTTGTCAAGTCCTTGATTAACTCGTAATTAGACTAATAACGACATTGATTTCCTCTTTTAGGGTACTAAACTTGACCCTAAAACAATCCGAAAACCCATCTTTAATGTCTCAGATACACATAAGGAATTTAGAAAACCTTTTGAAGTTTGACCTACAACCCTACAGTGTACTAATAAGACTGTACCTTCCCCTCCAGGAATAAAACAAGTAACTAATAATGAAAGAAATATCATTTATACACTAGTCTGTAACTAATAAACAATAATATAAACAAATAGAAAATAAATAATATATCTTATAAATATAATATCTAACAACAAAATTATAGTCCCACAAAAATATTTATACACATTCAAGATTGTTTAAAAACGTTGACACCAGTAAGCCGTTTTAATTCAAGAAAGTAAAACTTTTACATGTTATAATGTTACAAGTGCTTCTATAGAAGAGTATCTTTTATAACACCCTATACAGCTTATGTTTATGTCAGTTTGTGTCATTATGTCAAATCTAGATGTGCACACATATTTTTGTATGACTATATAATTGCCATTCATTTTCATCTACAGTCCAAAGTCCAAACTTTGGACACAAAAGAAAAGCATTACATTGCATACAATAAAATAAATACAATACAATATTTTAATATATACGAAATTTGCCATTTGTGATACCAGGTTACATACAATTTCTAGATTTTAAATAAATCCCAGTTACCTTAAGGCTTACAACTGTCAATTATTTGCCTTCACAACCGGTAATAGTTACTGAAGCAAGGTAAATAAATGATTTACTACAAACATCACAAATTAACCTTTTTGGCCAGGGCTAGGTCTCTTTCACTCAAAACTATCAAGTCTATTTCGATTGGAAGAAAATACAATTTTTCATAAATCAATCTATCAATTGTGATGTTCACATGTAATTTTAAGCTACAATAACTAAATAAATTAAATTAAATTTAAAATAGAAGAAAAAGCACCAAATAGATTTTTAACAAAATACGATAATATATCGGGTGGGCCTAAAAAAGTGGCAACACACTTTAATATGATATTATGGAAAATGTATGGGAGCTATAATTTTGATATTACACACCCATCACAATATAGTAATTTGACATCTTCACTAGAAATTTCAGACCAAAAGACCAAATAGTGTTAATTTGCCAGCAATTTTAAAATTAGAGGTCAAAAAGAAAAATATCAAAGAATGTCAAATGTTATCTATCCGAACAATGACTATGTGTTTCAGCAGGATGGTGCAACTTCCCATACCAGCAATGCAACACAAAGTTACCCAAATGACGCGACCCCAAAGTTCATTAAAAAAGATGAGTGGACCCCGCAGTCCCCTGATTGCAATCCCATGGACTTCACTGTGTGGGACTCTCTCTCAGAAAAAGTCTATGCGGATCGAACAAAGGTGTTCACGGAAAATGAACTAAAAGATCGAATTCGTGAAAAATGGAACGAAATCCCACAGGCAGAGATCAGAAAGTGTATTTCTTCATGGAAAAAACGATTGAGGGCTGTCTGCAATCAAGACGGTGGACACATTGATCACCTTTTCAAGTGAAACAAAGTTTAGATAACATTTGACATTCTTCGATATTTTTCTTTTTGACCTCTAATTTTAAAATTGCTGGCAAATTAACACTATTTGGTCTTTTGGTCTGAAATTTCTAGTGAAGATGTCAAATTACCATATTGTGATGGGTGTGTAATATCAAAATTATAGCTCCCATACATTTTTCATAATATCATATTAAAGTGTGTTGCCACTTTTTTAGGCCCACCCGATATATACAGAACTATTCTTAATAAAACTACAATATAGATATAAAGAATACACATATACGAATATATGGCTAGGGGCAATTTTAGAGTGATCCACCAAAAAAAAAATAACCTGTGTTAACCTATCTAATAAAGAACGGTCAAGCTAAGGCCTGACTACCAAAAATAACTGTCATGCTACCAAGAAAATTAAAAAAAAATCTGAACTGAACTAAATTTGACCTAAACTAGCTAATCCTATTTAATGTTGAAATCATTTAATAAACGATACAGAACAAGATCACTTTAATCACAAAATTATAACTTCAATTATTTCTTTAATTTTATTAGAATTATAGGGATTCTTTTCACAAAAACTGACTTCAGAAGAATTCTCTTGTCAGATTCTGAAGACAATTTTTTTTAATTGACCCATGCTATCAGGCAATATAACTGTAACTGAATTTAGGGTATATAAAACAAGGAATTATATTATATTTAAGGCATCAATAAGGCACTATGGTGATACAGGGTGCAATCTAAACAGCATTGGAAATCATTTGTAAGAATCTTTACAGGTCAGCAGTCCAATTATTCATACAGTGTGTCGACAGCAAAAAACTTGTAAGCTTAACACCTCTTTTTGGATTGTTTTCAACCATAACATTGCAAAATATTAAATAGTTGTTCTTTGAAACTTGTTATTAGACCAATTTGCACCTTATTCAGCAAATGAAAATGGAAATTTGGCATTCCACTTTAAACCGAAATGGACACTTCTCCATAAAGTACAGGTAGCTATATTTCTTACAAATGATTCCCCTGTTGTGATATAGTTGATAGAGTGTCACACGGTGATAATAATAATAATAATAATAATGGTGTATAATGTAGTGGTGAATATTGATGGACGGTAGAAGTAATATCAGTATAATATGAGTAGTAGATATCATAGTAACAGTTTAAACTATAACACCTGCTCGACGTAACACAGTATTCTGTACTTTCTACAATAAACAAAGGAAAAAATTTAATCTAGAATTAATTAATAGCGTCCCTAACATCATTTGTTTGTTCACAGGGGCATGTTCTATCAGAGGACATGCGCTGCATGTAGCTATGGGCAAGGCCTTTGAATGTAAGAGCGAAGCAAAGGGTGAAAAACAACAGCAGTTCTACTTACTAGCATTGTGTTTGTTTTATGTTATTTTTTTGCAAGGACAAAGTACTTCTGCTGACAAATATTTGTACGGATTTACTTGAGAGCAAGATATGTATTATACATTCTTGTATACAGTAACTCTCTTGAGAGGCATCCTGCCAAAATATGCTGTCTCATGAAATGACTTAAAGGTGTCAAGCTCTTAATTTAAAGGGATTGTAAAGTGGTTTTCTAAACTGTGTATGTGTATCGGGAACACTGATAGCCATTTGTGCCATTCCAATTTCCATTCCGACATCTGTGATACTACACTAAAACGCGTTTTATGACGTCACTGACAGTGATCTGCATAGTTCTCAATAGTAGCTTCCGGTAGATCACTGTCAATGTCTGGAATTGCAAGAACCACAGACGTAAGAATGGAAATTGGAATGGCACAAATTGATGCTATGATTGTATCAAGAATGTGAATAAGACATGACTGATGTACATGTACATGTTTGGCTAAAACAATAATATTAACTTACTCTATTAAAGACCATAGCTTTCAATCTATTAATCTGATTCTGTTGTCTTCTCTTCTCCATTCTTTCTCTATATTTAACTTCTGGTAATTTACGATACCATCTACAATACACACAGACAATAGTCTATAGAAATTCTGGTACAAAAAAAACTGGTATTTATACTTACCGGTATACATAATAAAAATCTGTACCAGCAAGACAATTATGTTAATACAAAATCTTGTATGACGTATGTAAAAATCAAAAGCAAAATTTTTAAAGTATTGGACTCCTCTAAAGAGAAATACTCTCTATGTTTTGAAAAGAGTAAACATTGTCTGCTTCATGAGTAAAACAGAGTTATTCAGTGACAAAGGCCCACCTACAAAGGGATAGTGGAATTGAAGTATCGGCTAGTATCCCTTAAAATACTTGATACAGAAAATATTCCGTCCAAACAGAAATTCTCAAGAGAAATCAACAAGAGTAGTTAAATAAGACCTTACCTCGCAGTTATTTCTTTCATTTCTTTCTTTGTAAAAAGTCTTTTTCTGGGCTGACCATATACTGTATCTGATAAAACAAATTATAAAATTAGAACTTGAACAAATAATTCACAAATAAAATTGACAATTGGGTAGAAATCCCTTAAATGGGCAGGTTAATAATTCTTTCGACCAATCATATACCAATCCTGATTAGAAACAGGAATTTTTAAGCTAAGGTAATAATCAGTAATGATCACAGCTGACTGTAAAACCAATGTGTATCCATAATTACCCAGTTTGAATTCATATTTAGTGAAAGAGAAAACACATACATGGAAATAGAAAGTGAAGTATATAAAGTGGTATATTTGAAGAAATTGTGCCATTTTTTTGCAGTTCTGGAAAAAATCACTCAAAAAAACCCACTCACCTTTATATTCTGGGTACTCAATTCTCTTTCCCTTTCTTTTTCTATCACCAAATATTCTGTCTCGTTCCATCTGAAGATAATCCTGCATTTGTCTATGTTCTGTTGCTAAGGCTATTCTCTTCTGTCTTTCACGAGACTTGGAAATAAAGTCTTTTTTATGTTCAATCAATGCCTCCTACAAAAAAAAAAAAAAAATTTGGTATTTAACTGGTCAACATTGCTAACTACTTTTTTTTATAATAAGACACGTTGATTTAAGGGCTTCAAGTAGAAATGATTGAAATTAGAAAGTGATTAGGCCTATTTTGTCAAAATGAAATGAAAATACTTTTCTGCTTCTACCTGTCTGAAAAGATTATCATTGTGACAAACCTCCCTTAAAGAACCAAATTTCATATATGATGGTAAAGAAGACCCTCAAATACCGTTTTTCTCAAATCCTTTTGATCTCAGAACAAAAGATTGTTTCTGCAAAAAATCGAAAATTTGAACACCTACCTGTAATGTAATAGCGTAAGGTTTTTTAAACAGTTCACCATCAATGATAATTTCTGAAGATTTGATATCACGAGGGGTAACTTCTGGTGTTTCTTCCTTTAATTCAGGAGAGTTAAAATGGTCATCGTCTATAGTCCACACAGCACGAGGTCTGCCAGGAGGGGCGGTCTGTGATTCAGGTACACGTTCTTGAAATGGTTCTGGTCTTTTTGCCCTCTTGTCTATAGGAACGTACCATGCTATGGCTGAAACATGTATTGAAATTATCAATATATGATAGGTAATAGATATGAGAGGAATGTGTCTGGTTCTCAAATCTTTTCAATTGTTCATACACTTTAGTTTTAATCTTATGCCATACTTGCAAGGACCATTATTCTAATAAGCTTATAATACACACTGACTTTTTACATTCACTTGTGTAATAGTGCACAAAATCATAAAAATTTAATCCCTTGTTGCTAGCTGGTAAAGTGATAAATGCACGCTAAAAGCAGTGGACAATATAAGATGAGATCTTGCCAATGAACTAAAGAGTATAATGTATAAAACATTAGACAAAGGGCATTCAGTTATAAAAATCACAAAATTCTTTTTCATTAAATATTCAAACCAGTAGAAAACTTACGAGGTGGGACAGGGACAGGTTTTGGTTTTTCTCGATGTTCTCTGTGATGTTTACGGCGGTGTTTAGGAGAACGATTCTCTTGTAATTCAGGACTGTAGAGATGAGAAAGGTAGACTACTCTACTTCCATGTTTGGACTTCTTCTTTTTACCACCAGAAGTTGAAATTATTTGGGTGTCGTTAAACGACGGAGAGCAAGATCTAGATCTTAGTGATGTTTGCACTCCTCGGTTACGCCACTTTCGGTCTGGTGAAACACTACGAGTACGGTAATAGGTATCGTCATGGTGAAAGGTCATGGGTTCTCTCGTTGTGTACGTTGACTTGGAAGATTTTTTAACTGGAGAAATATTTCTGGATAATCCTTTTAACAAAGCTGCACTTTTGGATGATTTACTAGGGGATGTAACTCTTGTCGATTCGTGGTTCCATTTCACTGGGGAAATTTCAAATGATTCTGGTTTTTTAGGTGTTTTGACTTTTCTATCTTTCACCTTATAGGGAGAACTTTGTTGTGATTTGGTTCTTGTTTCAATCAGTTTTCTTCCTTTTTCTTTTGATTTCGTAGTTCTTTCTCTTTCAGTGCCTCTAGCTTGTTTTCTGCTTTCCTGATCTCTGATACTTTCGGAACCTCTGGTTGGCTTTCGAACTTCCTTACTTCGCACTCTTAAGGTTTCTTTAGGTCTGTCTGACCTGCTTCTTTTTTCTTCTTTCTTTGCCCAGTTTGGTGTGTCTTCGCCTTCTGTCAATGTCTCTGATGAACCAGACGACAGCAATTGGTGTAACGCAGCTTCATAGCGATCCTTTGCATGTTGTCGACTTCGGTTCAGCTTAGCTTTATGGACTTCGTAACTGCTGTCTTTCACTGTTGTTGAAATATCATCAGACAACTCTGTGTGTGATGATAAGGTCAAAGTTGAATCTAGACTCAATGCATCTTGGGATTCCGATATAGAAGCTGCTGTGGAGGTAGAGGAAATTGCATTCAAGTTATTTTCCAAGACAAAATTTCCAATCAATCCACTGTTCTTGGCTTTCAGAAGTTGTTCTAGTTTCCACAGTTTCTCCATTCTTTTCAACTCCCTTCGTCTTTCCTTTTCGATCTTCTCTCGCTGCAGACGTATTTTATGTTTGAGAGTTGACATTGGGTCTGTAATGGCCGACTCCATATCGCGGCTGTCTTGTGATTGGCTGTTTGAGGTAGCAGCTAAAGTATCATAACTCTGATCTTCTGGTATAGAATAAAGAGTGTCCTGGCTGTCCATCATTTGAACGGGAACAGCTTCTTGTCGTTTCTGCTTCTCAGACTTCCCAGATTTCTGAGCTGACCTTGACATTGACTTAGCTTTTGTTTCTCTGCGGAGCCTCTTTGCTCTTTCTGCTGCCAATGCTTCAAGGATCTCTCCATAGCTGGCATTCATTTGTTCAAAACTGGACGATGGAATTGGTTCATCAGAATCCCTGTGTTTATCCCAACGTACACTCTGCTGATGACGTGATTCTCTTTCTTGAGCAAAACGATTTTCAATCATTTGTCGAGATTTTTCACGCTCATTGAAATATTTATAAATGAGTTGTCTAGTGGGATGATTTACTAACTCAGAGAATACTTCTGTCTGTGTGGGATTGATTTGACTCTCTGCCTCTGAGGGGTAAATTTCTGAATATTTTGGCCACATGGTAGAAAGATCTTGCGGTGGTGTGATGTTGATCTCAGCCTCTAAAGATTGACGTAAATGTAGGTCTCGTGCTCCTCGTGGCGATTTCTCCAACCCACGTAAATACTCTTCCTCAGACGTAGAATCATGGCCATACTGGGGTCTGAAATTATAAATTTTAAACATTTTATTTTTTTTACATTGAACTAAATTGAACAATTTAAGTTTTAAGTTTTAAAACCCTCAACTCCAGTATCAGCACTGCACTGATGAGGCCCAGAAGGCCGAAACAGTATTGTTTGCAGTTAGTATAATTAATATATCAAACTGAACTACAACAGCTCTCTCTCTACATTATCTTATTCAAATCTTTACCTGTTTCTTTCTGATTGTTTTCTTCTTTCAGTTTTACGTGACTTCATAATCACTTCATCTGTTGGTCTAAAAATAAAAACATTAACATTAACTTTCTATTTATTCTAATGAGAAATAGACATTGAAACTTTAAAATTGGACATCTGTAAAAAAAATCTAGAAAGTACAACTGACATATTTATTTAAGAGAAAAATTAAAAACATAACCTACCCAGTATTAGATTGAGATCCAGTGTGACCAATTTTCTCTGTCTGAAATAGCAAATGAAAATTATACAAAAGTTATTCAGAAGAGGGTCAGAAGATTCAGTGTCTCCCTGAGTTTTTGATGGATCATCATTCTCTTTTGTTTGCATACAGGTGCCTTATTCTCGAAAACTTAACTAAGATTAATTCCAGATATTACGAAATACATTAATCTGATTGGATAATTAAACTCAATTTAAATGAATAGAACACTAAAATCATTTTAAGTTATGTTTGCCAGAAAAAGGCCCCAGGGCAATAAGCTTTCCTTTGTTACAAAAAACATGAACTGGGACCTACCTGAGTGATTCTGGGTTGAACTTGGTTATCTTCCCTTATCTGCTGATGTGTGTTGTCTCTAGAATACGTTTCTTCAATGTATCTCTGACGATCTGTACGAGGCGACACAATCTCTTGCCTGGTGTCCATGGCAACAGGTGACCTGCGCTGATTTCTTTGATTCTGTTCTTCAATATATTGTTGTCTAGTGTCTACAGGCACTGGAGCTTTTGGATAATCATAATGCGAGCTAACATCTTCATAATAATTTTTATGAGTGTCCATGGAAACTGATGGTACCTGTTGATGCTGTCTACCAGTTCTGTCATCCAGTCTCATATCAACAACTACTGGAGTATGTGAAGGCCTTGTGGTGTCCCTAGCAACAGGGGACAATATCCTGTCTTGACTTCTGGGAGCTTGATATTGGTAGTCAGATGTCATTGGTGGATTTTGTTGTAGAGACATAAATGGAGTCTGTGAATCTACCAAAGATCCAGCACTTGTTCTTGAATTGGGATATTGGTAGTCTGATGTCATTGGTGGATTTTGTTGTAGAGACATAAATGGATTCTGCGAATCTACCAAAGATGCAGCACTAGTTCTGGGAGCAGGATATTGGTAGCCAGACGTCAATGGTTGATTTTGTTCAAAATAGGACATAAATGGATTCTGTGACACATGATCAATTGTTCCAACATCATTTTCAGATTTGGATTTCGTAGCGTGAATTTGACGACCTGACATTTCCATTCTGCCATCAAAACTTGGTGACCTTGACCTTTGACCTTGTTGAACACTAACTGGGACAGATCTGTATTTCTCATCGAAAGGAGAGCGACGGCCATTATCTTGTTGTCCTTGGTTACTAGTTTCCATGGAATCGCTACCCTTGTTACCTATTTGTTGCGTTTCATGTATTTGTTGAATGGTATTCTGTCCATCATTTGTGGTCTGAATATTCATGTATGTTTCTACAAATTGATTGGAGTCAGCCATTGTGGTCTGAAAAATAAAATAGTAATAATGAGTGAAATTTGATACACTAAAGGGAAACTTCAATTACGGTAGTTCTCAAGACACAACTGATCTGCAATGTTTTTGAGAGTTGAGACAAGTGTGAAGTTATATCTGATCCAGTTAGAGGCATGGGTCTGACTGTAGCTTTTTTTTAAACTGCATTAACATTTTTATTTATTAGAACTTGTAAGATATATCAAATTGTAACCAGCCTTGTAAAGATCAAACATAACTGGTTAATTTTTCACACGGAATCTACATGTATACTGAAAGTATCAACTTACCTTGTGTTGGGTATCATGTGCCTGACTTTGTAATGTCATGGTATACAGACCACTATCTGTTGTATCTTGTGCTGGTATTTTACCTATAGATTGATCACTTCTATTACTTTCTCCTGATACCTTATCATCCTGTAATCATGATCAAATCATAGAAAAAAAAAGATTAAGATCCAAAATTGCAAAACGAAACTCAAAATCCAAACTAATGTCTGTTAATACATTGGTAGAAGGAACAACAAACGATTAATTTATATGAGAAAGTAAAATAAAAATCTTTGGAAGCTCCATCAGAAGAGTAGTTCATGGCTCATAAGCACATCCACTTTTGTACCCTTCAAAATGGAACTCAAATCCTACTCAGATCAGACAGGGCCAAAATAGGGTATATGAGACTGCTAGGATTTAAATGAAAGCATTTTTTTATTCTGTTCATAGTAGGAATATCAAATTAATACTTGCAGTGAGCAATGAGGGAAATTTTGTGACAATGTCAGTGACATCTCATCCGAATCAATATGAAACAACTTACAAGAGTTGAACGTTCTTCAATGGTAGATAAAGCCTGTTCTGGTACGACACCTGGCACTGGTCTACTGTATATACCACTTGATTGGTCAGTTTGATCAGTTCTTGATCCCATCATAGATCTTGGTAGGTCTGGTCCTATAGCATCATCCGATCCTTGAAAACAAAGCAAAATACAATATAAGTACACACTATCAATCATGGAATTACAATATGATATATACAGCATGCATTAGTACAAAGTTACAACCTTTACTCCCTAATTAGAATTGCCCTATAAGAATCTAGCCCTACATATCTTACTGGTACCACCCCTACTGCCTACATACAGCCCCACCCAGCTGACTATAACCTACCTGTATGTGTACTTTCCATGGTAGTAATACTATCAGCAATGGAACCGGTATCACTTTCACCATGGATATGGCTTGCCAACCTGTAAATAATTAATAGAGATTCGTTAATTAAGGTATCCAGTCCAGGCAAGGAACTTGACAGATGGCACAGATTAATAAGAATTATTGATATCAATAATACTTTTCAATAAATTATTATAAAAGAAAAATCATCAAAGGTATTCTTCAGTTCAGTAGCGATGAAAAATATAAGTATCGGTTGAAAAGTTTCAATATATATTTATCCCATTTTTTAAAAAAAGAGTTATTGATAATTTTTTCCTTTCAAGATATAGATATAGGTGCGAAAGACCAGTCAACCCTGTTCTTAATGGGTACAGATAATACGGGAAAGATCAATACAAAGAGGTTTGGTCAAGGACCAGCTGGAAGAAAGGATCCTCACAGAACCTCTGTTGTTATTCTTGTAAAATATAGTTGTGGCAACCCCCCTACTTCAATGTTTTCCCAATAAATGTTTGCTGGATCAAACATACCTGTACCGACTAAACTTTGATTTAAAGCGACTACCACCCTGATCAGAATCACGTGGAGAACTATAGGTTGGAGATAGTGGGGAACTTAATTCTTCTGGGTTACCTAGAATTTATAAACACTCAATTATTAATACATTCATTATATTCAGAAAGAAAGAATAGCTGACACAAATCTTGGGTACATAGTAGAGGCACCAAATGAAAGCCATTAAAATATGGCTGGCTTTGACTTCTGTAATATGAACTGCATGTTCCTTCAGCAACATTAGACATGAAATGAAATGATAGCCGTTGCTAAAGGAACATGTATGAACTGATGCTTGTGTAAACTTAGAGCTATCCAGAAAAAAATATTAAAGGTATTCTTGTATCAAATCAGACTCAAGAGGTCGCTTTATTTATATTCATATAAGAACTACTACTAGTGCAACAAGATTTTTAAGGTAGCTTGCCAGGCAAGGTAATATATGCCCACTGGCAGCTTCAATAGGGTTCATCCTTGGGTGATTACAAACACTCATACAAAGTTTCGTCAAAATCCGTCAAGAATCGTGCCCTGTAGAGTATTTACATGCAATTGTGGACGGACTAGGGTGACCAATATCAACTTTAACCATTTTGATTTCAGATCTTGTAATCCTACTTAAAATGCGCTTTTGCTAATAGCGTCTTTGCAATAGTGAAGTCATGCACTCTGGAATTTTATCTTGGTTAAGATAAGAGAATACGGCCTCTTGTGTATGGCAAAATCTGCTTACCCGTGCTGATATCAGTAGTGGTAGTAGTAGTGGAAGGTTTAAAGGGAACAGGTTGAATAAGGCCTGGCATTTCAGGATGTCGGAAATTCCAATCACTGTTAGTCCTGAAACAAAATGTTTTTTTATCCTTTCATTTAAAATATGATATTTCAATTAATGTCAGTAATGAAAAATATCTTTCTTTCATACCCTTTAAATAATTTCCCACAAGAATTTTATGTGAATATGTTCTTATCACATTCTATTAAAAGATCAAAGTGCCACCTCGCTTACTTTTGGTACTGTGTTACACTAAAGGTAAGAAAAATTCTGAAAAAGTTCAATTTCCGCTTTCATCCCCTAAAACTAATCATACACATAAACCTAGTCAGTAGTCTCACCTTGCTGGGGAAGAAGCTGCACGTCTATCTGTATTAGAAGGACTGGTTTCAACACCTGATTCTGTTAATAGATCAGATTGACTCTGGTCTACAGATGAAGACTCAATTCTGGAATTAAAAAAATTAATCTTAATTAAGAACAATGGTTAAGAAACAACAGTTTTTATGGATATAGACTTCTATTTATTATTGAACAGTGTTCAATAATAAATAGAAGTCTATATCCATAAAAACTGTTGTTTCTTAATGTGCTGTGATACTTCTAAATGTCTTACAAGGATTAAGAACAATGGTATCTATTTCTCCTACTGACTGAAATCATTACATGTTATTTTCCCCATGAAATTCACCTCGTAACTACAATTATTTAATGTAAACTTACCCAGCTGGAGATGAAGCAGCACGTCTATCAGTGAAAGATCTTAATCCATGAGGGTCTCCTGTTAACATCTCCGTTGAACTTTGTTCAGATACATTGGTTAATGATGAATCCAATCGGCTGAAAATAATAAAGGTACTACAAATTAGGAGTGATCAGAAACAAGTTGGAAAGGTCTGGAAAAATCTTGCCATGAAATTAAGATTAAGGCGCATATTTAAGTACACTCAGAAGATTCAAGGATCTTTTAGAAACAAATGGTGACATAATCTATGCAGCTTCATTCTTTATATTTCTTTATAATTGATGTAGTAAGAACTAACTTGAGAGTAACTTGAAAGGTGAAGCAATGTCACACCTATAGAGATGTGCTAATTGAAAAATCTGGTTGAGTGAACAATGAAAAGAATCATGTAATCATTGGTTTAATGTAGTATATTAAAAGAATTTATCAGTAAACCAAATTAAGGTCAGTACCTGATAGAGGTAAATTTAGAATCAGCTATTGAACTTCTATCTGTATATTCTCGAGAATCTCCCAGTGTCTCAAACTCTCTGTTAATAAAACAACAGTACATTATTAATACAGAATCTTTAAAATGAGGCAATTAGTGTGGTCAGATTTGAGTAAATTATTGGGAGATAATGTTGATTCTAATCTTTCAGAGATAGATTTAATGGATAGGCCCTAATAAAGAAAATTTTCCTTTCATCAAATTTCTGTGACAATTTGATTATTTATGAATGCAGAAGTCCTGAATTTAATAAGTGTTATACAGAGTTCTAGGTCATACTTTTCTGCTACAATTGGGCTAATGAGGATGTGCTAAAGCCATGCAGTATGCAATGTCAATGAGTATGAATAAAAACAAATAGTGTGACTTAATGTGTTTGGCATTACTTGGTCACTTGGTAATACCTTTCTCACCAGGCTGCTTTGGTATACAAATAATAATGTGGGCCACAGGGAAGCTGCAAGTGTTGACAAGGTTATAATCAAAACATAACCTACCTGGCAGCATTAGATACATGGCCCTCCTCCGGCCAACTCCCTTCAGGATCAGTTGATCGGACAGGTGGACCTTGTCTTAATGGACCAGCTTCGTACTTATTCTCTTCTCCTTTCTTTTCAGAGTCTTCTCCATCTTTCTTATATCCATATACAGGGTAACATTGGACAACATGTTTCTTCGGAGTACCATAGTCTAAACCTTGGCTGTATCGTTTCTCATACTGGGACGACATTAGGGAATCCTTCTTACTCGATCCAGAACTCTTACGACTTAAATCTAATGGAGGCATATATGGTCTTCTGTTAAAGTCAGACTTCCGAGTTTCCTTTATGTCCAAGCCGCTCAAATCAAGGCGTGGAACTATTGGATGTTTGGTAGATTCTGTTGAAGTGATATTCGAGAGATCCAAGCGCCTCTTTACTTCATCCATTGCATGGTTCAACTTAGTGGCGGATTCATCTAAAGAAAATGAACTATCAGAAAAACTTGAATCTGAACAAATCCTGCGAAATATCTCTCCTCGATATTCTTGTTCTTGTTTCATGACTTTTGTTAAACAATTTTCTACACGACCTGGGGAACATCCCATTCTAATCACATGTTCCATTTGATTGGCTAAATCTGTTACTATGTCAACAGGTTCGTGGGCGGGCTGTGATCTGTTTACAGGCTGGTAGCAGGGAATGGTCATGCCAGGATGGCGGAAACTTTCCTCTAAGGCTTGGCGTTGAGCACGTAGGGACTCAATCATGTTAATAACATTATGTTTTTGATCCAAAGTTTGGAGTAGATTGTCATTGTCGTCCTGGGTTGGCTCGGCATCAATATCTTGTTCAGTAAGCGTAACCTCGCTCTCAGCCTTGTCTGAAATATTCCCATCAGGATGTCCACTGCTTGTTGAGGCTCCAGTTTCTTCCCCTTCAGATCCATAACTGATCCTTCGAGCAGCATTCATCTGAATCTGGTCACGACTCAGATATCTGTCTTGTGAGGGGCGTCCAATAGAATTCAAGGATCTATTATCATAGGAATTTCTTTGACCAATCCTAGAACCCGATCCATAACTAAGTTGAGTGTCCGCTTGTTGTGATTGCTCTCCTCCACTGTTTCGACCAACGAAATGACCTGTTTCATCATAGCCTATATCAGCTCCGTAATCCCACATAAGTCGTCTTGTTCGTTCAGGTGTGGAACTCGTTGTACTTGGTACAATATCAGCACTTTCATCTGAGGAGGTCAAATTGTCTTTTGGTGATAATACTGATTTCTGATTGGTTGTAGTATCTTGACTACCAGTATCTGATTGGCCAGGAGGTGCTGTGTAGCAGGAGTGATAGTTCGAATCAGAAGACATAGATTTTGATGCATCTTCAACTTGATCTTTGCCAAGATTTTCCTGAATTTCTTGTAAATCTTCGTTAATCTGTTTACAGTTTTCATTTTGAGAATTATCTAAAGACGATAATGAGAAGGTGCTGACATCTAGTGGATTGTCCTTCTTCATCTTCTCCATATAAATGGTGCTTGATAATTGTCCTGGCCTGTCTGGTTTCTCAGCTACAATTTGTGGTGTTTCACTGTTCTGCTGTAAAGGCACTTGAGTGTCTGTTTCCCTCTTCTCATTTTCTTGTAAATTTTCCTCTGATCCATGGATTGAATTATTGGATCTGTTCAAATTGGAATACCTGGATACACTATTAAATCCAACATCTGACTTTCTTGATCCAGAATCTTTAGAATGTTGTGAAATTCTTCTATCAAAACTACCTGAACTTCGTGAGCGACTCAATGTTGATTCACTTTTTCTGCTTCCAATTGTAGACAAATCAATTTTTTGTGATGAAAAGTTTGCCAAGTAGTTTTCAACTTCTGTTAATATATTAGATTTTTTCCTTGTGGCATGGATTCGATCCAAACAATCAGTTGATCCAAATTTCTTCTGTGTTTCTTCTCTGTGTTCTTCTTTAGTAGTCAAATCCTCCATTGACTTCGAAAACGAAGAATTCAAATTCGGTTTTGGTAACTGAAGCTGATCATTTCTATTTTGAGAATTTCCCAGCAAGCTGTTGGCTTCCTCTCGAAGCTGATTGGTGGATTTGAATTCAACTGGTTTATCTGAAGTGAGGATGTCGCGTATCGTGGAAAGATTGTCTGCAGCACTTGAATGAGTCTTTTGCTCAGTACTACGATAATCATCAATATGCTCATCTGCTGCAGGCTGGGATGATTGAAGCTTTGTCATCTGCTTGTCAGCATCAACTGTGGCATCTGTAGTTGCTGAAAAATTTATTGATGGCTTGTTAGTTATAATCTTTGCATCTGTTACTTGGGATGATGGATTTGTTTCCTGGTCATTAATAATTCTTTCACCATCTCCCTGTTGCTTTTCTGAGTCATATGTCATTTCTTTTGAATATTTCTTTGGCGTCTGGCCTGTAATTTGTGTCTCCATTTTGGTATCTTCTTCAGCTAACTTTTTAGTTTTTGCATCCTCTGTACATCTCTCTTTGGAAATTCGGCTGTCTGCTTGCTCATTATCAGTAGTCTTTTCTGGCAATGTCTTGTGGTCTTTCGGATCTGACGTTTCGGTTTGATCATCAGATATGATAGTGGAAGCTTCTACTTCATTTAGTTCTTTAAAATCCAAGGACTCTCTCAGTGGTTCTGTTGTTTCAGAGACATCACTCAGTGTCACATTAAATCTGTTGGCATGTTGCTGCATGTGAGTTGCATTCAAACCTGTGCTTGACAACAGGGGAGAGAACTCTAAAACTGACGTTGATCTATTTGATATATTGGGAGTTGATGACTCACTCTCAGACTTTCCTCTACTGGACGATCGAGACGCTGAAGGGAAGTAACTGGATACTTCTTGTCTATTGGTGTCCGTCCCTGAAAAGGCTGAATCATCTTGTTTTCTGGGTTGAAGTTCTATATGCAGACTTGAGACCACTGTGTCTTTGGAAAGAAATTTCGAGCTGCACAATTCTGGAGAGAATGAAGAAATGTCTGTAGATTGGTTTTGATCTTCTGAATGTCTCTCATTAGTTGGTGTCTTCTCTGTATTTTCATGGTAACGATTCTGGGAGTCTATGACACCATTTTGTCCATTTTCTTTCTTTGGAGTCAATATCTCATTTTCAGAAGTATCATCATACTTTGATAACAAATTGCTCTCCCCATTTATACCATTGTGTATATTTGTACTTCCGCCATTTTGGTTGATACAATTCTTCGCACTGTTATTAACATTGTTTTGATCGTCTCTTGGGGTCATGACAGCCATATTTTCTGTCCTATAGACGCCATTTTGTCTTGGCGTCATGTTAGTGTCTGATTCCGTTGTGTATGGATTCCAGTCATTGTCTGACAAACCAGATCCAGTTTCAGGATATTGGGCTTCTGTCAGTCTCTTTCTATGTGTGTCTAAATCAGAAATATGGGAGCTATCATCACTATCTTCGGACATTAAATTACCAGAAGATAAGTTTCCAGAAATAAAATCACTGGATATTTCCATGATGGCTAATTGGACTCTATCTTCTTCTTGTTTATTGTGTCCATTGGTTAAAATTGCTTTCTCAGTTTCTAGCTCTTTGTTTTTAACTGAAAATGATAATAAAGGATACAGTTCAGAGGTTCACTTTTATGGTGATTGCTGGAGGACCCGGTTCATGGCATCAGTCAAGATAGCACCTGTTTTTCAACCTACTTTGTTCTGCAGAGTAAATTTGTTCAAATATACTGACAATGAAAACAAGGCTTATAAAGGGAATGCCGAAAAATAAACTTGCAACTTAAAAAAATTTCTGACAAAAATAAATCAAAATTTCAGATACTCACCCACGATGTCTAGAGTTGTCTCCCCATTACCATGGTTACTACTAGGTGATGATATCAAGGTAGAATCTAATTCTTCACTATCTAGAGCTTCAAACTGAAATTGAAATTAAATTCATACAATATTAAGTTAGATAAATTATAGTATTACAATCCTAGACAATGTTTTTGGTACTGTAGGATTGATCCAAACAAACATTAATAAAAAATCATGCTATCAAATATAACTGCTTGTCATAATTTGTACTTTTCACTAACTTAAAGCTACTGAGTGAAAAATAGCTTACACTTACTAATGTTAACATTGACACAGTCCAAATAAAAACCCCTAAGAATTTTAAATCCACCTTTCCCACATCTCACATCATACAAAAGGAATATATATTTAATATGAATTTACCTGAGTAGAATTTTGGGAGTGGTTGTCATCCATTTTGCTGTTTTCCTTGACTTCCATTTCTTGTCTTGATTGCTTCAAAACTTCAGGATTATCTTGTAAATCACCGCTAATCCTTTCACTTGCTAATCTCTTAATCTCGTTAGTTGGATTATGTATAGAGTTAATTAGGCCAATATTAATTGGACTTGAGTAATCAATAGAGTCCACAACAATATTAGGATTGCTGTTTGATTTAATTGACAAATCAAGGTTAGTATTGTTTCTGTTAATGTCACTAGTTAAGGATTTGTCATTTACAGAAGGATCAAGGTTAACTTTGCTTCTTAACGCTGATTCTACTGGGAAATCACCTTCTTGTCTTATATCAGAATATCTAAGGGGCACTTGCTTAACTTCTCCCACTTCTGGTACCCACTGATTTCTTTTAATGTCTATTTCCTTAGGAAATATATTGAAGTCTTGTTTATCAAACTGGGAGGCCGATTTCTTAGCTAAATCACTTTGAATTTCACAAAGATGACTGTTGTCATCTTTTAATGGATGATAAAAAATACTATCCTTTTGAAATGATTCAAATTGTTCGTTATTCAAATTCTCTAAATCTTCAGAAGACAAAAATTCAGCTATTTCATTACGAATTCCCTGACTTTCACTCGACACATGGGACACTTCCGACACTAAATCAAATGTTGAGCGACGAGTATTATCACTTTCACTGAGAATTTCCAGTGAATTAGTCTTTGAGTGCGGTTCTGATAGCCTAGTGTCAGATTCCCTTTTAAAATTGTCTGAATAATTTGAGGATCTACTGTGATATTGTTGCTCTGTCAGACTATTTGAATTGGAAAGTTCTGATTGAAAGTTTTCAGATCGATCAGATACAACACTAGATCTTTTGAGTCCAACCTTGTCTGTCTCTGCGTATTGTTGTGGAACACCAAGTTCAATAGATTCTACACTGTTGCCACAGACTTGATAAGAAGATCTGTTTGCACTATCACTTGGCCAAAGTATGTTTCCTTGTGACTGCAAGCTAAGACTTGCTCTCGATAACTTGTTAAAATTATTACAGTTGTCAGAACTCTGTAACAATCTACTATTTGGCTTGCTAGATAAAGTATACACCTCAGTGCCACAATTCTGATCTGAATGACTTCTAGAATTTCGAGATGACCGTCTTGAAAAGTCAATTGATCGTCTTTCCTCTCGTGAGATATCTCGTTCTGGGTTGTCTAAACTTAATCCACCATCAAACACATCATCAAAATAAACCTCAGGACCACAGTCAAAGAAATTTTGGCTGAGTTTAAATTTGAATTCTTCTGGGGTAATGACACTGACAGCCTCTGATCTATTTCTAGAATTCCCAGTGTTTGATTTTCTTAAATCTGGGGTGCTGACGTCTTGTTTAACATCAGTTAACCTTTGACCTTGAAATGAATCAAATCTATCGTTTCTTGGCAAATCAGAGTTTGATTTAGATTCTGAAGAAGGGTTCACAATATGTTTAGCAGGTGCTTGAACTTGTTTACTTTGAACACTATTCCTATCTCTATCTGGACACAAGCCTATTGGGGTTTTCTGAAGAGTGTTGGTATCAGCTGAATTCTTGAAACTTTCTAAGATTCCTGATTTGTCAGTCTTTGAGATCTTATTGATACCTTTCCTATACTCTGATGATTGTCGATTTTTAATCCTATCTTTGTCAAAAGCTTGTCCGCTTTTTCTCTGGTCCACAAAATGATCCTGATTGTAATTTTCACTTGGCGCTCTCAAGAGGGTGCCAGACGAAAGTCTCTCTGTGGTATGTTCATTTAGTGTTTTGAAGAGACTGCCTGAAGAAAGCCTCTCAGAATTATGTTCCACAGGTAATCTTGAAGCGTAATTCACAGTTTGTGGTTTAATAAGACTGCCTGACGAAAGCCTTTCTGAATTATGTTCCACGGGTAATCTTGAATTGGATTGAACAGTTTGTGTTTTAATAAGACTGCCTGACGAAAGCTTTTCTGAATTATGTTCCACTGGTAATCTTGGAATGGATTGAACACTTTGTGTTTTAATAAGACTGCCTGATGAAAGCCTTGCAGAATTATGTTCCGATTGTAATCTTGGAGCGGAATTTACAGTTTGTGGTTTAACAAGACTGCCTGATGATAGCCTTTCTGAATTATGTTCCGATTGTAATCTTGGAGCGGAATTCACAGTTTGTGGTTTAATAAGACTGCCAGACGAAAGCCTTTCTGATGTCTGTTCAAGTTCACTTAATATTTTCACTACCTGGTTGTCACTTTGAAAAGAACCTTTTTCTCTTTCCGTTGGTTTAGTTATACTATGTTTCTGATTAGACTTGTGTTTTGGTGTTTTATATAAAGTACCAGATGAAAGTCTCTCGGATGTTTGATCGATTTCACTCGAAATTCTTAAAGTTGGCAAGTCAGATTGAACACTTTCAGAAATTCTTGAGTCAGAAGCACTTTTTCTTAACTCTGATAGTCCTTTATTTGGTTTGATGAAAACTTGAGAGCTGTCACTCGGCACTCTTAATGATGTTTTAGGAGCAGGTTCTTTTGGAGTATGTTGAGATTGTATAATTTTTGGATCAGAAACAGAAAGTCTTTGGTCTACTGATGACAACTTTCTCTGATTTGAATTGAAAGAAATTTGATGTCCATCAGATGTTTGTGTTTTCAAATCTGAATTTCTTTTTGACGAGTGATTTTGTGATGGTACTTGCTCAGCAGTAACTGATGCCTGTTTTAATTTTTGTGATAGTCTTTTCTTAGGATTGCTTTCATGCAAATCCTTTTGTATTTTTTTATTAGTTTCACTACTTTCACTTTTTCTGGATCTTTGTTGATATTCTGCCTCTTCTTGGAGTAATGTAGACAGAAAATGAGTTGCTGACACGCAATCAGATCTAGGTCGTGATTTTCTACGAGAATCTGTTGACTTTTGAGACTTGTTTGAAATATTGAGCTCACTTAAATCTCCTTTTTGGCTTGAATTTCTTGTTACTTTTTTGAATAATTCATCAATATCTGAACAAGAACTAGAAGTTTTTGAATAACTCTCAAGTTCTAAGTTTCTTCGTGATTTTTTGTCTTTTAGTGTTGGGTTAACATTTGTCTTTGGAAGTAAAAGTCGATCGCTTTGCCTGGTTCTTTTATTTTTATCACTTTCAAAGGGGGTTTCAGTATGTCCGTGAGCACCACTGTCACTGATATTTGATGTTTGAGCAACTGGGTCTAATTTGTCACTAGAAATAAACACTTTATCATGAGATCCTCCAACACAATTTGGACTTTTTGATTTTGACAAACTTCGTCTCTTCTCAGCTTCCTCATACAATCTTTGTTCTTCAATTAATTTTTCTTGGAAAAATGAAAGTTTTTTCTCCCTAAATTTTTCAGACTGATTTTTAATTGCAATTGATTGTAAACTGCGCCGTTTTTTCTTAGAGCTTGAATTTTTTGCTGGAATAGGGCCGTTATTCCTTTTCACTGGACTTTTATTGGACGATATTGATAAACTTTTTGTCCTGATAGAAGTCTCACTTTTATCTTTCACAAGTTTTTTAGATGAATTTTGATAAAGACTGAGTTCACTTGGATCAGAGTCCAGAAAAGTTTCACATAATTCTGGTTTCAGTGAACCCGACGTCAAGCTGTTTGAACGCAGTGAGCCAGAAGTTAAACTGGTTTCTCTTCGAGAACTTGAAGTCAAACTACCTGAACGAATTGAGCCAGAAGTTAAACTAGTTGGCCTGTGAGAACTGGAAATTAAACTGTCTTGTTTCAATGAGCCGGATGTCAAAGAAGTTGGTGGAATCAAGCTTTCTTGATGGAAGGGTAAAGTATGAGAGCTTAATTCACTTCGTAAACTATATCGAAAATCATACTCTGTAAGGTTTGCACCAAAACTAGCAGCGTTCTGAGATAGATTATATTCAGACAGACAACTGGCTCCCTCTACACTACTTTTAGAAGAACGTAGAAAGTCTTTAAATGGTGATTTTCTATCGAGACTGTACTGACTTAGACCACTACATGACGTCTCATCAGAGGAACTCTCATTACAACCATACAGTGATTTCCATCGTGTTTTAAATGTTCTTAAACTACAGTCTTCTTTACTTGAGTCTGGATCAGCTGATAGTTCTAACCATTTACTCGGTTCATCTGACTGAAAGTATAAAAGTTACAGTATTAAGCTTATGGATTGCTGCTGGAAGCAAACGTTAACTTGTCATCTATCAACCAACCAGCTTCTGGATTGAGTTTAAGATCAACTTACAACTTATTCTTGACTGAAGCATGCTGACAAAACTTAAACTTGTAACTTCATTGTACGGTACCTACATGAAGTATATCAGTAAATTGCCTTTTTAGATTTCAAACGATATAAATAGGATCTTAATTTGTAGACAGGTCCTAGATTTAAAATTGTCCGTTATGCAACAAATTTTCCTTATCAATACGTTAGCCAGTAATTTAGATCAAATGCAGCATATCTTTGAAAAAGCTTTGGTTGCCTTTATTGCAATATTACCCCTATAGTATATAAAATTTGTGAAGTTGTTACATCAAGGTCCTAGAACCAATCTGTCTATACATGAATGTGAACTAAATCCATGTGCTATGAATTGGACACTAAAATATCACCCTATACCGGCCACTATCTTTACTAATCTAATGATTCCTTTAAAATTAAAATGATATCTTCAAAATCTATTACTATTCAGGCCAACAAGACAAGCTTAGCACACTCTATTCAGATAAACCCATGCATGGACATGATTAATGAAAGTTTAATGGCTTTCTTTCAACGAATCAATTATATAAAACCATAACATTTTGAATCCAAGAAGTTATTTTTCAAAAGCCATCCTACCTGACCTGCAACAGAACTGCTTTTTACTGAATTGGCAGGTTTTCTACATAATTAAGTTTTCCAAATATATTACAGGGAAAGTTTTAGCCACATAGCTTTCCCACATTCTCCATTGATGTTATGTTCTTGCCTAGACGATTGGCGGGGGTATGGGACATGTCAAAACATGTCATTCCATGCCAGTAGCAGAATGACACAAAATGTAAACAAAGCCATTTTTCAAACATTTCTATCAGTTTGTGGCAATCAACGGCATTTCAAAGGGGGGAATTTGCAATTTATGGGGCAAATGGGGAAATATCGTTAAAAGCTAATAAACTGATCATTGTACCTCATTCAACATGACTGATTCATTGAAAAATCTTCAAATCTTTATTTTTGTTTTCAATCTTGCCGCTCCACTCTAATGGCGGACATTCGGCATATTCCGGCGTATTCTTATAAACTTTGCATTCTAATAATCAAATCAAATAACACCCAGAAGACAAAAAATACCAAATGCATAATAAATTTCAAGGTTTTGATCAATATATCATTTTTGAATGAACGTTATATATTAAAAAAATTCGATAAAGCTGATTCCCATGATGCATTGTAAACATGTCAGCGCCCTGGAATGGAAAGAAGTTATGAATTTTATTTTTTTTTATAAAATCTTGATCACTCAGAAACCGAAGATGTCAACATAAAATTTGATATGGCTGAAACAGATCTCATTGTTTGAAGACTCTGACCCTAAAATGTCACTTAAAATATTGAATTATATTCAGCTGTCAAGGCAGATAAATCAAATAAAGAGTCTACAAAGATGCAAACACTGCCAGTGTTACTCAAGTAACTGGCAACAGTCTTGGGCAAGAAAATATACAAGTTGGAACTCACCAGTATTTCGCTCTAGTAATATAGTCCTAAACAGTGACAGTAAAGTAAGACTCAATGTAAGACACAAATCAAAATATGTTAAAGCGAAAAATAAAGCGAAAGATAGTTTGGGTGTTGACTCAGTGAAAATTAAAGCAGACAGTAAAGAAGAATACGATGAAGTTGGTGTAGAACCTACCTCCAAGCTTCCAAAAGGTGATGTCTTTAATATGTTGATTAAATCCAATGAAAAAAAGATAACTAAGATTGTAATGATCCGTGTTTTAAAGAATTTGGTTAATACTTGGTCTTGTCGAGTCTCGATGAAGCAGTCTGACTCAGAGTCAATTAAGAAAAATTGAAAAACTTAACTCTTTGTTCATAAATGTTTTGGGTTTTCTTTTTCAGCTAAGCTTATTAAGTTATTAAACCAATTTTCTCAAAGGAGGAATATACAAACTGTATCTCAAGAACATGGCTTGAATGGTGAGAAGTTTATTTATTCATGACTTTATCAGATTGAACCGAAATGTACACCTAGTGAAATGAATTAATTGTTTTTGCAGTTGACTTTTAGGGCCATTTTGGCTAGGGACAATTAAAAAATAGTGTCCAATTGACTATAACCTGTTCTGAGATTCTCATAGTCATAATAGGGATTTTGTTTTTTTTATAAAATAATTTAGATACATGGCAAACCAATATATTTTTTCATAAATTTCAAGTTTTAAAATGTCTTCTGGTAATTTCTGAAATTTTCATTTTACAGAGAAACTATTTCAAGATGCCTTTCAAAGTTTTCGTACTTTTTGTGTAAAATCAGCAACATTACCAGTAAATTTACATGTGGTACTTAATGATATTATACAAGGATCAGGTATTTTTTAAACTTTTTTATTCACTATCTTTGTTTGATACACATGGCTGTTATTTATCATTGTCTAAGTCAGGTCTGCTCAAATGGCGACCTGCGAAGTTATGTGAAAGATATAAAAATCAAACACTTGTCTAAGTGAAAGCTCTGGAACAACAGACATCAGATTAAAAATTAGAATGGTGCAGGTTGATGATATCATCATTTCTGAATCATATTAGAATTTAGAAAAATTCTTTACAATCCCTTTAAGAAATTTGATCAAACTTACATCTTTTCATACTGTATAGTGTAATGTTATTGAAATATGCAAAAAATTCTTGTTCTTTTGTAGGTCATGTAGACGACATTTTTCCATATTTTTTTAAACATGCCAAAGAGGTTTTTCCACATGTTGATTGTATGACAGAATTAAGAAAGATAAGTGATATAAGAACACCAGCTGATTGGTACGTTGTGTTACTATTTTATAATTTAATTGGTCGTAAACACTCTATAGGTCACAGTTTTGGATGGATTTTGACGAAAATTACTTATAATGTTGATGATCACCCAAGGATGATCCCTATTGAAGATCAGAAAAATTGATAACTATTTAAAATAAATTATTGACCTTTATCTTCAAAGCGTGTTTGATTATTGACTCATAAGTACCCTACAGGTCACAATTTTCTACGGATTAAATGTAAATAATCACATTAGGCAAGTATCTTATTTATGAAAGTAAAATTGTGCCTAATATTTTAGTGAGACTTTCCCTTATATAAAAGACACATATATAGAAAATGTAAGATTAATTTTAGTTCGGGGTTTATTGAAGGAAAATGTAAAAATGTTCCCATTAATTGTAATATTTGTGTTTTAGGTATCTTGAAGCTAGGTCAATAAAACGAAAAATAATCTTCCATGCTGGCCCTACAAATAGTGGGAAAACTCATCAAGCAATGAACCAATTTCTGACAGCAGAATCGGCAGTGTATTGTGGACCTCTTAGACTCTTGGCTTCTGAAATTTTCAGAAAATCCAATGATCAGGTAAAAAATCAGACAGTATTTTCAAGGTACAATGCTCTATTTATAATGGTTTTTACATTGAAATAGCTGAAATATGTTTTCCATCCAAAGAAATCAGTCACGATATGATTTATCAAGTAAAGATGCAATTTATTCAATGCGATGTATTTATTTATTCATTCAGTCTGAATTTCTCATTCACAAAAAATAATAATCAATTGACAATGAAAAAAAAAAAACCAGTTCAGAAGTGCTGTCTGTTCTTCATTAATCTAGCCTCGTTCTTGCATCTTCCACGTGCTCACATTTTGTCATGTATTCTATTAATCACTGACAGCAATTAATTGAGTAAATTGATTCTAGATCTGCAATAACCAATGAATAGGGAGGGAACTCTTAACAGAAAACTGTGAGTACTGCTGTGAAATCGGCTTACTGCCATGTGTGTTGCCTTATACTCAAAAATATTTCAGGGAGTAGCGTGTGATCTGGTAACAGGGGAAGATAGACAGTATGCTATAGATGAAGATCGTCCAGCAGGTCGTGTAGCGTGTACAATAGAGATGTCCAGTACCTTAACTCCTTGTAGGTATATAAACAATTATCTTATAACCTGTTAGTTTATACTGATTAATCTATTGGTAGCTCAACCAGGTCAGTCCATGCTATTGGAGTTTCCTACATGTTAGGGTCCTGGGGCCTTTTTCTCAAAACGTCTTGTGATTTGTCATAAGTGTGAAATTATTCATTGCAAAAGGGCTAGACTACGACAAAATTCATCGCAAGATTTTTTGAGAAACAGCGGCCTGGCTCTGTAGTCTTAAAGCAATCCTATCATTGCACAAGGGTGTCTTAGCACAGTCTTAAAAGTTACAACCACATCCTTCTTAATCTTGAAAACAGTCTTAGCTAAGTTTGATTTTTCAAATTCAGAGCCTGATCCACATATTATAAGATAAGATATAATGTGCACCCCTTCCTTACCCAATCAAAATATGCAAAAATCTACCCATGGTCATTGTTTTGAGTACCTACTCAACACTTTTCCTCAAGGTAAGAAAAATTCTGATGCCACGGCCAGAGTCATCTCCTATCACCTATAATTTGCAGTGGTTACAGTCACATTACAAAACAACTTCTTATGTCATCAATAAAGCAACTGTTAATGTAAAATTATTGTTATTATAGATGATGTGGCTATCATAGATGAGATACAAATGATAAGAGACCCCCAGAGAGGCTGGGCATGGACCCGCGCTCTATTAGGGTTAAATGCTAAAGAGATCCATGTATGTGGGGAGAAATCTGCTATCAATATAGTTAAAGAGTTGATGAAACTTACTGGTGATACTGTTGAGGTATGTATTTAAAAAAAAAACTGATGATAGCACACAGAAATATTATGTTGATGTATCATATACATGTATGTATGTATCTTTATTTTCAAATGCTTTATTATGTAATTTAAGACAATGGAGAAAGGTCAATCAATCTTTTGTGTCTTAAACGCCTTATTATTTCTGAAAACACCCTAATATTCCCCTTAAAAAAACAATTATCCCTAATTATCCCTGAAAACACCCTATTGTTCCTATAAAAAAACAATTATCCCTAAAAATGCCTTATTGTTCCTGTAAAAAAATAATTATCTTGAAAATGCCCTATTATCCCTGAAAGCACCCTATATAACTTCTTTTATTTCTAATTCAGGTGAAGGAATATGAAAGGTTGACAAAATTAACCTATATCAAGAAAGCTGTAGGTAGGTGTTTTATTAAATTCTTAATAATGGGATGTGACTTGTTTCATAATCGTATAACAAATTATGTTAGTAATATAAGGATGAATTATAATCAATTACAAAATTGATAATCGATAATCAAAATTTAAAAGTTTTCTACCTGCATTAAAGGGATTGTAATGCGATTTTCTAAATTTTGTATGTGTATCGGGGACACTGATAGCATCAATTTGCACCATTCCAATTGTCTGTGGTTCTTGCAATTCCACTTAAACTAACTCATTCTATGACGTCACTGACAGTGATCTACTGGAAGCTACTATTGATATCTATGCAGATCACTGTCAGTGACGTCATAAAACGTGCAGTTTTAGTGGATTTGCAAGAACCACAGACGTCGGAGTGGCAATTGGAATGATACAAATTTATACTATTAGTGTCCCCGATACACATTCAAAGTTCAGAAAATCACTTTACAATCCCTTAAAGCAGGGTTCGTACAGGTCATGCAAAACCTGGAAAATCAGGGAATTTTAAAAAAGCTTTTCCAGACATGGAATATCAGGGATAATCATGATAATTCTGGAAAATTGACAAAATGACCTGGAAAAATGTTATTTCTAACTGTCTTATTATTTTATTCATCTTTTTTGGATGATAAATAAGAAAACTATGATCAAGAATAGTCTTAGATACCTGTTCCATCCAGGATCCAGGGTAAAATTGGTCATGGAAAATGATGAAATGTTATCTGGAAAGTCATGGAAATATCATTGGAAATGTGATCAGATGATCTGTATGAACCCTGTTTAAATTAATTAGTAATTTCCTTACAGGTGCTTTGAGAAGCGTGCGGCCAGGAGATTGTATAGTATGTTTCAGTAAAGCTGATATCTTTAATATCAGTAGAAATATAGAAAGCAATGGTCGAGAGGTAGCAGTAATATATGGAGCCTTACCACCAGGTTAGTTATTTCATAGAAATGTAGATAGGGAATAATAACAGAAGATTTATGCTTGGCACGCATGCGTTGAATTGGAGGTATGCCCATAACTTCCGGTTTCTGCAAGAAGTTATAATAATTTAAAAGCCATGATAAACGCGATTTAATTCAAACGGAACATCCAGTCTCTCTGTCACAGTATAACTAGTCCTAGAGGAGAAACTAGGTCAACCATAAATTGAAACAGAAGTTCAATAGAAGATGAGTAGACTAAGACTTCCATTCTTATACATTTCTATGGTTATTTCTGTGGTTCCAACAATTACACTTTCAACTGAGTTTTTGATGATTGAAACAAATTTTTGTGGTGTGATGTCCTCAAAACACTTAGTTTACAGATGTCTTGATTAGTGTCCACTTAATCATGTACACTTTTGCTGAAGTCAATACCATGTATTGCCCCAATTCACTGGTAACTGTCAAATAAATCACCCTATGCCTATAGACATTGCTATATAGAGTAATTGATATTTGTACGTATTTTAGGAACGAAAATAGCACAAGCTGAAAGATTCAATGATCCTGAAGACCCTTGTAAAATAATGGTGGCTACAGACGCTATAGGAATGGGAATAAATTTGTAAGTCTATTAAATATGCCAGGGGTCTTATTCTTGAAAACCTAAAATGATTTATTTTATACCCTTGCTATTTTTCTACGGCAAAAGAAACGTCACTTCTGTTAATGATAAAACTTGACAAGTACACTGGCAGTAACATGTTCTGGGGTTAATAAACTCATTTAGCATTTTACTGCTACCTTTTTATTGTCTTAATGTTCATTCATCACTAAAGATAGGCATTTGAAAAAAGATACAAACTTTAATATGACATATCCACATGACGTTTCTTTTACTTTTCAAATATATATTTTGTGGTATTTTAGGTCTATCAAACGTATAGTGTTTTGTTCGCTGGTTAAACCAGTGTTTACTGAGAAAGGAGAAGTAGAGTTAGATGTAATTAGTACGTCGCAGGCCTTACAGATAGGTGGTAGAGCAGGGAGGTATGGCTCAGCCTATAGTGATGGGGAGGTTACAACACTAAAAAGTCAAGATATATCATTATTACTGGGTATTGTACAACAACCTATAGAGGAGATAAAGGTTAGTTATATTAAAATATTAGTTTCTAATATCTATCTCTATCATGGTCGGGATCCACGGTGGCTCAGTGAGTTAGATGCTTGCTCACTTACCTGAAGGTCCCTACATAGGTCGAGATGTGCTACTGGCTGTCAATAGTCTATTTTAGCTGTCCAGGCAAAATTACCCTCATTGCCTGTTCTCTCCAATAGGTGCTGAAAGTAGTTCCTAAACTCCCTTCATTTCATTGATTTAACAACCTCACCCTTACTGTAAGGCTGGCACAATATATTGTTGTATTGATATACATGTACATGTAATATATTGCAATACGACATGCTATGATATACCCAGCACTACCTAACTGTACTATATGTAATGCTTGACTTCACTCTAGATATTGAATATTGATTGATAACTTTTATTTCTTTGTAGAAAGCTGGTTTAAAACCCACTATTGAACTAATAGAGATGTTTTCACAACATTTACCAAAAGCTACACTATCAGACCTTATGGTATGTTTTTCCTTATACAATCTTTATAACATCCAATAAACATACAACACAGGACAAATATTATGGAATACAACACACTTCTTTGTGCCTAAAATTATTCATGAAGTGTAAGCCAAGTGTTATATATTCCATAATATTGTCTTGTGTTTTGTTATATGTGCTCCTCACTGCTTTTTTGTTCAAATATTAAATCTCCAAAATATTTTTATAGATAAGGATGGCATCCAACATTAGCCCAATTTTCAGAATCAACAACCTTGACATCAGAAAATCTAAGGAGGGTTCTTGAAGAGAGCAATCCAATTCACATTTTTCAAGTATATATTACCATATGTAAGCCCGAAATGGAACCAAAATAGTCTGCATTAACCAATATAATTTTATCAGATATTGAAAAAAATTGACAAAATTTTCCTCATTGCACACTAGGCCTATGTAATATCTGAAAATGAAATTGTGAATCAAATTTATTAGAATTTTTTTTTTTTTTTAACATTTTGATTTTAAATTTTGCAGGATATATTTGTCAGTACCAGTTCTATAGATTCTGATAATTTTTTTCTGACCAATTTGGATGAATTTAAATTCCTAGCAGATACTATAGAACACATACCTCTATCGTTGAGAAATAGATATCTGTTTTGTTGTGCTCCAATTAACAAAAGATCAACGTTTGCCTGTACTTCATTTCTGAAGGTAAGCTCTATGCTTTGAGTGGTTTTTTAAAGGGATTGTAAAGTTTATTTCTAAACTTTGTATGTGTATCAGGGACTCTGATGGCATCAATTTGCGCCATTCAAATTTCCATTCAGCGTCTGTGGTTCTTGCAATACCACTAAAACTAACGCGTTTCATGAAGTCACTGTCAGTCATCTACCAGAAGCTTCTATTGATATGTATGCCGATCACTGACAGTGTCGTCATAAAACAGGTTAGTTTTAGTGGAATTGCCAGAAATATCTACTCCATTGAAAGTGGGTTAAAAAAAAATTTGGGATTCATGAATTAGGATTTTAAAGTCATAACAAAAATTGGTACTCTCTTAGAACCTTAAAAAAAAAATATAATTTTTTGCAACTTAAGCTTGCACTGGCACAGGACTTATTTTGCTGAAAATTTCAAAAAAAATTGTACATCAAGTCCCACTCTGTGTCTCATGTGGCTCTAGTCAGATAAAACCTGCCGTTGAGTTGTCAACGTCAGACTGCCATGCTGTATCATTTCATTGCGGAAATTCAATTCCTTTCATAAGCCCCTTTGTCTTTGGAAATCAGCACATCTTGATACATTTTCATAAAATATTAAATAAAAATGTAAATTAAATGATCTCCTAGCTCAAATAAAACCTTTTATTTTGATCGAAAGTTTCAGTGATGGCTGCCATTTTAATTATCCTGACTTTCGTGGTCTGTGACTGCTTCAAATTCAACGTTTGTATAGGACGCATCCCCAACTAATGTGGCTCTAGTCTTTGACTTTATGCTAAATATAACCTGCATCTGTATTTTTATTATTTTGTAGTTTGCTCGACGGTTCAGTAGAAATAACCCTGTAAATTTACAATGGTTGTGTTCACACATCGACTGGCCATGTCAAATCCCGTACACCATCCCTGAATTAGACTTACTAGAACATATTTATGATACTCTTGACATGTATTTATGGTTAAAGTAAGTTTTGGATATCCAACCTTAGTCAGCGATTAATAGGATTATGCATGTGATTTGGTCAATTTGGCATTGATGCCAAAGAGGCTATAGTTTCATCAAATGAAATAGAGTTTTACACCATGCAGTGAGTGAAATTTTGCCAGGACAGCTGCATTAGTCTACTCTTATTTTGGATTCCAACTGTCGAGGGATCTTTAACCTGCACAGCCAATAGCACACAGGATCTCATGATGCTTTTATAATCTTATGGAGAGCTTTATGAAATTAGGTATGTAACTCTACACCATCACTTTTCATAGGTATAATCAGCTGAATGAGAATGCAAACATTTTTTTATTACTTTTGGCAGTTATCTGATTGGATAATAAAGCTAAATTTAAAATCAATTTTAGTGATTGTCCAATAAGATGACTGGTATACTAGAATCATTGTAAGTAAAGTTTTCGAGAATAAGGCCCCAGGTCTATTGTTTTTAGTAAGCTTTGTTTTCGCTTACACCACCAACATCAGAGAACATAAGTGTTTTATTTTTTATTTTTCAGTTTACGTTATCCCGTTATGTTTCCAGATCGGATAGAGGTGCGTGAAATACAGGCTGAACTTGATGAATTGATACAGGAAGGTATCCAAAACGTTACAAAACAATCATCAGAGTTAACAGCAAACCGTCAATCACAGACTCTCTCAGATGTGAAAGGGACAAATTCCACACAGAAAGGTGGTCAAAGTGTTGTCAAAGGAAAAAACCAAAATGTTGAAAGTGAAAAAAAATTGGGTGGTCGTTTTGGGAAATTAACACAAGAATTAATAAGAAAGGGTATTCTGACTGAAGAACAAATAGACAATTTAGAAGATACAAAAAAGAAAGGTTCTTGATTTTTGGTTTATTATAAATTAAATGAGTTAATTTTTTAATTATTTTTTTTTTGTTGCCTCAGATTTGAGAGAAAACCATTTACACTGTCTTCAGTTTATGGCCACAGATTGTTGATTAAGAAAAACAATTTATAAATAAAAACCAAGAGCAAAGTCTTATACAGTTATTGTCAGGCTGTAGCGAGAATGGCCGACATATTTAAGATTGAGTCTTATAAGGTTCTCAGACTGCACACATTATTGATTGAAGAAGTATTTGAGTTTTAAGTTGAAAATGAGTGGGCTATTACCGATTATGACGTATAGCTTCATGCTCCATAAAACATGCTCAAATGCACTCTAAAATATAAAATAGCAATCATATAAATAATTAATTAAAAAATTAATCAAATAATGAATTAAAGGGCTGTCTGAAACAAATAATCACAAAACCTTAAGCCTGAAATATGTACCATCATTGTCCATCAGTGTAAAAAATTGCTCCTCGCGACTTTGGCGCTGTTGAATTTGAATCATGTTATATTTCAGATCCCCCCTTTCTCTAAATCCTGGATCCGCCCCTGATATTTGTAATTCAAAACCTACGCTGTACACACGTTTAAAATGAAAAAAAAAATACAAATATGATAGGCAATTGACACTTCAACAAGTTAACAATAACTCATGTGCCGTTGGTTGTATTTATGTAGGCCTATTGATATTTGGGCTAGCGTAACTTTCACGGAGGCTGTTTGATGTTTCGGCTGGGGCTAACGATAGATATTCCTGGGTTCGTTGATTCAAGGGTCATCTAATATATTTCTCGTAATAAGAGCAAGTGATCTTGTATACAAACTTTTGTGCTTTTGCGGCATAGTTCGCAACAGCTTACTAATGCGCAAAGTGTGTGCGTCTAGAGCTGTCGTCGACTTGGTGAAAAGACAGGGGAATGTTCAATAGTCTATTTAGGACTTGGAATATTTCTAAATAGCCTCCAGAAGTTCTAGAACTACACGAAAATCATAATTCCTTCAATAATATCCCTACCTTAACATTTATCCTTTATTTTCTGTATATGTGTTCTCTATATAACGCAGTCTTACTAAACGACGAGTGATATTTGGGGGGGGGGGGGGGGGGGGGGTTGGTCTTGTTTGTCGAGGTTTAATCTGGTTGATGATGTTCTGAGTAAAGGATATGCAATTAGATTGGTAAAAGAAAAACGTCGGGCGATAGACCGAAAGAACCGACTATTCCCAGCCTCGATAGTTAAAGCTAATTTGACAGATAAAACTCTGCATTAATGTCTATCAAGAGGCTTTGAAAAGAGCCAGCAAATTTAGGACAAATTTTATAGGAGTTCAGCATTTTCGAGGATCCATTTGGGCCTGTATTTTATGTTCAGATGAACTTAAACTGCCCAAAAATCATACAATTCCTTCTATTTAACCCGTACCTCAACATTTATCGTCATTTTCTGTGCATTGTTATATAACGCAGTCTTAATACACGAAGAGTCGTATTTTTGACTTCAAAATGCCGATTATGGATACACGGCGATTTGCAATACCCTTTCACTACCGTCAAACATCTGCAGGTAGGGATATAATAAATAAATGTCCCGATTATATATTTTATTGACACCCAAAAGAAAATAATGACACCAACAGGGTTCATTATTCCAACAGTCTATTTCCAAAGAAATCCTCTCAATTCTCTATCAGCACTTCCAAATTCTTCCTCCTCTTGTCTCTTTCTCAATTCTCTAACAGCACTTCCTTCCTCCTCTTGTCTCTCTGTAATAAAAAAAAAAAACCAAGGTGTTACGTATTTGGTCAAAGTTTTAGACATACTCGAAAAAAAAACCCACTAAGACCGTAAGACCTCTGTAATACGATTTCAATGTTGGTTTACGTGTATTTTCATTCAGGATTCGTAAAAGATGGAAATATGGAAATTCAGAGACGAGGCAAACAGCACATGTTTAATACGACAGGAAAAAACAAAAGTACAAACCAAATTGGACACACGGCACCAAAAAGTGAAAACGGAGCGTGCGGATTTGTCCCACAAATTGATTTTTTTTGGATGGGGGGGGGGGGGGGGGGGGGGGGGGGGCAATGAGGACCGAATCAGGATGGTTAACTTGTAGAGTCGAAGACGTCGCAAAGCGCCGCAACCAAGCAGTAGGTTTTCGCCCTCAAAAAAAGGAAAATGACATCAATTTGGTGCATTCTGATAGATATTTCGGGATTTGGGTTGACCGTAGACTACGATTTAGCGGATCAAATTTTGATTCTTCAAAAAAAATCTTAATTAATCAACCCCTAAATACTCGCCCTTGAGAAAAAAGTAGTCATATCTAAGATTTTATAGTACAACAAACCTACTTACAAAAACAAAAGCTACTTACTGCCTCTAAGTTCGTAGAATTTCTTGCACAACTGACGAAGATCCACGAAGATGGGGTTAGGGTAGGGCTTGCTTTGATATTTTTTACAAAATGAATCCAAGCCTTTAAATACTGGACGTGGTCCATTAAAATCCAGACCTCGTTCAGTCTCTGAAAAAAAAAACATCTCAGATTTAGTCAAGATGTGTGCCCCTATGCAGAAAGCCTATGTTGCATAATACAGCTAATAGAAGCACCATCACGATCACGAAATCCGACAGGAATTCATAATGAATGTTCTTGATCCACGAAATTGTTATGCAAGGTAAAATACGCCCAATGGCAACTTTAAAAAGTTTTATCAAAATCTGGGCCATGATTTTAAATAGGTTTTACAGTATTAAAACCCAAACACTAACGATCCAACTTTCAAATCTTGAAATCCAAATTGTATGAGGTGTATAGAAGATTTAGCATACCCTGCTTGGCGCAAAACCCGCCATTGCTGCTCAATGCTATTGTATCAATAATAGGTTATCGCTTTCCGGAAACAATTTTACCCAACCATATCTATTATAAATACATTCGTACCTCTTTTATAAAATGCATCTGTGGCAATAACTACCGCCATTAAAACTAACAAACATAGAACCTTCATAATTATTCTGAAATAAAAATTGGATAAGGGCAATAATATATTCTGTAAATCATGTTCTAAAATACAGTCCTTATCTCGACCAGTGAAAACGAAAACTGAAATATTTGTCATCTCCAAAACAATTTATCGTCCTGGCTAATGATGGAATTCAATTCAACACTGGAGTGTACAAAAATATTTTTACTTTGGTAGCCCATATCAAAAGATTGAATATATAATAAATTCGTCACCAACCTTCTTTTACCAACCAATTTTCTACACTTCAACACAGGAAATTTCAAATGAATAACTCAGTGGACATTTCCGTCCAGTATTTATATACACAATGCTCGTGCATTGCATGCTGATGATATTATATTCTGCGTTTCAGCGACTTGATCTTTCTACAACGAACACTCGACATAACTAGGTCTCAGAAACGGGGACTTTTTTAGCTCAGCAATTTAGGAATGGTTATCACAACTCACCATTGAAATTTGAGTCTTCAAATCCATGTGCATCCATAATTATTAGCATTTGAAAGTTATAATGCCCCACTACACATTAGCGATACTATGCAATATATAGAAAAGTCATATATAGAAATAGAAGTTGAAATGTCTAATTTAAGATATATTTGAAGGAAATATGCAATTTTCGTACATTTCTAGTGCTTCTGAAGGATACTTAAGTATATTCAAGACCTAAATCAACCAATAAAAATGAAGACTGGTCCCCTTTAACTTTCTCGTGTACTTAATAGATCTTCGATTGCACTATTTGGCTCATTATTTACACGCATTTTCTATCAGAAACATTTATATGTAGCTCAACCCACTCTGAGAGCGCTAGAAATCTTCAGAGATATAAACGTAAAAGTGTTCAAAATTTTAAAACTTATTTTAAAGTCGCGCTTAATTTTGCATCAAACTATTGTTTTAGGGCTTATCATAATTTTCCTGTTATTTCCAAATTAATTGTTTCTTCTGGTTATCATGACTTGAATAACACTATTTTCTGGAAAATGCATCTTAGATCTGTTGATGAATGTTATAGTTTTATGTTGGTGTGGACTATAAACACAACGTTCAGGAGGACAGCTTTACTCAGAATGAATATTATACAATAATGACATGCGCAAGACCGTACAATGAATTACGTCACGCGAGTGGTTATCACATGATACAACATCCCCCTGTTTTTGTAAGATAACATTAATAGTTAAAGTTTAAATTGTTCATTGATATTTCAATAAATATATTGGTCTTTGTAACGACTTGGTGTTTTTATTTCACGTCCAGATCTAGACTTCACATATTGAGGTTCTAATGAAGGAGTAGTGGGTTGGTCTTCTTCCGTTGTACTGTTGGTTGGTGGAATTATTGGATTCGATTCTAGATCGTTGTGATTTCCATTCAATGGTTGGACATTTGGTCGAGTTGGTTCTGGTAGTTCAAATCTTACTGTTTTGATTGGTTTTGGAAAGGTGTTATAGCTTAACAGTGTTGGACTGTTAGTTGTGGTTGTTGATGCTCGTTGATGCACTTCCCGTAACTGAGATCTATTACGTCGGACTATGGTTCCTAAACTTGTCTTGACGATGTATGATCTTGGTGGGTGAAGTAGCTTTTCAACGATATGACCTGGAGTCCATGTTTTCGACCTGTGGTCAATTATGCGGACCGGTTGGTCTGGAAATAGACGAGGCAATTCAGTTGGCAAGGAATGGCTGTCGTGATGGACTTTCATGATTTTGTTCCTGTTGATGAGATGGGATCGTTGTTCCTCTATCTTTGGACTCGGGGTCTGGTGAGAAGGTAAGGTGGTACGAATAGGTCTACTCAAAAGGATTTCGGCTGGTGAAGGCAAGTTATTATCAACCGGAGTAGCTCTTAAATGTAGAAGTGCTTTATCGATATCTTGTTGACTTTTAATACACTTTTTGATGATAGACTTCACTGTTCCAACTGTACGTTCTGCCAAGCCATTTGACTGTGGAAAGTGTGGAGATGAAGTAGTGTGTTTTATCCCCCAGTCACTGCAGAATTGTTGGAACTCTCGTCCAGTGTACTGTGTACCATTGTCGCTAACGATTTCTTCCGGTACACCAAAAATCGAACATATAGATTTCATCTCTGCTGTAACAGATGCACTGTTGATAGAGTTTCTCAGCTCCTTGACTATTGGGTATTTGCTGAAGTAATCAACAACTAGCAGAAAATGTCTTTCACTGATTTGGAATAGATCAGTTCCAAGTTTTATCCATGGAATAGGTGGTACATCATGTGGTTGGAGTGGTTCGGACTTTTGTCTAGGTTGGAATTCTTGACATTGGTCGCAGTTGCGGATCATCTTCTCTATATCTGCATTGATGTTAGGCCAATAGATGGATTCTCTAGCTAGTTTCCTAGTTTTCTCTATCCCTTGGTGAGATGCGTGAAGTTGGGAGAGAATATCAGCTTGGAGGGTCTTTGGAATAAGGATCTGTCGGCCTTTGAAGATAATTCCAGATGTGACAGCTAACTGGTCTCTGTATGACCAGTATGGTCGCAGCTCACGGGTCAAACCTTTTATTGTGTCCGGCCACTCAGTAAGAATAGTCTCACGAAGTGCGTTCAGTACAGGATCGGCAGTTGTCTCACTTCGTAGTTGATCTTGTTTCGTTGTACCAAAATTGATTAGGTCTATGTCGACACTATCAATTACAAGCGTTTCGACACGTTCATCCAGAGGTATTTCACTTGAATTCTTTGGGTTTGGTAGTCTGCTAAGGGTATCTGGTATGACTAGTTCTGGACCAGGTTTGTAGACTAGATCAAAATCGTAGCCAGCTAGTTTCAAAAACATGCGCTGAAGACGAGGTGGTGCACTGGTAATTGGTTTCTGGTGGATCATCACAAGTGGTTTGTGATCGGTGATGGCTGTAAAGCGTCTGCCATACAGATAGACATGGAAACGATTAATACCATGCACCAAGGCAAGAGCTTCTCGTTCGATGTTTGAATAGGCTGCTTGAGTTGGCGTTAAAGATTTTGAGGCAAAAGCAATTGGCTTTTCTTGTAATAATGCTGCTCCAAGTCCTTTTTGACTGGCGTCTACTTCAAGAATGAGAGGTTTACTGACATCGTAGTAAGAAAGACAAGACTCGGTAGTGATGAGCGATTTCACTCTCTCAAAGCAGGTTTGGTGATCTTCTGACCATTCATATGGTACATCTTTTCGTATGAGATCACGTAGTGGCTGGCTCTCAGAACTGTAGTTTGGTATATAGGAACTGAGGTAGGTCATCATTCCAAGAAATCGTTGGAGATCTTCTTTGGTTTGAGGAGTAGGCATTCTTTGGATATCACGTATTTTATCAGGGTCGGGTATGATGCCGCGATCTGTATACAAGTTGCCAAAGAATGGTATCTCTCTGCGGTTGATGATACATTTATCAGAATTGAATACCAGTCCTTTGTCTACTGCTCGGTACATGAGATTCAACAGATTTTCATCATGTTCTGTCTTGTTGGATCCGAAAACACAGACATCGTCAGCAATTCCAACAACTCCTTTAAGTCCTTCTAGAATTTCATCCATGCGTTGTTGGAAGATGTCTTGGCTAATAGACAAACCAAAAGGAAGACGTGTCCAGCAGTATCGTCCAAAGGGTGTGCGGAACGTAGTTAGGGGTTGGCAATCTTCGTCTAAGGGTACGGACCAGTATCCTGCCTTGGCATCGAGTTTGGAGAACACACTCGCAGATGCGAATGCTGGGTTAAGTTCTTCAAGGGTTGGTATTTTATGAGGGCAACGTTTGAGTGCGTTGTTGAGTCGCTGTGGATCAAGGCATGCTCTTATAGTGCCGTCACGTTTCTTGGCATACACCATACTGGAGCACCAATCTGTGTGTTCCGTCATCTTCCGTATGACTCCAATCTTCTCCATCCGATCTAGTTCTTGTTTGATGGGTTCCTTCATGTGGATGCTACATTTTCTTGGTGGATCGATGAATGGTTCAGCATCCTCCTTTAAGAATAGTTTAGCTGGATTCTTCAGGTTCCCAATTCTGTCGAACTGATCTGGAAAACGGTTCTTGAGGTCTGCTATTGAATCAATTGGTTTCTGTGAGGTAGTCTGTGACGATCCGATTTCATCACAATTGATTGTAACAAGTCTAAGTGTTTCACAGGTAGGCAGTCCTACAATGGCAGGTCCGGGAACATCAACCAATAGAACAGGATATCTTCAAACTGCGATTGTTTGAAACTACAGGAAAGTTTCAATGTCCCATGACAAGTTATTGATTGACCATTGTAGGCCAAGAGACGCAATTTTCCAATAGGTTGGAGGATGGATTTCGTAGACAAATCTCCATATATTTGACGGAATGTTCTGATTGGTAGGGTGTTTCCAGAAGCACCCGTGTCCACTTTGAGAGTCAAGTTATGAGTTCCTGACAATCTTGGACCTCTGAACTGTAAGGTTGTAAATGCTTCATTGCGCACCGACTCCTGGTCAATAGAATCAAGGCATTGGTTAGACACAGTTATGGAGTAGTACGACATAGAAAAATTATCACAATAAGAGTCTATATTGTCAACATTTTCATCTGTGCTGCCAGGGCGTTGAGACTGTCTTTTGAAGTTTCTGTTTCGCTTCTGTGATGGTTTCCGAGAATATTTGGGGTTGTCGCGACCTCTTGATTTTGGTCGACCCCTGGAGTTTCCATCACGTTTCGATTTTCTGCAAAACTTCTGCCAGTGTCCTTTATTACCACAGTATCCACACGTGTCTTGATATGCAGGGCATTCCTTAAACTTGTGGTTCAGGCCACAATTTTGGCAAGGTTTGGTGGATCCTTTTGTTACATAATCAATAGTTTTCGAAGATGTGGTTGGTTTATGAAGATGTTCTATCTGTTGATGTCCTGCCGCCAGAGCTTCGTATTTCCTACCTTCGACAAGAGCTTCTGTAAGGGTGTACTCTTTATCTTTGCCCAAAAGGTCTCTTCTGAAGGATTCGAATGGGGTAGGCTACTTGCTATCAGCAGTTCGAGAATTCTTTCTTGCAACTCAGCGTTTTCGAAATCACATTTGAGAGCCAAAGTTTTACATCGTGTTACGAAATTGTCAATATTTTCACCTGGTTCTTGGCGAAACTGCATCAGCTCTAAACGATGAACTAGAAAATTAACATGAAGCTTCAACTGTTTCTCGAACAACTCCCATAGTGAGGCGGGTATCTTCAACTCATCTTCCGATAAACCAGACGCATTCAATCGGCGAAGTCCTTCGTTTCCGATTCCACGTTTGATCTTCAAAGAAATCTTTTCATTGTCTGTAATTCCTTCATCGGCACAATAAAGAAGAATTGTTTGTTTGAACAATGAAAATGTTTCTGCAACATCAGGATGTGACCAATCCATCTCCGGAATGCGAGACATGATGAAAACAAATAAAATCAACAGTCAAAAGCAAGTGCGTGTATGAAGAATAGTCACGTGGTACAAAACCCGTGCACGCTGGAATGTTCGATATGGTTATCCAGTCTTTTTCACATCAGCACACTGTCACTGTTTCACTTATTTTGATATTTTCATCGGCAATTCTGTCAGTAATAGTATCATTGACAGACTTCTTGTTGCTGTGTAGAATATTAAACCGTATGGTACAAGGAATACTTCAAACCATTTCTGACACCATGTTATAGTTTTATGTTGGTGTGGACTATAAACACAACGTTCAGGAGGACAGCTTTACTCAGAATGAATATTATACAATAATGACATGCGCAAGACCGTACAATGAATTACGTCACGCGAGTGGTTATCACATGATACAATAATGAATTACTTAAATTTGATGACTTTTCAAAACGTTTTCTTGCGATTCTGATGAATGAGGGTTAAGGAACGATGAATTGTTCCTTATTATCAAGTTCCAACGTTGTTTGCTACTTCGCGTCGTCTTTTTTAACGTGCAGGGAACAAGGAGCCAGCGAGACGTAGTTGGTCTCCTGATTATTCTGACTACCTTGACAACACAAATTACATGCTTAGATATACAGATAAAAAATAGCTAAAATTAACCCTAAATACGTAAAGAAAACAAACAAGAGGAAGGGTTAGACTAGGTGATGATAGAAATCTATAGAGAGAGAATGCAAGGGAATGATCTAAGTGCGGTAATGACGATGTGAAATCTTACCGTTTAGGGGGTGGCATGGCCAAATCTAGTGTCTTGATAGATAACCTATTCGTGTCCAAGTAACCACCAAATATAGTGTCTAGATGGATAACCTATTCGTGTCCAAGTAACCACCAAATATAGTGTCTTGATAGATAGCCTATTCATGTCCTACTAGCCACCAATCTAGTGTCTTGATAGATAGTCTATTCATGTCCTACTAACCACCAAATATAGTGTCTTGATAGATAACCTATACATGTCCTACTAGCCACCAATCTAGTGTCTAGATGGATAACCTATTCGTGTCCAAGTAACCACCAAATATAGTGTCTTGACAGATAACCTATTCATGTCCTACTAACCACCAATCTAGTGTCTTGATAGATAACCTATTCATGTCCTACTAGCCACCAATCTAGTGTCTAGATGGATAACCTATTCGTGTCCAAGTAACCACCAAATATAGTGTCTTGACAGATAACCTATTCATGTCCTACTAACCACCAATCTAGTGTCTTGATAGACAGTCTATTCATGTCCTACTAACCACCAAATATAGTGTCTTGACAGATAACCTATTCATGTCCTACTAACCACCAATCTAGTGTCTTGATAGATAACCTATTCATGTCCTACTAACTACCAAATATAGTGTCTTGATAGATAACATATTCATGTCCGAGTAACCACCAAATATAGTGTCTTGACAGATAACCTATTCATGTCCTAGTAACCACCAATCTAGTGTCTTGATAGATAACCTATTCATGTCCTACTAACTACCAAATATAGTGTCTTGATAGATAACATATTCATGTCCGAGTAACCACCAAATATAGTGTCTTGACAGATAACCTATTCATGTCCTACTAACCACCAATCTAGTGTCTTGGTAGATAGTCTATTCATGTCCTACTAACCACCAAATATAGTGTCTTGATAGATAACCTATTCATGTCCTAGTAACCACCAAATATAGTGTCTTGATAGATAACATATTCAAGTCCGAGTAACCACCAAATCTAGTGTATAGATAGATAGCCGATTCAAGTCCGAGTAACCACAAATCTAATGTCTAGATAGATAGCCTATTCAAGTCCGAGTAACCCCCAAATCTAGTGTCTAGATAGATAATCTATTCATTTCCGTTAACCACCAAATCTAGTGTCTTGATAGATAGCCCATTCATTTCCGTTAACCACCAAATCTAGTGTCTTGATAGAGGGACTATTCATATCCTAGTAACCACCAAATCTAGTGTTTTGATAGACAGGTTATTCATGTACAAGTGAGAATTGACCATAATACCTAGTGTCTTGATAGCTAGCCTATTCATGTCCGAGTACCCACCAAATCTAGTGTCTAGATAGATAGCCTATTCAAGTCCGAGTAAGAACCAAATCAAGTGTCTAGATAGATAACCTATGCAAGTCCGAGTAAGAACCAAATCTAGTGTCTAGATAGATAGCCAATTCATGTCTGAGTAACAACCTAATATAGTGTCTTGATAGATAACCTATTCATGTCCTACTAACCACCAATCTAGTGTCTAGATAGATAACCTATTCATGTCTGAGTTACCGTAAAATCTAGTTTCTTTCTCTAATTTAATCATGTCCGAGTAACCACCAAATCTAGTGTCTAGATAGATAACCTATTCGAGTCCGATTAAGAACCAAATCCAGTGTCTTGATAGATAGTCTATTCATGTCCTACTAACCACCAAATATAGTGTCTTGATAGATCGCCTATTCATGTCCTACTAACCACCAAATATAGTGTCTTGATAGATCGCCTATTTATGTCCTACTAACCACCAAACCTTTTCGATACATACAAATTTTCAAAATGCTAACAAATTTATTTTAATGCAACAATAGATATATACAGATAACCAGAGGGGTAGAAAAGGTGCGTATTATATTCGTAATTATACAGTATACAAAAATCTTGTTGGATAGTAACTCATTAGAGACATATTCTATATTCAGTCCATTCCAAAACAGCATTCCCAATTTTCCGTACACACCTCATTCTTTGGTTTACAATGCTACAAAAATACAAAACATGTACATGCAAATAATAAAAAGTCGCCAAACATTTCAAAGAAGGATTGTAGTGCTCAGTCTGTTAGATCGTTTGATTGTTACAGCGAATACTTTCAAGGCTGACCCTGTGTCGGCTTTCAACGCCTTCGTCTTTACTCGTTTGAAAATGCGATCTGATTAAGATCCTTTATCTGAAACCCAGATTGAAACTGAAACTTGAGCATAACCAGACAATTTAATATTTGTCTATAAAATGACTTCAACTTTCGCAGACTTAGTGATAATTAAGGGGATGGATTAGGACACGTGTAGGGGGTGGGGTGGGGTTCTGTGTGTTCTTGTGTGTCGTAGTTTAGTCTTGTTTGTCGTGGTTTTGTTCGGTTGATGTTTTGAGTAAAGGATAGACGTTGGGTCGGGCGATAGTTAGCCCTGATAAGTTAAAGCTAATTTGACAGATTAGACTTTTCATTTAATGTCTATTAAGAGGCTTTGAAAAGAGCCAGTAAGTTTCGGACCAATCTTATAGGAGTTCAGCATGTTCGAGGATCTATTTGGGCCTGGATTTTATGTTCAGATGAACTAAAACTATCAAAAAATTCTTTCAATTAAACCCATACCCTGAACATTTACCGTTATTTTCTGAGCATTTGTTATATAATAGTCTTACTACACGAAGAGTCGTATTTTTGACTTCAAAATGCCTATTATGGTATTTGCAATACCCTTTCACTACCGCCAAACATCTGCAGGTAGGGATATAATAAATACATGTCCCGATTATATATTTTATTGACACCCAAAAGAAAATGACACCAACAGGGTTCATATTTTTCCAACTGACTATTTCCAAAGAAATTCTCTCAATTCTCTAACAGCACTTCCAAGTTCTTCCTCCACTTGTCTCTGTAATAATAAAAAAAAAGTGTTACGTATTTGCGAAGTTTTAGACATACTTTAAAAAAAAAAACTAGGACCTCTGTTATACGATTTCAAATGTTGGTTTACGTGTATTTTCATTCAAGAAACAGCACAAAGATTCGGAAGGACAATCCAAATTGGACACAAGGCACCAAAATGAAATCCGCACCCTTGTATTTTGTTTAGTATGTAGAGTTGAAGTACGTCGCAAAGCGACGCAACCCCAAGCAGTAGGTTTTCGCCCTAGAGCAAAAGGCATCAATTTGGTGCTTTCTGATAGATATTTCGGTATTTGGGTTGACCGTAGACTACGATTTACCGGATCAAAATTTTGATTCAAAAAATCTTTATTAATCAACCCCCCTCCCTCTTAATACTCGCCCCTCACAAACCTACTTACAAAAACAAAAGCTACTTACTGCCTCTAAGTTCGTAGAATTTCTTGCACAACTGACGAAGATCCACGAAGATCCACGAAGATGGGGTTATGGTAGGGCTTGCTTTTATATTTTTTACAATATGAATCCAAGCCTTTTAATACTGGACGTGGTCCATTCATATCCAGAGCTCGTTTAGTCTCTGAAAAAAATCAAAAAATCTCAAATACTTTTAGTCAAGAATTGTGCCCCTATGCAGAAAGCCTATGTTGCATAATACAGCTAATAAAAGCGCCACCACGATCACGAAATCCGACAAAATCTCGGCCATGATTTTAAATAGGTTTTACAGTATTATAATCCAAGCACTAACGATACAAACTTTCAAATCTTGAAATCCAATTAAACACGCCGACAAGACATTGGTAGGAACTAATGAACTTTAAAATGAAGTACATCAATTAAGTATTTCGAGTGGTATGAGGTGTCTAGAAGAGTTAGCATACTCTGCTTGGCGCAACACCCGCCATTACTGCTCATTACTATTTTAGTCATAATTGCTATTACACTAATAGGTTATCGATTTCTGGAAGCAATTTTATATTGGGCAAAACTCAATTTCAATGGTGGTGGTGGTGCAGAATTCGAGGCCTTAGGGTCTAACTGGCCCCAACAACATACCAGTAATTTCTTATTTCATCTTTAAAAAAAAAGTATCATTGCTTCTGCTTCTGTCATACATGCCACAATTATTGTGGTCGGTTTTCGTCAAGTTCAAGCACTTCTGAAGAAATACATACATCTATTTAAGACATGCAATATACACGACCCAACCCAATCTATTATAAATACATTCGTACCTCTATAAAATGCAAATAGCAATAACTACAGCTATTAAAACTAACAAACATAGAACCTTCATAATTATTCTGAAATAAAAATTGGTTAAGGGTAATTATATATTCTGTAAATTATATTCTGGAATAACACGAAAACTTAAATATTTGTCTTTTCCAAAACAATTTACCGTCCTGGCCAATGATTTTACACCGAAAAAGAAAGCCTTGCCAGAAATTCTTGACAATAAAAATTTGTTTTCTTAATGCTTGACATTTTCAGCCATCCATAAAAATCTTGCCTCATTCTTGTTAATAAAGGGTTTAATTAAAAATTATGGAATTCAATTCAACACTGGAGTGTAGAAAAATATTTTCACTGTGGGAGCCCATATCAAAAGTTTGAAAATAATGTATCCATCACCAACCTTCTTTTACCAACCAATTTTCTACACTTCAACACAGGAAATTTCAAATGAATAACTCAGTGGACATTTCCATCCAGTATTTATATACACAATGCTCGTGCATTGCATGCTGATAATATTATATTCTGCGTTTCAGCGACTTGATCTTGCTAAAAAGAACACGCTACTCGACATAACCAGATCAACTATGAGTCAAACCAGCGTTCCCTGTTTATAAATATAAATGTCGTCTCTCTTCAATTGGTCATGCACATGTCGTCTGTACTCGCAGTCAACATGTAATGTTTTATGCAAATATTCGGTGTGTGTTTTTTTTTCTCTCAAGTTCTCATATATTTATATCAGAACTTCATGTCTGAGTAACCGTAAAATATAGTTTCTTTCTCATGTCCGAGTAACCACCAAAAATAGTGTCTTGATAGATAGCCTATTCATGTCTGAGTAACAACCAAATCTAGTGTCTAGATAGATAACCTATTCATGTCCGAGTAACCACCATATCTAATGTCTAGATAGATAACCTATTCATGTCTGAGTAACAACCAAATCTAGTGTCTTGATAGATAGCCCATTCATTTCCGAGTAATCACCAAATCTATTGTCTAGATAGATAGTCCATTCATTTCCGTGTAACCACCAAATCTCGTGTCTAGATAGATAACCTATTCATGTCTGAGTAACAACCAAATCTAGTGTCTAGATAGATAACCTATTCAAGTCCGAGTAACCACCAAATCTAGTGTCTTGATAGAGAGACTATTCATATCCTAGTAACCACCAAATCTAGTGTTTTGATAGACAGACTATTCATGTACAAGTGACCATAATACCTAGTGTCTTGATAGCTAGCCTATTCATGTCCGAGTACCCACCAAATCTAGTGTCTTGATAGAGAGACTATTCATATCCTAGTAACCACCAAATCTAGTGTTTTGATAGACAGACTATTCATGTACAAGTGACCATAATACCTAGTGTATTGATAGATAGCCTATTCAAGTCCGAGTAACCACCAAATCTAGTGTCTTGATAGATAGACTATTCATGTCCGAGTAACAACCAAATCTGGTGTCTAGATAGATAATCTATTCAAGTCCGAGTAACCACCAAATCTAGTGTCTTGATAAATAGACTATTCATGTACAAGTGAACATCATACCTACTGCCGTGATAGATAGCCTATTCATGTCCTACTAGCTACCAAATCTAGTGTCTAGATAGATAGCCTATTCAAGTCCGAGTAACCACCAAATCTTGTGTCTTGATAGATAGACTATTCATATCCTAGTAACCACCAAATCTAGTGTTTTGATAGACAGACTATTCATGTACAAGTGACCATAATACCTAGTGTCTTGATAGATAGCCTATTCAAGTCCGAGTAACCACCAAATCTGATGTCTAGATAGATAATCTATTCAAGTCCGAGTAACCACCAAATCTAGTGTCTTGATAAATAGACTATTCATGTACAAGTGAACATCATACCTACTGCCGTGATAGATAGCCTATTCATGTCCTACTAGCTACCAAATCTAGTGTCTAGATAGATAGCCTATTCAAGTCCGAGTAACCACCAAATCTTGTGTCTTGATAGATAGACTATTCATGTCCGAGTAACCACCAAATCTGGTGTCTAGATAGATAATCTATTCAAGTCCGAGTAACCACCAAATCTAGTGTCTTGATAAATAGACTATTCATGTACAAGTGAACATCATACCTACTGCCGTGATAGATAGCCTATTCATGTCCTACTAGCTACCAAATACAGTGTCTTGGTAGATGACCTATTCATGTCCGAGTAACCACCAAATATAATGTCTTGATAGATACCTATTCATGTCCGAGTAACCAGCAATCTAGTGTCTGGATAGATAGCCTATTCATGTCCGAGTAACCACTTAATCTAGTATCTAGATAGATAACCTATTCATGTCCGAGTAAAAACCAATTTTAGTGTCTGGATAGATAGCCCATTCAAGTCCGAGTTAGAACCAAATCAAGTGTCTAGATAGATAACCTATTCAAGTCCGAGTAAGGACCAAATCTAGTGTCTAGATAGATAGCCTATTCATGTCTGAGTAACAACCAAATCTTGTGTCTTGATAGATAGCCTATTCATGTCCTACTAACCACCAAATCTAGTGTCTTGATAGATAGCCTATTCATGTCTGAGTAACAACCAAATCTAGTGTCTTCATAGATAGCCTATTCATGGGTTTGGAATGGGGATTAACTTTCCGTTTGCTATACCAATAAATAGCTATACGTTGTGAGTATACAAATGTACAAATTTATGGATTGTGGGATTCCAAGCTGTCTGACTGCAAATTGGAATGTTACAGATCAATTGTCCTCAAAACACATAAACGTAGAGAAAATTTCTTTATATTCACAAGGATGAAGTGGTGGTGGTGGGGGGGTTGGGGGGGCGGCACGTCCCCCCTTGTTTCTGACTGGAGGGCGGGGGACATATATATATATAGTGTCCCCCCCCCTACCCCCTAAAAAAAGTGAATATTTAGACCTATTTACATCACATCGTTCATCAGTTTAACCTTTAACCAGTAACGGTTGTTATGAAATTCAATTGTTAGTTAATGTTTTACGAGAAGCCGGGTGTTCGTCGACTATAAATTGTAAATAGGCCAATATAAATCGATACATAGTAATTTATCTCGCTTCAATTGTCGTTTTGATTTTCAAAAAAATGTTCCCTTGTCCTGGAACTGCAAACTGACAAATCTATATGTGATACCCCGACCGACCCCGACGCTTTTTACACTTTGCCCAAAAAACATATGTCCCCCCGGTTTGCAAAACACATTTATTTCAATGCAACAATAGATATTACAGATAACAAGAGGGGTAGGAAAAGTGCGTATTATATTCGTAGTTATACAGTATACAAAAATCTTGTTGTATATTATAGTAAATCATTAGAGACATACTAATTATTCACAGACCATTCCAAAACAGCATTCCCAATTTTCCGTACACACCTCGTTCTTTGGTTTACAATGCTACAAAAAGTGGTCTTGTGTGTCGTGGTTTAGTCTTGTTTGTCATGGTTTCGTTCGGTTGATGTTTTGAGTAAAGGATAGACGTTGGGTCGGGCGATAGTTAACCCTGATAGTTAAAGCTAATTTGACAGATTAGACTTTTCATTTAATGTCTATCAAGAGGCTTTGAAAAGAGCCAGTAAGTTTCGGACCAATCTTATAGGAGTTCAGCATTTTCGAGGATCGATTTGGGCCTGGATTTTTTGTTCAGATGAACTAAAACTACCCAAAAATTCCTTCAATTAAACCCATACCTGAACATTTACCGTCATTTTCTGTGCATTTGTTATATAACGCATAGTCTTAATACACGAAGAATCGTATTTTTGACTTCAAAATGCCGATTATGGATACACGGCGATTTGCAATACCCTTTCACTACCGCCAAACATCTGCAGGTAGGGATATAATAAATAAATGTCCCGATTATATATTTTATTGACACCCAAAAGAAAATGACACCAACAGGGTTCATATTTTTCCAACTGACTATTTCCAAAGAAATTCTCTCAATTCTGTATCAGCACTTCCAAGTTTTTCCTCCACTTGTCTCTCTGTAATAAAAAAAAAAAAAAAAAAAAAAAAAAAAAATCAAGGTGTTACGTATTTGCGAAGTTTTAGACGTACTTTGCGAAGTTTTAGACGTACTTTAAAAAAAAAACTAGGACCTCTGTTATATGATTACAATGTTGGTTTACGTGTATTTTCATTCAAGAAACAGCACAAAGATTCGGAAGAGATGGAAATTCAGAGAAGAGGCAATTTGTTAAAACCACAGGTTTAATACGAAAGGCAAAAACATAAGGACAATCCAAATTGGACACAAGGCACCAAAATGCAATCCGCACCCTTGTATTTTGTTTAGTATGTAGAGGTTAGAGTGGTTGAAAGCAACAAGTTACTATTCAACAGCACTGGCGCAGGGTTAAAGGGTGTAGAGTTGAAGTACGTCGCAAAGCGCCGCAACCAAGCAGTAGGTTTTCGCCCTAGAGCAAAAATGGAAAAGGCATCAATTTGGTGCTTTCTGATAGATATTTCGGGATTTGGATTGACAGTAGACTACGATTTATCGGATCAAAATTTTGATTCTTCAAAAAATCTTTATTAATAAAATTATTGGGGGTGGGGAAACACCCCCCACACCCCCTTAATACTCGCCCTTGCGAAGAAAGTAGTCATATCTAAGAGTATATGACAACAAACCTACTTGCAAAAACAAAAGCTACTTACTGCCTCTAAGTTCGTAGAATTTCTTGCACAACTGACGAAGATCCACGAAGATCCACGAAGATGGTAGGGCTTGCTTTTATATTTTTTACAATATGAATCCAAGCCTTTTAATACTGGACGTGGTCCATTCATATCCAGATCTCGTTTATTCTCTGAAAAAAATCAAAAAAATCTCAAATACTTTTAGTTAAGAATAATTGTGCCCCTATGCAGAAAGCCTATGTTGCATTATATTGCATAATACAGATAATAGAAGCGCCATCACGATCACGAAGTCCGACAGGAATTCATAATGAATGTCCTTGATCCACAAAATTAAAAATAGGTTGTTATGCAAAGTAAAATACGCCCACTGGCAACTTTGAGAACAAACAAGTTTTATCAAAATCTGGGCCATGATTTTAAATAGGTTTTACAATCCAAGCACTAACGATACAAACTTTCAAATCTTGAAATCCAATTAACACACCGACAAAACATTGGTAGGAACTAATTGATGTACTTAATTTTAAAGTTCATTAAGTATTTCGAGGGGTATGAGGTGTCTAGAAGAGTTAGCATACCCTGCTTGGCGCAACACCTGTCATTACTGCTCAATTCTATTACACTAATAGGTTATCGATTTCTGGAAGCAATTTTATATTGGGCAAACTACGCAAAACTAGGGTCTAACTGGCCCCAACAACATACCAGTAATTTCTTATTTCATCTTTAAAAAAAAAAGTGTCATTGCTTCTGCTTCTGTCATACATGCCACAATGGTGGTCGGTTTTCGTCAAGTTCAAGCACTTCTGAAGAAATACATACATCTATTCAAGACATGCGATGCAATACACGACCCAACCCAATCTATTATAAATACATTCGTACCTCTATAAAATGCAAATGGCAATAACTACAGCTATTAAAACTAACAAACATAGAACCTTCATAATTATTCTGAAATAAAAATTTGTTAAGGGTAATAATATATTCTGGAATACAGTTCAGTTCTTATCTCGACCAGTGAACACGAAAACTTAAATATTTGTCTTCTCCTAAACAATTTACCGTCCTGGCCAATGATTTTACATTCGAAAAGGAAAGCCTTGCCAGAAATTCTTGACAATAAAAATTTGTTTTCCTCATGCTTGACATTTTCAGTCATCCATAACAAATCTTGCTTCATTCTAGTTGAATATGGTTTTAATTAATTAAAAATGATAGAATTCAATTCTACACTGGAGTGTACAAAAATATTTTCACTTTGGTAGCCCATATCAAAAGTTTGAAAATAATGTATCCATCACCAACCTTCTTTTACCAACTAATTTTCTACACTTCAACACAGGAAATTTCAAATGAATAACTCAGTGGACATTTCCATCCAGTATTTATATACACAATGCTCGTGCATTGCATGCTGAAAATATTATATTCTGCGTTTCAGCGACTTGATCTTGTCTGATTTAATGATGTCCGAGTAACCACCAAAAATAGTGTCTTGATAGATAACCTATTCATGTCCTACTAACCACCAAATCAATCTAGTGTCTTAATAGATAGCCTATTCATGTCCGAGTAACCACCAAATACAGTGTCTTAATAGATAACCTATTCATGTCCATGTAACCACTAAATGTAGTGTCTTAATAGATAACCTATTCATATCCTACTAACCACCAAATACAGTGTCTTAATAGATAACCTATTCATGTCCTACTATCCACCAAATACATGTAACTTCATATCAATGTGCAAACGCAGTGGAAATTGCAGCTGTCCAGCTCCAATAGTTTCTGAGTTACAGCCTGTCAAAGATTTGGTCTTTTATCGAAAAAGTTGACCCCAAAACTAAAATGGCCATAACTACGCCAATTTTGATGCTAGAGCTTTGATTTTTGTACTGGGTGGAAGTTTAACATCTCTGCTATCTGTTTCATGCAGAAAACAAAATTTCATATTTTTCAATATTTCGAGTAAAATGAGTTTGAAAATTTGTACCCAGTTTTCGAGAAGACAATTTCAGTTTCAGAGAGTTGCCAACACTAAAAAATCAGTAGCACTCAGACTATTAACGGCAGGAACTTGAAATTTGAAACATAATCACTTCATGCAGACGCAGTGCAAATTGCAGCTGTCCAGCTCCAATAGTTTCTGAGTTATAGCCTGTCAAAAATTTGGTCTTTTATCGAAAAAGTAAAAAATTGACCCCAAAACTAAAATGGTCATAACTACGCCAATTTTGAGGCTAGAGCTTTGATTTTTGTACTGGGTTTAAGTTTAACATCTCTGCTATCTGTTTCATGCAGAAAACAAAATTTCATATTTTTCAATATTTCGAGTAAAATGAGTTTGAAAATTTGTACCCAGTTTTTGAGAAGACAATTTCAGTTTCAGAGAGTTGCCAACACTAAAAAATCAGTAGCACTCAGACTATTAACGGCAGGAACTTGAAATTTGAAACATAATCACTTCATGCAGACGCAGTGCAAATTGCAGCTGTCCAGCTCCAATAGTTTCTGAGTTACAGCCTGTCAAAGATTTGGTCTTTTATCGAAAAAGTGAAAAATTGACCCCAAAACTAAAATGGCCATAACTACGCCAATTTTGATGCTAGAGCTTTGATTTTTGTACTGGGTGAAAGTTTAACATCTCTGCTATCTGTTTCATGCAGAAAACAAAATTTCATATTTTTCAAGATTTCGAGAAAAATGAGTTTTATAATATGTACCCGATTTTCGAGAAGACAATTTCAGTTTCAGAGAGTTGCCAACACAAAAAAATTCGCAGCACCGAGACTATTAACGGCAGGAACTTGAAATTTAAAACATAATCACTTCATATCAATGTGCAGACGCAGTGCAAATTGCAGCTGTCCAGCTCCAATAGTTTCTGAGTTACAGCCTGTCAAAAATTTGGTCTTTTATCGAAAAAGTAAAAAATTGACCCCAAAACTAAAAATGGTCATAACTACGCCAATTTTGATGCTAGAGCTTTGATTTTTGTACTGGGTGTAAGTTTAACATCTCTGCTATCTGTTTCATGCAGAAAACAAAATGTCATATTTCTCAATATTTCGAGTAAAATGAGTTTGAAAATTTGTACCCAGTTTTCGAGAAGACAATTTCAGTTTCAGAGAGTTGCCAACACTAAAAAATCAGTAGCACTCAGACTATTAACGGCAGGAACTTGAAATTTAAAACATAATCACTTCATATCAATGTGCAGACGCAGTGCAAATTGCAGCTGTCCAGCTCCAATAGTTTCTGAGTTACAGCCTGTCAAAAATTTGGTCTTTTATCGAAAAAGTAAAAAATTGACCCCAAAACTAAAAATGGTCATAACTACGCCAATTTTGATGCTAGAGCTTTGATTTTTGTACTGGGTGTAAGTTTAACATCTCTGCTATCTGTTTCATGCAGAAAACAAAATTTCATATTTTTCAATATTTCGAGTAAAATGAGTTTGAAAATTTGTACCCAGTTTTCGAGAAGACAATTTCAGTTTCAGAGAGTTGCCAACACTAAAAAATCAGTAGCACTCAGACTATTAACGGCAGGAACTTGAAATTTGAAACATAATCACTTCATGCAGACGCAGTGCAAATTGCAGCTGTCCAGCTCCAATAGTTTCTGAGTTACAGCCTGTCAAAAATTTGGTCTTTTATCGAAAAAGTAAAAAATTGACCCCAAAACTAAAATGGTCATAACTACGTTAATTTTGAGGCTAGAGCTTTGATTTTTGGACTGGGTGAAAGTTTAACATCTCTGCTATCTGTTTCATGCAGAAAACAAAATTTCATATTTTTCAATATTTCGAGTAAAATGAGTTTGAAAATTTGTACCCAGTTTTCGAGAAGACAATTTCAGTTTCAGAGAGTTGCCAACACTAAAAAATACGCAGCACCCAGACTATTAACGGCAGGAACTTGAAATTTGAAACATAATCACTTCATATCAATGTTCAAACGCAGTGCAAATTGCAGCTGTCCAGCTCCAATAGTTTCTGAGTTACAGCCTGTCAAAGATTTGGTCTTTTATCGAAAAAGTGAAAAATTGACCCCAAAACTAAAATGGCCATTACTACGCCAATTTTGATGCTAGAGCTTTGATTTTTGTACTGGGTGAAAGTTTAACATCTCTGCTATCTGTTTCATGCAGAAAACACAATTTCATATTTTTCAATATTTCGAGAAAAATGAGTTTTAAAATATGTACCCGATTTTCGAGAAGACAATTTCAGTTTCAGAGAGTTGCCAACTCTAAAAAATCAGTAGCACCCAGACTATTAACGGCAAGAACTTGAAATTTGAAACAAAATAACTTCATATTAATGTGCAAACGCAGTCCAAATTGCAGCTGTCCAGCTCCAATAGTTCCTGAGTTACAGCCTGTCAAAGATTTGGTCTTTTATCGAAAAAGTGAAAAATTGACCCCAAAACTAAAATGGCCATAACTACGCCAATTTTGATGCTAGAGCTTTGATTTTTGTACTGGGTGAAAGTTTAACATCTCTGCTATCTGTTTCATGCAGAAAACAAAATTTCATATTTTTCAATATTTCGAGAAAAATGAGTTTGAAAAATTGTACCCAGTTTTCGAGAAGACAATTTCAGTTTCAGAGAGTTGCCAACACTAAAAAATCAGTAGCACTCAGACTATTAACGGCAGGAACTTGAAATTTGAAACATAATAACTTCATATCAATGTGCAAACGCAGTGCAAAGTGCAGCTGTCCAGCACCAATAATTTCTGAGTTACAGCCTGTCAAAGATTTGGTCTTTTATCGAAAAAGTGAAAAATTGACCCCAAAACTAAAATGGCCATAACTACGCCAATTTTGATGCTAGAGCTTTGATTTTTGTACTGGGTGAAAGTTTAACATCTCTGCTATCTGTTTCATGCAGAAAACAAAATTTCATATTTTTCAATATTTCGAGAAAAATGAGTTTTAAAATATGTACCCGATTTTCGAGAAGACAATTTCAGTTTCAGAGAGTTGCCAACTCTAAAAAATCAGTAGCACCCGACTATTAACGGCAAGAACTTGAAATTTGAAACATAATAACTTCATATTAATGTGCAAACGCAGTCCAAATTGCAGCTGTCCAGCTCCAATAGTTTCTGAGTTACAGCCTGTCAAAGATTTGGTCTTTTATCGAAAAAGTGAAAAATTGACCCCAAAACTAAAATGGCCATTACTACGCCAATTTTGATGCTAGAGCTTTGATTTTTGTACTGGGTGAAAGTTTAACATCTCTGCTATCTGTTTCATGCAGAAAACAAAATTTCATATTTTTCAATATTTCGAGAAAAATGAGTTTTAAAATATGTACCCGATTTTCGAGAAGACAATTTCAGTTTCAGAGAGTTGCCAACTCTAAAAAATCAGTAGCACCCAGACTATTAACGGCAGGAACTTGAAATTTAAAACATAATAACTTCATATTAATGTGCAAACGCAGTCCAAATTGCTTTCAGCTGTCCAGCTCCAATAGTTTCTGAGTTACAGCCTGTCAAAGATTTGGTCTTTTATCGAAAAAGTGAAAAATTGACCCCAAAACTAAAATGGCCATAACTACGCCAATTTTGATGCTAGAGCTTTGATTTTTGTACTGGGTGAAAGTTTAACATCTCTGCTATCTGTTTCATGCAGAAAACAAAATTTCATATTTTTCAATATTTCGAGAAAAATGAGTTTGAAAAATTGTACCCAGTTTTCGAGAAGACAATTTCAGTTTCAGAGAGTTGCCAACACTAAAAAATCAGTAGCACTCAGACTATTAACGGCAGGAACTTGAAATTTGAAACATAATAACTTCATATCAATGTGCAAACGCAGTGCAAAGTGCAGCTGTCCAGCACCAATAATTTCTGAGTTACAGCCTGTCAAAGATTTGGTCTTTTATCGAAAAAGTGAAAAATTGACCCCAAAACTAAAATGGCCATAACTACGCCAATTTTGATGCTAGAGCTTTGATTTTTGTACTGGGTGAAAGTTTAACATCTCTGCTATCTGTTTCATGCAGAAAACAAAATTTCATATATTTCAATATTTCGAGAAAAATGAGTTTTAAAATATGTACCCGATTTTCGAGAAGACAATTTCAGTTTCAGAGAGTTGCCAACTCTAAAAAATCAGTAGCACCCGACTATTAACGGCAAGAACTTGAAATTTGAAACATAATAACTTCATATTAATGTGCAAACGCAGTCCAAATTGCAGCTGTCCAGCTCCAATAGTTTCTGAGTTACAGCCTGTCAAAGATTTGGTCTTTTATCGAAAAAGTGAAAAATTGACCCCAAAACTAAAATGGCCATTACTACGCCAATTTTGATGCTAGAGCTTTGATTTTTGTACTGGGTGAAAGTTTAACATCTCTGCTATCTGTTTCATGCAGAAAACAAAATTTCATATTTTTCAATATTTCGAGAAAAATGAGTTTTAAAATATGTACCCGATTTTCGAGAAGACAATTTCAGTTTCAGAGAGTTGCCAACTCTAAAAAATCAGTAGCACCCAGACTATTAACGGCAGGAACTTGAAATTTAAAACATAATAACTTCATATTAATGTGCAAACGCAGTCCAAATTGCTTTCAGCTGTCCAGCTCCAATAGTTTCTGAGTTACAGCCTGTCAAAGATTTGGTCTTTTATCGAAAAAGTGAAAAATTGACCCCAAAACTAAAATGGCCATAACTACGCCAATTTTGATGCTAGAGCTTTGATTTTTGTACTGGGTGAAAGTTTAACATCTCTGCTATCTGTTTCATGCAGAAAACAAAATTTCATATTTTTCAAGATTTCGAGAAAAATTAGTTTGAAAATTTGTACCCAGTTTTCGAGAAGACAATTTCAGTTTCAGAGAGTTGCCAACATTAAAAAATCAGTAGCACCCAGACTATTACCGGCAGAAACTTGAAATTTGAAACATAATAACTTCATACCAATGTGCAAACGCAGTGCAAATTGCAGCTGTCCAGCTCCAATAGTTGCTGAGTTACAGCCTGTCAAAGATTTGGTCTTTTATCGAAAAAGTGAAAAATTGACCCCAAAACTAAAATGGCCATAACTACGCCAATTTTGATGCTAGAGCTTTGATTTTTGTACTGGGTGAAAGTTTAACATCTCTGCTATCTGTTTCATGCAGAAAACAAAATTTCATATTTTTCAAGATTTCGAGAAAAATTAGTTTGAAAATTTGTACCCAGTTTTCGAGAAGACAATTTCAGTTTCAGAGAGTTGCCAACATTAAAAAATCAGTAGCACCCAGACTATTAACGGCAGGAACTTGAAATCTAAAACATAATAACTTCATATCAATGTGCAAACGCAGTGCAAATTGCAGCTGTCCAGCTCCAATAGTTTCTGAGTTACAGCCTGTCAAAGATTTGGTCTTTTATCGAAAAAGTGAAAAATTGACCCCAAAACTAAAATGGCCATTACTACGCCAATTTTGATGCTATAGCTTTGATTTTTGTACTGGGTGAAAGTTTAACATCTCTGCTATCTGTTTCATGCAGAAAACACAATTTCATATTTTTCAATATTTCGAGAAAAATGAGTTTTATAATATGTACCCGATTTTCGAGAAGACAATTTCAGTTTCAGAGAGTTTCCAACATTAAAAAATCAGTAGCACCCAGACTATTAACGGCAGGAACTTTAAATTTAAAACATAATAACTTCACATCAATGTGCAAACGCAGTGCAAATTGCAGCTGTCCAGCTCCAATAGTTTCTGAGTTACAGCCAGTCAAAGATTTGGCCTTTTATCGAAAAAGTGAAAAATTGACCCCAAAACTAAAATGGCCATAACTACGCCAATTTTGATGCTAGAGCTTTGATTTTTGTACTGGGTGTAAGTTTAACATCTCTGCTATCTGTTTCATGCAGAAAACAAAATTTCATATTTTTCAATATTTCGAGAAAAATGAGTTTTAAAATATGTACCCGATTTTCGAGAAGACAATTTCAGTTTCAGAGAGTTGCCAACATTAAAAAATCAGTACCACCAAGACTATTAACGGCAGGAACTTGAAATCTAAAACATAATAACTTCATATCAATGTGCAAACGCAGTGCAAATTGCAGCTGTCCAGCTCCAATAGTTTCTGAGTTACAGCCTGTCAAAGATTTGGTCTTTTATCGAAAAAGTGAAAAATTGACCCCAAAACTAAAATGGCCATAACTACGCCAATTTTGATGCTAGAGCTTTGATTGTTGTACTGGGTGAAAGTTTAACATCTCTGCTATCTGTTTCATGCAGAAAACACAATTTCATATTTTTCAATATTTCGAGAAAAATGAGTTTTATAATATGTACCCGATTTTCGAGAAGACAATTTCAGTTTCAGAGAGTTGCCAACTCTAAAAAATCAGTACCACCAAGACTATTAACGGCAGGAACTTGAAATCTAAAACATAATAACTTCATATCAATGTGCAAACGCAGTCCAAATTGCAGCTGTCCAGCTCCAATAGTTTCTGAGTTACAGCCTGTCAAAGATTTGGTCTTTTATCGAAAAAGTGAAAAATTGACCCCAAAACTAAAATGGCCATAACTACGCCAATTTTGATGCTAGAGCTTTGATTGTTGTACTGGGTGAAAGTTTAACATCTCTGCTATCTGTTTCATGCAGAAAACACAATTTCATATTTTTCAATATTTCGAGAAAAATGAGTTTTATAATATGTACCCGATTTTCGAGAAGACAATTTCAGTTTCAGAGAGTTGCCAACTCTAAAAAATCAGTAGCACCCAGACTATTAACGGCAAGAACTTGAAATTTGAAACAAAATAACTTCATATTAATGTGCAAACGCAGTCCAAATTGCAGCTGTCCAGCTCCAATAGTTTCTGAGTTACAGCCTTTCAAAGATTTGGTCTTTTGATCGAAAAAGTGAAAAATTGACCCCAAAGCTAAAATGGCCATAACTACGCCAATTTTGATGCTAGAGCTTTGATTTTTGTACTGGGTGAACGTTTAACATCTCTGCTATCTGTTTCATGCAGAAAACAAAATTTCATATTTTTCAATATTTCGAGAAAAATTAGTTTTATAATATGTAGCCGATTTTCGAGAAGACAATTTCAGTTTCAGAGAGTTGCCAATATTAAAAAATCAGTAGCACCCAGACTATTAACGGCAGGAACTTTAAATTTAAAACATAATAACTTCATATTAATGTGCAAACGCAGTCCAAATTGCAGCTGTCCAGCTCCAATAGTTTCTGAGTTACAGCCAGTCAAAGATTTGGTCTTTTATCGAAAAAGTGAAAAATTGACCCCAAAACTAAAATGGTCATAACTACGCCAATTTTGATGCTAGAGCTTTGATTTTTGTACTGGGTGAAAGTTTAACATCTCTGCTATCTGTTTCATGCAAAAAACAAAATTTCATATTTTTCAAGATTTCGAGAAAAATGAGTTTTAAAATATGTACCCGATTTTCGAGAAGACAATTTCAGTTTCAGAGAGTTGCCAACACTAAAAAATCAGTAGCACCCAGACTATTAACGGCAAGAACTTGAAATTTGAAACAAAATAACTTCATATTAATGTGCAAACGCAGTCCAAATTGCAGCTGTCCAGCTCCAATAGTTTCTGAGTTGCAGCCTTTCAAAGATTTGGTCTTTTGATCGAAAAAGTGAAAAATTGACCCCAAAGCTAAAATGGCCATAACTACGCCAATTTTGATGCTAGAGCTTTGATTTTTGTACTGGGTGAACGTTTAACATCTCTGCTATCTGTTTCATGCAGAAAACAAAATTTCATATTTTTCAATATTTCGAGAAAAATGCGTTTTAAAATATGTACCCGATTTTCGAGAAGACAATTTCAGTTTCAGAGAGTTGCCAACTCTAAAAAATCAGTAGCACCCAGACTATTAACGGCAAGAACTTGAAATTTGAAACAAAATAACTTCATATTAATGTGCAAACGCAGTCCAAATTGCAGCTGTCCAGCTCCAATAGTTTCTGAGTTACAGCCTTTCAAAGATTTGGTCTTTTGATCGAAAAAGTGAAAAATTGACCCCAGAGCTAAAATGGCCATAACTACGCCAATTTTGATGCTAGAGCTTTGATTTTTGTACTGGGTGAACGTTTAACATCTCTGCTATCTGTTTCATGCAGAAAACAAAATTTCATATTTTTCAATATTTCGAGAAAAATGCGTTTTAAAATATGTACCCGATTTTCGAGAAGACAATTTCAGTTTCAGAGAGTTGCCAACTCTAAAAAATCAGTAGCACCCAGACTATTAACGGCAAGAACTTGTAATTTGAAACAAAATAACTTCATATTAATGTGCAAACGCAGTCCAAATTGCAGCTGTCCAGCTCCAATAGTTTCTGAGTTACAGCCTGTCAAAGATTTGGTCTTTTATCGAAAAAGTGAAAAATTGACCCCAAAACTAAAATGGCCATAACTACGCCAATTTTGATGCTAGAGCTTTGATTTTTGTACTGGGTGAAAGTTTAACATCTCTGCTATCTGTTTCATGCAGAAAACAAAATTTCATATTTTTCAATATTTCGAGAAAAATGAGTTTTAAAATATGTACCCGATTTTCGAGAAGACAATTTCAGTTTCAGAGAGTTGCCAACTCTAAATAATCAGTAGCACCCAGACTATTAACGGCAGGAACTTGAAATTTGAAACAAAATAACTTCATATTAATGTGCAAACGCAGTCCAAATTGCAGCTGTCCAGCTCCAATAGTTTCTGAGTTACAGCCTGTCAAAAATTTGGTCTTTTATCGAAAAAGTGAAAAATTGACCCCAAAGCTAAAATGGCCATAACTACGCCAATTTTGATGCTAGAGCTTTGATTTTTGTACTGGGTGAAAGTTTAACATCTCTGCTATCTTTTTCATACAGAAAACAAAATTTCATACTTTTCAAGATTTCGAGAAAAATGAGTTTTAAAATATGTACCCGATTTTCGAGAAGACAATTTCAGTTTCAGAGAGTTGCCAACTCTAAAAAATCAGTAGCACCCAGACTATTAACGGCAGGAACTTGAATTTTAAAACAACAAAGCTTCATATTAATGTGCAAACGCAGTCCAAATTGCAGCTGTCCAGCTCCAATAGTTTCTGAGTTACAGCCTGTCAAATATTTGGTCTTTTATCGAAAAAGTGAAAAATTGACCCCAAAACTAAAATGGCCATAACTATGCCAATTTTGATGCTAGAGCTTTGATTTTTGTACTGGGTGAACGTTTAACATCTCTGCTATCTGTTTCATGCAGAAAACAAAATTTCATATTTTTCAATATTTCGAGAAAAATGAGTTTTAAAATATGTACCCGATTTTCGAGAAGACAATTTCAGTTTCAGAGAGTTGCCAACACTAAAAAATCAGTAGCACCCAGACTATTAACGGCAAGAACTTGAAATTTGAAACAAAATAACTTCATATTAATGTGCAAACGCAGTCCAAATTGCAGCTGTCCAGCTCCAATAGTTTCTGAGTTACAGCCTTTCAAAGATTTGGTTTTTTGATCGAAAAAGTGAAAAATTGACCCCAAAACTAAAATGGCCATAACTACGCCAATTTTGATGCTAGAGCTTTGATTTTTGTACTGGGTGAACGTTTAACATCTCTGCTATCTGTTTCATGCAGAAAACAAAATTTCATATTTTTCAATATTTCGAGAAAAATGCGTTTTAAAATATGTACCCGATTTTCGAGAAGACAATTTCAGTTTCAGAGAGTTGCCAACTCTAAAAAATTAGTAGCACCCAGACTATTAACGGCAAGAACTTGAAATTTGAAACAAAATAACTTCATATTAATGTGCAAACGCAGTCCAAATTGCAGCTGTCCAGCTCCAATAGTTTCTGAGTTACAGCCTGTCAAAGATTTGGTCTTTTATCGAAAAAGTGAAAAATTGACCCCAAAACTAAAATGGCCATAACTACGCCAATTTTGATGCTAGAGCTTTGATTTTTGTACTGGGTGAAAGTTTAACATCTCTGCTATCTGTTTTATGCAGAAAACAAAATTTCATATTTTTCAATATTTCGAGAAAAATGAGTTTTAAAATATGTACCCGATTTTCGAGAAGACAATTTCAGTTTCAGAGAGTTGCCAACTCTAAAAAATCAGGAGCACCCAGACTATTAACGGCAGGAACTTGAAAGTTGAAACATAATAACTTCATATCAATGTGCAAACGCAGTGCAAATTGCAGCTGTCCAGCTCCAATAGTTTCTGAGTTACAGCCTGTCAAAGATTTGGTCTTTTATCGAAAAAGTGAAAAATTGACCCCAAAACTAAAATGGCCATAACTACGCCAATGTTGATGCTAGAGCTTTGATTTTTGTACTGGGTGAACGTTTAACATCTCTGCTATCTGTTTCATGCAGAAAACAAAATTTCATATTTTTCAATATTTCGAGAAAAATGCGTTTTAAAATATGTACCCGATTTTCGAGAAGACAATTTCAGTTTCAGAGAGTTGCCAACTCTAAAAAATCAGTAGCACCCAGACTATTAACGGCAAGAACTTGAAATTTGAAACAAAATAACTTCATATTAATGTGCAAACGCAGTCCAAATTGCAGCTGTCCAGCTCCAATAGTTTCTGAGTTACAGCCTGTCAAAGATTTGGTCTTTTATCGAAAAAGTGAAAAATTGACCCCAAAACTAAAATGGCCATAACTACGCCAATTGTGATGCTAGAGCTTTGATTTTTGTACTGGGTGAAAGTTTAACATCTCTGCTATCTGTTTCATGCAGAAAACAAAATTTCATATTTTTCAATATTTCGAGAAAAATGAGTTTTAAAATATGTACCCGATTTTCGAGAAGACAATTTCAGTTTCAGAGAGTTGCCAACTCTAAAAAATCAGTAGCACCCAGACTATTAACGGCAGGAACTTGAAATTTAAAACATAATAACTTCATATTAATGTGCAAACGCAGTCCAAATTGCTTTCAGCTGTCCAGCTCCAATAGTTTCTGAGTTACAGCCTGTCAAAGATTTGGTCTTTTATCGAAAAAGTGAAAAATTGACCCCAAAACTAAAATGGCCATAACTACGCCAATTTTGATGCTAGAGCTTTGATTTTTGTACTGGGTGAAAGTTTAACATCTCTGCTATCTGTTTTATGCAGAAAACAAAATTTCATATTTTTCAATATTTCGAGAAAAATGAGTTTTAAAATATGTACCCGATTTTCGAGAAGACAATTTCAGTTTCAGAGAGTTGCCAACTCTAAAAAATCAGGAGCACCCAGACTATTAACGGCAGGAACTTGAAAGTTGAAACATAATAACTTCATATCAATGTGCAAACGCAGTGCAAATTGCAGCTGTCCAGCTCCAATAGTTTCTGAGTTACAGCCTGTCAAAGATTTGGTCTTTTATCGAAAAAGTGAAAAATTGACCCCAAAACTAAAATGGCCATAACTACGCCAATGTTGATGCTAGAGCTTTGATTTTTGTACTGGGTGAAAGTTTAACATCTCTGCCATCTGTTTCATGCAGAAAACAAAATTTCATATTTTTCAATATTTCGAGAAAAATGAGTTTTAAAATATGTACCCGATTTTCGAGAAGACAATTTCAGTTTCAGAGAGTTGCCAACTCTAAAAAATCAGTAGCACCCAGACTATTAACGGCAGGAACTTGAAATTTGAAACAAAATAACTTCATATTAATGTGCAAACGCAGTCCAAATTGCAGCTGTCCAGCTCCAATAGTTTCTGAGTTACAGCCTTTCAAAGATTTGGTCTTTTGATCGAAAAAGTGAAAAATTGACCCCAAAACTAAAATGGCCATAACTACGCCAATTTTGATGCTAGAGCTTTGATTTTTGTACTGGGTGAACGTTTAACATCTCTGCTATCTGTTTCATGCAGAACACAAATTTCATATTTTTCAATATTTCGAGAAAAATGAGTTTGAAAAATTGTACCCGATTTTCGAGAAGACAATTTCAGTTTCAGAGAGTTGCCAACACTAAAAAATCAGTAGCACTTAGACTATTAACGGCAGGAACTTGAAATTTGAAACATAATAACTTCATATCAATGTGCAAACGCAGTGCAAATTGCAGCTGTCCAGCTCCAATAGTTTTTGAGTTACAGCCTGTCAAAGATTTGGTCTTTTATCGAAAAAGTGAAAAATTGACCCCAAAACTAAAATGGCCATAACTACGCCTATTTTGATGCTAGAGCTTTGATTTTTGTACTGGGTGAAAGTTTAACATCTCTGCTATCTGTTTCATGCAGAAACCAAAATTTCATATTTTTCAATATTTCGAGAAAAAAGAGTTTAAAAATTTGTACCCAGTTTTCGACAAGACAATTTCAGTTTCAGAGAGTTGCCAACACTAAAAAATCAGTAGCACTTAGACTTTTAACGGCAGGAACTTGAAATTTGAAACATAATAACTTCATATCAATGTGCAAACGCAGTGCAAATTGCAGCTGTCCAGCTCCAATAGTTTTTGAGTTACAGCCTGTCAAAGATTTGGTCTTTTATCGAAAAAGTGAAAAATTGACCCCAAAACTAAAATGGCCATAACTACGCCTATTTTGATGCTAGAGCTTTGATTTTTGTACTGGGTGAAAGTTTAACATCTCTGCTATCTGTTTCATGCAGAAACCAAAATTTCATATTTTTCAATATTTCGAGAAAAAAGAGTTTGAAAATTTGTACCCAGTTTTCGACAAGACAATTTCAGTTTCAGAGAGTTGCCAACACTAAAAAATCAGTAGCACTCAGACTGTTAACGGCAGGAACTTGAAATTTAAAACATAATAACTTCATATCAATGTGCAAACGCAGCTCAAATTGCAGCTGTCCAGCACCAATAGTTTCTGAGTTACAGCCTGTCAAAGATTTGGTCTTTTATCGAAAAAGTGAAAAATTGACCCCAAAACTAAAATGGCCATAACTACGCCAATTTTGATGCTAGAGCTTTGATTTTTGTACTGGGTGAACGTTTAACATCTCTGCTATCTGTTTCATGCAGAAAACAAAATTTCATATTTTTCAAGATTTCGAGAAAAATGAGTTTGAAAAATTGTACCCGATTTTCGAGAAGACAATTTCAGTTTCAGAGAGTTGCCAACACTAAAAAATCAGTAGCACTCAGACTATTAAAGGCAGGAACTTGAAATTTGAAACATAATAACTTCATATCAATGTGCAAACGCAGTGCAAAGTGCAGCTGTCCAGCACCAATAGTTTCTGAGTTATAGCCTGTCAAAGATTTGGTCTTTTATCGAAAAAGTGAAAAATTGACCCCAAAACTAAAATGGCCATAACTACGCCAATGTTGATGCTAGAGCTTTGATTTTTGTACTGGGTGAAAGTTTAACATCTCTGCTATCTTTTTCATACAGAAAACAAAATTTCATACTTTTCAAGATTTCGAGAAAAATGAGTTTGAAAATTTGTACCCAGTTTTCGAGAAGACAATTTTAGTTTCAGAGAGTTGCCAACACTAAAAAATTCGCAGCACCTAGACTATTAACGGCAGGAACTTGAAATTTGAAACATAATAACTTCATATCAATGTGCAAACGCAGTACAAATTGCAGCTGTCCAGCTCCAATAGTTTCTGAGTTACAGCCTGTCAAAGATTTGGCCTTTTATCGAAAAAGTGAAAAATTGACCCCAAAACTAAAATGGCCATAACTACGCCAATTTTGATGCTAGAGCTTTGATTTTTGTACTGGGTGAAAGTTTAACATCTCTGCTATCTTTTTCATGCAGAAAACAAAATTTCATACTTTTCAAGATTTCGAGAAAAATGAGTTTGAAAATTTGTACCCAGTTTTCGAGAAGACAATTTCAGTTTCAGAGAGTTGCCAACACTAAAAAATTCGCAGCACCTAGACTATTAACGGCAGGAACTTGAAATTTGAAACATAATAACTTCATATCAATGTGCAAACGCAGTACAAATTGCAGCTGTCCAGCTCCAATAGTTTCTGAGTTACAGCCTGTCAAAGATTTGGCCTTTTATCGAAAAAGTGAAAAATTGACCCCAAAACTAAAATGGCCATAACTACGCCAATTTTGATGCTAGAGCTTTGATTTTTGTACTGGGTGAAAGTTTAACATCTCTGCTATCTTTTTCATGCAGAAAACAAAATTTCATATTTTTCAAGATTTCGAGAAAAATGAGTTTGAAAATTTGTACCCAGTTTTCGAGAAGACAATTTCAGTTTCAGAGAGTTGCCAATACTAAAAAATTCGCAGCACCCAGACTATTAACGGCAGGAACTTGAAATTTGAAACATAATAACTTCATATCAATGTGCAAACGCAGTGCAAATTGCAGCTGTCCAGCTCCAATAGTTTCTGAGTTACAGCCTGTCAAAGATTTGGCCTTTTATCGAAAAAGTGAAAAATTGACCCCAAAACTAAAATGGCCATAACTACGCCAATATTGATGCTAGAGCTTTGATTTTTGTACTGGGTGCAAGTGTAACATCTCTGCTATCTGTTTCATGCAGAAAACAAAATTTCATATTTTTCAAGATTTCGAGAAAAATGAGTTTGAAAATTTTACCCAGTTTTCGAGAAGACAATTTCAGTTTCAGAGAGTTGCCAACACTAAAAAATTCGCAGCACCCAGACTATTAACGGCAGGAACTTGAAACTTGAAACATAATAACTTCATATCAATGTGCAAACGTAGTGCAAATTGCAGCTGTCCAGCTCCAATAGTTTCTGAGTTACAGCCTGTCAAAGATTTGGTCTTTTATCGAAAAAGTGAAAAATTGACCCCAAAACAAAAATGGCCATAACTACGCCAATATTGATGCTAGAGCTTTGATTTTTGTACTGGGTGAGTTTAACATCTCTGCTATATTTTACATGCAGAAAACAAAATTTCATATTTTTGAAGATTTCGAGAAAAATGAGTTTTAAAATTTGTACCCAGTTTTCGAGAAGGCAATTTCAGTTTCAGAGAGTTGCAAACACTAAAAAAATCGCAGCACCGAGACTATTAACGGCAGGAACTTGCAATTTGAAACATAATAACTTCATTTACAGCCTGTCAAAGATTTTGTCTTTTATCGAAAAAGTGAAAAATTGACCCCAAAACTAAAATGGCCATAACTACGCCAATTTTGATGCTAGAGCTTTGATTTTTGTACTGGGTGAAAGTTTAACATCTCTGCTATCTTTTTCATGCAGAAAACAAAATTTCATATTTTTCAAGATTTCGAGAAAAATGAGTTTTAAAATTTGTACCCAGTTTTCGAGAAGACAATTTCAGTTTCAGAGAGTTGCCAACACTAAAAAATCGCAGCACCGAGACTATTAACGGCAGGAACTTGAAATTTGAAACATAATAACTTCATATCAATGTGCAAACGCAGTACAAATTGCAGCTGTCAAGCTCCAATAGTTTCTGAGTTACAGCCTGTCAAAGATTTGGTCTTTTATCGAAAAAGTGAAAAATTGACCCCAAAACTAAAATGGCCATAACTACGCCAATTTTGATGCTAGAGCTTTGATTTTTGTACTGGGTGAAAGTTTAACATCTCTGCTATCTTTTTCATGCAGAAAATAAAATTTCATATTTTTCAAGATTTAAAATTTCTACCCAGTTTTCGAGAAGACAATTTCAGTTTCAGAGAGTTGCCAACACTAAAAAATTCGCAGCACCCATGCAGGACCCCTATTCTCGAAACGATCTTAGCACTAGGATGTCCTAGAAACAGTGTTAGAAGATAGTCCTTAGGACATCCTAACTCTTAAGATCGTTTCGAGAATAGGGGGCCAGACTATTAACGGCAGGAACTTGAAATTTGAAACATAACTTCATATCAATGTGCAAACGCAGTGCAAATTGCAGCTGTCCAGCTCCAATAGTTTCTGAGTTACAAAAGATTTGGTCTTTTATCGAAAAAGTGAAAAATTGCCGCCAAAACTAAAATGACCATAACTACGCCAATTTTGTAACTAGAGCTTTGATTTTTGTACTGGGTGAAAGTCTAACATCTGTGCTATCTTTGTCATTCCGGAAAAAAAATTAATATTTTTCAAAATTTCATGTCCGAGTAATCACCAAATCTAATGTCTTGATAGCTAACCTATTTATGTCCTACTAACCACCAATCTAGTGTCTTGATAGATAGCCTATTCATGTCCTACTAACCACCAAATCTAGTGTCTTGATAGATAACCTATTCATGTCCTAACCACCAAATTTAATGTCTTGATAGATAACCTATTTATGTCCTACTAACCACCAATCTAGTGTCTTGATAGATAATCTATTCATGTCCGAGTAAGAACCAAATCTAATGTCTAGATAGATAACCTATTCATGTCCGAGTAACCACCAAATCTAATGTCTTGATAGATAACCTATTTATGTCCTAACCACCAAATCTAGTGTCTAGATAGATAGCCTATTCATGGGTTTGGAATGGGGACAGTGCCTCGTCTAAGGAATTGTTACTGGGCGGCAGTTAATTGAACAGGCGAAGTTGAAAACCAGATCGCCGAAAATGCAATCAGTGAAACATACATCATACCGTTGTTGAAAACAACATATTATTCTTATTTCTGTTATGTTAGTTATATTTTACATTAAAGAATTTCGATTACTAGCGATATTTTAACAATATAGGACTGCCGACCGGGATTGACTTTTGTGTCCACTGGGCGGCAGAATACCGCCACTGCGCGGCATCGCTGCCGCCTAGTCACAGTGTTAGTCGAGGCACTGAATGGGGATCAATTTTCCCCAAAAAATAGATATACTTTGTGGGTTGGACTGAGGCTTGATTAACGTGGCAGTCGGGAACATAGTGTAAACGTTTAGTATGATTAAAATTGTTTGGGGAGTTTTCGTTGTAACGTGGCTCTTAACGTGTAACAAGCACCACAACTTCCACGTTTCATCCGTAGGAGACCTTGACAGACGCAATAGACCTGGTTGAAAACGTGAACAATGTGAGAGATCCCATCAGCAATTTAAGACATTTATCAAAAATAATCTGTAATTGTATGGAAAATTACATAGTTTTATGGGTTTATTTGATGCTGTTTGTATACTTTTGACACTGTTGATGAATATATACTGACCAAGTTTGTGAACTTATCTTTTTTTGTTCATTTTAATAACCTCCGACCTCACTCCTTGTCACTTTTGTAGACTCTAATAAATTTCTCAAATGGCAATCTCACTTTTCGGCGGGGGATTCAAGACAACTCTTCTTATAAATCAAAAAATCAAAAATAATACTTATAATAACACAATAATTTTAATGCTGAAAATATCATAAATAATGAAAACAAAACTGATCAATCAGTCCAATAACAAAACAAATCTCAAAATCCATCAATATACAATACAATGTCGGTGGTTATGTTAGGCCTATACAATCAATAGTCAATGAAATATAAGCATCATTAATAAAAGAGAAAATTTACATTTGTTTAGAAACAGTAATGTTAATAAATAATGAAAAAATAAAATATATATTAGCTCTGTGAATTCTCCAAAAGCTGTATCAATATGAAATTTTTAATCTACCAGGTACCTCAAAACATTACAAGGAATGATTGTTTTTTTTTATAAAATTTCTAAAATAAAAATTCTATAATTGGAATGGAATCTAAATCTATTCCAGTAAAGAGGTCAATATATGGGATGGAATCTAAATCTATTCAAGTAATGAGGTTAGTATATGGGATGGAATCTAAATCTATTCAAGTAATGAGGTTAGTATATGGGATGGAATCTAAATCTATTCAAGCAAAGAGGTTAGTATATGGGATGAAATCTAAATCTATTCCAGTAAAGAGGTCAGTATATGGGATGAAATCTAAATCTATTCCAGTAAAGAGGTCAGTGTATGGGATGTGATCTAAATCTATTCCAGTAAAGAGGTCAGTATATGGGATGGAATCTAAATCTATTCCAGAGAAGAGGTCAGTATATGGGATGGAATCTAAATCTATTCCAGAGAAGAGGTTAGTATATGGGATGGAATCTAAATCTATTCCAGTAAAGAGGTCAATATATGGGATAGAATCTAAATCTATTCAAGAGAAGAGGTCAGTATATGGGATGAAATCTAAATCTATTCCAGTAAAGAGGTCAGTATATGGGATGTAATCTAAATCTATTCAAGTAAAAAGGTTAGTATATGGGGTGGAATCTAAATCTATTCAAGTAAATCTATTCATGCAAAGAGGTCAGTATATGGGATGAAATCTATTTCTTTGTTGAAGTTTGTAATTTCTGTGTTTTTCTCTTTGATATATTCTTCTAGAAAAGTCTCCAATTCTACAGTCAGAGTTAAGAAAAAGTTGCAAGAACAGGATATTTCCTTTCCTTACTTGCTGACAGAGATAATGAATATCTGGGGTGGATCCAGGATTTAGAGAAGAGGGGGGGCTCGGAAATATAACATGCTTCAAATACAACGGCTGGCGCTCTGCGCTGCAAATTTTTAGAGGATTCTGACATCAGTCGGCCAAAAAAAGGGGGGCTCTCGCCCCTGATTATTGCAAAGAAATATGTCTTGAGGGAAAGGTTGCTTAGAATTAGTATTACTCTACTGCAGGCCTTCTCAAATGGTGACCCGCGGACCAAATTCAGCCTGCCACGCCGTTGAGAATGGCCCCTCAAGAGTGACCCATTACGTTAAAATGCTCTGCTAGCTATGCTAGCTAAGCTCTATTTGGCCCTTATATTTTTTTCATAAAATGCATTTGACCCTTTATAAAAATTAATTAAGATTGCATGCCCTTCTGCATCAGTATGGACATTGATTGGTTTATAATTCCAGACTATTTACGTCAGCTTCTATTACTTCCCAATCTAAGTAAGATATAATTCATGATAGTTTTGACAAAAAAGTTTTGAATAAAAAGGATACGAGGATGAGTGTATGATTTGTCTCCATCCAGACTAATATACTGACTTCCATTATAAAACCATCCTTCAGGTAACGTACTCAGATGATTAGCTTTCTGAAATTATAATAAATTTAAATTATCAACACTGTTATTTAAGTGCAAATAAATATGATATGTCCACTATTTGTTCGACCAAAAAATTTTCTAGTTTCAGAACCTGCAATTTTTTAGCAGATCTTTAATAAATAATGTTCCAAATTTTCTCTAAAAATTTAAGCCTTTATAAATATTAGTTTTTAAAAGATTCGTAGTGTAGTAAGACTATGCCTTATATAGCAAAAAAAAAACCCAACATATACAGAAAATTAACGATAAATATTAAGGTCTGGGTATAATTGAAGGGATTCTGTGACTTTTTAGGCAGTTTAAGTAATTTTTGAAGGCTATTTACATAAATTAAAGACCCAAATCCACCCTATATTCCAAACGGTCTCCGTGAAAGTTACGCTGGCGCTCTGCAACATATCACGGTAATGAACGGCGGCCATTAGACCGGACTACATCAATGTTATCACGTAATCTCGTGATTCTGGTAGTTCAAACATCAGAGACGGGTCATTCGAGGCTACAAGTATTTGTAAACAAATAACACGAAAACAAACAGATATGTATTTAAAATGATGATAAAATGCGTAAATGGTGAACAGATAGTCACTACGTATCATTAAATGCACGAGCAGGTGTCAGAAAATTCCTCCACATATTCTATTGCTATGAACTATATCTATGTCGCGACGTTACAAGCAAGTGGTAAAGCGTCAAAGTAAAGAGTCTCGCGCATGAAAACACAACGAAAAACACCATTCATTACCGAGACAGATTATGGTTTACGGAAACTGCCGAGGATTGCCGATTGCCTATATTCGTGTCGTGCTCCTTCAACGAAATCATATAAGAAGTGTCTGAAACAACAAATCAAACGCACCCATCTTGCAGATTCAAGTTTTGTTTATTTGTAAACAAAAACATTTTTTCTGATAATTTAATTCTCGTAATGACAGCGCATTGAATGATAATGTTATTTTTATTATTAAGGATAGTGAAATATAACGTAGGGAAATCAACAGTTGGCGATATAATACTAAGAAACAGATTCATATGAATCATGAATCAATTTGAGAACAACGCAAGTCTAACGATCTTGTAAATTTGACACATTGAATGAAAGTTTTTAAATGGTGTACGATTGCCTGTGTAAAAGTTATTCCTATATCTGATCCACTAATACATTGACGTTAATGATCGTGTATTTGTCACAGACGTAACTCTTTTTAAATTACAAGTTACGGTAAATCGGCCACTCCTATAAACCGGCCAAATGAATTGGTCCCATGCATGGCTGATTTTCAGGAGTTTCATTGTAACAAAAAACTTGTATTAATATGCACCACCAATCTCTGGATCTAAATATTCAACATGTGTTTGAAGGCTTAAATTTCGTAGGAGAATTGTGAACAATATTGCGGATTAGATTAGCTAAAAAATTCCAGATTCTGAGACTATTGATTGAAGCCTAATAAGTTGAATTTTAACTTACATGAATCTTATTGATAACCTCATTAGAAAGTTGATCCCTAGAGAGTAATTGTTTTTTCTCAGGTTTTGGTGGTTGGCATTGTCGTAACCAATTCTTCAACACTGATTCCTCTAGACCACATCCAGTAAAAACTAAATAACTTTTAGCCATAGATTGGGTTGTTGGGGTAGGTGGAGGAGAATGAACGTCTTGACTTGGTTTTTCTACTGGTGTAAACTTCATATATTCACTCAAAGTTACGAATTCTACATCAAAAGACTCATTTAATCCTAAAAAAAATAAGACTGATATAAAAAACGGGGACCGCAAGCATCCCTGGAGGTGGTTGGGCCTGTGGTTCTGGTATCTGGAAAAGTTTCAAATTCCTCACCCCTAGAGATAACTTCTTGGATTTCCACCACTCAACATTATCCTCAATTAATTTTTGTAAAGGGCCAAATGCATTTTATAAAGATATAAGGGCCAAATAGAGCTTAGCATAGCGGAAGGGGTCACTCTTGATGGGCCTTTCTCAGGGGCTTCCTGGGCCGCTATTTGAGAAGGCATGTCCTATAGATTGACAAAACATTCTGATGAAAGAAATATTATTTTGTTATGGGCCAAAAATGGGGGTTTAGGGCATTATTACTTACCAGCCACCTTAACTTGACCTTGTATATGATAGATGTTCCCTAACCATGGATCTCCACATAACTCACTGGATATACCTTAAATAATTACAACACAGTATTACCAAAAAAGAAATGTTACAGCATTTAAAGACTATTTAGTCATAATTAACATATTTAACCTTTAACTTGCACTTTGTTTCATCATAAATCTTTACTTTGTGATCTAGGCCAGTGCCTTTATGAGACTGTGTTCTCATCACCACTTAACATTAGCTTTTAGACGACAGTCTGTAGTGTATAATCAGAATCTTTATGCCATTTGATGAACTGGGTTCTAATCTTGGTTAACAAATGAAAGTGACTTTGAATATGTTATTATATATTGTATATATTGCGTGTAATATAGCACCAAAAAAGCTGGATTAATTCAATTAAAGTATTCTCAGTTCCCATTAGCAGCTAATGCGCCCCATAGAAGATGAATCAACCCAAGTTGTGGACAGATACAGAATTAATGAGATTCTCTATTAAAACTTCTGTCGTCCCATCTTAGATTAAAAAACTTGACCCTGGATTTAGAAATGAAATGGAGTTTTATTTCCTGCTTTTCGACACTTGTATGGGCTAATGAGGACAGACAAACGCCATGCAGTGTGCAATGAGGGAAATTTTGCCAGGACAGTGACATTCACTAATCCTATTTTCAATTTTCAACTGTCAAGTGATCTTTAACCTGCACAGCCAATAGCACATCGAACCCTGAATTCAGAGACCTTACCTTTAAATTTGTGAACTAGTTTCTGTTTATCTAGAGGTTGCGTAAAGTGAAGTACAAGTCTTGTTAATGGAGGTTGTTGTCCATCACTCACTTCTTCTTTCACTCTGATATAAATTAAAAACACTTGTTAGGCTTTGGTTACACTAATGTAAGTCACAATTTTGTACGTCTAATGAATGCGAAACTCTGCAGGTTCTTTTTGATTAAGTTACATATTCAACTGACAGATAGTTACGTACACTTATGTAAGCTTTTCTTATTAATCAAGGCTGGATGCAGTGTGTCAGTTGTGCATTAAATAATGGCGTAATAAAGAAGGGGGGGGGGGGAGATCAAAGGGACAACTATGGTATTACAATATATTTACAAGACGAAAGAAAGAAATTGATTCGTTCATTAATTTGACAATTTGTATAACCTACCTACCTAGTGACTGGTGATAGATATCTAGCTCGTATAACACTGGATGAATAAAATTCACACTCAGATAATATATTATCAATATCTGTACTCCTTCAAAGAAAGCAAATTTAGTTCATAAATAGGACAAAATGAACACCTAATTCTTATAATCATCTTATGGAAGATGGTCATTTAACATCAAGGATTTGGAATTGCAGAGCTGACAACCCAGTTCATAGTGGGCACCAGGTATTTAGGAAGGTGATTCAACAAGTAAAGATGTGCCTATGGATTGGCATAATCATAAAATAATTAGGTACAAAAGATGAACACTCTCTGTAATATAACAGACTGCAGAGTATGCCTCTTGATTTTTCATCAAGATTATACAAACAGACCATGCTTACTCTTTTTGAAACATCTGATGGTACTTCTCGCATGTGAAGTCCACTACTATATAATTATTACACCTGATTTTTTCATGCTGTGGACGAGATTTTTGATTACGGTAACGGAATTGTTTTGCTTGTACGTATTTTTATTATTTAGGAGTTAAACCCATTCAAAGAGTGGTGTGAGGTGTTCTAGAAGAGTGAGAATATCCTGGCCTAACACCTTCAAGTATTTGAAAAAGTCCAGCTCAAATTCAATAAAGTTAACAACACCACTAACCGATGAACCTCCCCTCTCTCTGCTAGAATTAATGCCACATTGGAATTCACGATCCTTAACATGCCTTGTATTTCTTCTAATAGAGGACTCTAGAACATAAGGTAGAACATAAAGAAAACCTCACTCACTCACTCAATTCCCTGCACAATGAGGGAAATTTCCTTACTGTTGAGTCATATTTGAACATGCACAGTCTGTAGCATATCTGAACTGAACAAACAGGGTTCTTTTCAACGTCAGTCCCAATAACTTGCATCGCTAACAGAAAAAAATGGGTTGAAAATCTGAAGGTATTATCTTGACCTATGTCTAAATTGTACTCTGGATCTTCAGATAAGCGAACAATCATACAGGATTCAGGATTAGTGTATACCTTTTTTTTTAGGAGTTCATTAAAGTACCACAGAATAGTTTTCATGATTTTAATTTGACAAAATTGGACCTCCAGATTAGAACTTCAGCTCAACAGTATATTTACTATTTCTTTGATAATTTTTTGACTTCCTGCGGATGCTAAAAGACTATTTAGATATCATTTTTTGTAATGGTTCAAAGGGAAATCATTATATATGCAAAATTGAAAATAACGGTAAATCTTGGTAACCCTGAATCAGCCTTATGGCGTTAAATTAAGTTATGTCGGATGAATAAAATTAAAAAGAAACCTTTGTAGTTGTACAGGATGTAAGAACTATGTTATTAACCCAGCCTTCCATACAGTCAGTTAGTAAACCAGGATACACCAATCTATAATATAATAAAAAGAAACCTTTGTAGTTGTACAGGATGTAAGAACTATGTTATTAACCCAGCCTTCCATACAGTCAGTTAGTAAACCAGGATACACCAATCTATAATAAAATAAAAAGAAACCTTTGTACTTGTACAGGAGGTAAGGACTATGTTATTAACCCAGCCTTCCATACAGTCAGTTAGTAAACCAGGATACACCAATCTATAATAAAATAAAAAGAAACCTTTGTAGTTGTACAGGAGGTAAGGACTATGTTATTAACCCAGCCTTCCATACAGTCAGTTAGTAAACCAGGATACACCAATCTATAATATAATAAAAAGAAACCTTTGTAGTTGTACAGGATGTAAGAACTATGTTATTAACCCAGCCTTCCATACAGTCAGTTAGTAAACCAGGATACACCAATCTATAATAAAATAAAAAGAAACCTTTGTAGTTGTACAGGAGGTAAGGACTATGTTATTAACCCAGCCTTCCATACAGTCAGTTAGTAAACCAGGATACACCAATCTATAATATAATAAAAAGAAACCTTTGTAGTTGTACAGGATGTAAGAACTATGTTATTAACCCAGCCTTCCATACAGTCAGTTAGTAAACCAGGATACACCAATCTATAATAAAATAAAAAGAAACCTTTGTAGTTGTACAGGAGGTAAGGACTATGTTATTAACCCAGCCTTCCATACAGTCAGTTAGTAAACCAGGATACACCAATCTATAATAAAATAAAAAGAAACCTTTGTAGTTGTACAGGATGTAAGAACTATGTTATTAACCCAGCCTTCCATACAGTCAGTTAGTAAACCAGGATACACCAATCTATAATAAAATAAAAAGAAACCTTTGTAGTTGTACAGGATGTAAGAACTATGTTATTAACCCAGCCTTCCATACAGTCAGTTAGTAAACCAGGATACACCAATCTATAATATAATAAAAAGAAACCTTTGTAGTTGTACAGGATGTAAGGACTATGTTATTAACCCAGCCTTCCATACAGTCAGTTAGTAAACCAGGATACACCAATCTATAATATAATAAAAAGAAACCTTTGTAGTTGTACAGGATGTAAGAACTATGTTATTAACCCAGCCTTCCATACAGTCAGTTAGTAAACCAGGATACACAAATCTATAATATAATAAAAAGAAACCTTTGTAGTTGTACAGGATGTAAGGACTATATTATTAACCCAGCCTTCCATACAGTCAGTAAGTAAACCAGGATACACCAATCTATAATATAATAAAAAGAAACCTTTGTAGTTGTACAGGATGTAAGAACTATATTATTAACCCAGCCTTCCATACAGTCAGTTAGTAAACCAGGATACACCAATCTATAATAAAACATTCAAGCGATACTACCTTTAAGAATGATCAAAAATCAAAATTCTCAAACTTGGCCAATAAGAGCTTTTCATTAGGGACTATAAACATTTAAAAGGTGAGCAGCCTCATGTTTCTGATACATAATCTAGACTCACTTGAGCGGCCTCATGTTTCTGATACATAATCTAGACTCACTCGAGCGGCCTCATGTTTCTGATACAAAATCCACCTCAGGAATGCATATCAGAACAATCATGGGTAAGGCTTAACATTAAATACAAAATTTTCTGACATCATTATTTATAAGATATCTTAGAATAGTTACCTTTTCTCCAGAAAGAAATTGAGAGGATCCAAACATACTGTTACAGCACCTGAAAATATGTAGGAGCAAAATCTATAAAATATTTCATTTTCACAATAGCTATACTTTTATTGATGAAAAAAATATTTAGAAATTATAAAATTTTTAAATTTGGTCAACAGCTTCTATTTTTGTTGAACAACCCTATAGATATTTCATGAATGATGTAAACTACTTTAATTAAAAAATTTGTTATAATTTAGGCTGTTTAAAATATTCTATGAAAGCACTCCGGTTATTTTTGTAGTATGATAGACTTATCTTGCATTTATAGATGGAAAAGAGAATTAGAGTGAATTTAAGAGAAACAAACCTATTTTAACATAAGTTGAGATTTCAGGATCAGGATGAGATTCTATAGCTTCAACACATTCTCGTACATTACACAAACTACAAATAATAAATCATCTACATTACATAGAAAGATTAAAGAGATTGCAAAGTGGTTTTCTAATCTTTGTATGTGTATCGGTGACACTGATAGCATAAATTTGCTCCATTCCAATTTCCATTCCAACATCTGTGGTTCCTGCAATTGCACTTAAAGTATTGCGTTTTATGACATCACCCCCAGTGAACTGCATAGATATCAATAGTAGCTTCCGATAGATCAGTAGGGGGGCCATAAAATGCGTTAGAACGAATAGTGAATATGCCAATTTAAGGAAATAAAAAAGTCATAACACAAAACATATAAATCTTCCTTTTATCTACAAACATAACTAAATTGGATCAGCAAAGAAATCAGAAAAAACTTACTTCTGTACCACAACAACAATCTTAGTGTGTCTGCGTGATCCAGATTTCCGACGTCTGTGGGCTGACAGTGATGCATCCAGTTGTTTGTGGAGTTTTTTAGGATCAAATTCATTGATATCATCTCCAGTCTGTCTTAATACAATCCATCTATAATAATATAAATATTTCCTCATTTACGATACAATATTTTGATTTTTATAGTAGTGACGTGTGTCGCACCCGAAACAGACCATGCTTATCTTTTCGAAACACCTGACAGTTCTTCTCGAATGGGAAGTCCACTACAATTTGATTTTTGCACCCAATTTTGTCATGCTTTGGATGATATTTCTGATTAACGGAATTGTTTTGATTGTACGGATTTTTATTATATGGATAGCACTGCCTGCTACCAATATATAGCCTATTAACTATCATTTGGATATTGGTTTTCAATGGATCGTTCGCATTTGTTTTTTTGAAACCATATACTATTTTCTCGCTCTAGGATTGATTAATTTAATAGTCATTGCCAGGCGTGTCTGATCAGTTATGGTTTGCTGATTGGGAATGTCATGCAGTGCGCAATGGGACAGTAGACAGAAGAAATCTGATATTAAAACGATAATAAAGTGATTTTCTAAACTTTGTATGTGTATCGGGGACACTGATAGCGTCAATTTGCGACATTCCAATTTCCATTTGCATGTGACAGTGATCTACCAGAAGCTACTATTGATATCTATGCAGTTCAGTGGGGATGACGTCATAAAAAGCGTTAGTTTAAGTAGTATTGCAAGAACCACAGAAGTCGGAATAGAAATTGGAATGGCCCAAATTGATGCTATCAGTGTCCCCGATACACATACAAAGTTTAGAAAATCACTTTACAATCTCTTTAAGAAGACTATATCATACATTGTTCATTGTATCTAGAAGAGATCCTTACCTATATTTCTCTGTATTATAGTGTGTTAATATAGTTGTTAAATTATGTTTATGAGAACCAGCAACCCCTCCTATTATACTCACTATCATCTGCCAAAATCAAACACAAATCATATCTATTATATTATTATTATTAATTATTGTGGTGTTACCAGTAACAATATGCTTTTACTGTTAAACAGGTTGTTGTTACCATGCAATATTATGCTCTGTTACTTTTATAGATGTTATATGTTCTTGTGCTGATAAGAGCAAATTGTTGTATTAGTATTTTTATCTTACCTGTTCTTCATCAGAAGGTTGAACTTCAACAGGTTTGTTGATATTTAATAGAGAAGGGACGTCACTCTGTTTTACATTCTCACAACCAACAATACAAGCTGACAGATGATCTAGAAATCTGCAGGGGTAAAATACAACACATTTAAGTCTTGAAAACATTCCGGATTTCATTTTTTCTTAATTATGCAAAACTATTATGGGGTCACACATGTGTACAGGTCAATGGAAAATTCTGGAGACAGACCATGAAAAGGCTTGAGATTGGGGTAAAAAGCATGAAATTTTTTTAAAGTGGTTAATTTCATACAATTTCAGTATATTTACAAATGACAGTAGTAAAAACTATCAACAGCATAGAACCATTAAAATCTAACAAAAAGTTTTATATGGGCCTAGCTAGACCTATATGCCATGTGGTGATTTCCCACCTCTGCCCAAAATTTGACCAAAATCAGTCGATAGCAAGAATCAAGTTATCAAACCATCAATTCTATTCATAAATAAAATATTTACCTTTTTAGATGAGGAATATGGGGTGCTGTTTTTTCTAGTGGTGTTATAGCTGTATCAGATCTTGTGTTGAGTTGTATTTCTAGTCTATCATTCCTTAACATATCATATTTCATTAAAAAAGGAGAATAGAAAAAAAGATGGAAGAAGAAGAGTTGACACACAGGAAAACTGACTATGGAATCAAAACAGTGGTGATAAATTTCAGAGCAGACTTTAAAGGAATACAACCTCTTAGAATGAACAAAAAAACTAAATTTTCAAATTTGGTCATTAGGAGTTTATATTCATCAAGGGACTTGCCTGGTTGCATAACTGTACAACAGATTAACTAAAGATCTGATTGTTTATATACAATAATCAAATCTAAGGCGTGTATCAATTATAACCCATTATTATATGGAAATTTACATAGTTTCATGGGTTTTTTGCATTCTGTTTGTATACTTTGGACATTGTTGATGAATATATACTCTGATTGACCAAGTTTGAGAACTTAGTTTTTTTGTACATTCTAAGAGGCTGTATCGCTTTAATTCAACTTGACAATCTAATGCTTCCATCTTTTGAACATTGAGAGTAGGCATATTATCTAAAGCCCCTCTCCCACCTGTAAGAGTTGCAAGACGAGTACGTCCAGAGTAAAATTTGGATACAAATCGGGAAACTTCTAATATCATTTCAAGGAACTCGACAAATTTGGATGTAACTTTACTTATGGACACTCGCGGTACTAAACAACATTTTTGGACAGGAGTTACTTCCAAGAATATTAAGAGTTTCATGATTTGTATCCAAATCGTACTCGGCTCTCAACTGTTGTTGCTAATAATCTGACACTGAACTAACTATTTATAGAAAACAGTTGGTCTATATTCAAATATTTGTTTTTTAATTACATGTATTTAACTATTAAGACTAAAGGGAGAGAACTTACAAAGTAGCTAAATATTTCGGTAAAGTTTCTATTCTCTCAACACAAGGAAGACTGGATTCAGTTTTCCATGTTGGTAACACCTAGAATAAATAATTTAATGTAAGCTTATTCATCAAAATCCATTAAAGATGATTGTTTCAATGTCATTTCAGTGGTTATAATAACATTTTTTGAATGATTGAAACTCTTTATATAAAAAGATAGGATTAGATCATTAAATTTACAAGGTTTAAAGCTAGGATTCCACATCCGTCATGCTTTAAAACTCGAAATGGTTGGTTTAAGAGGGTATGATTCCGTATATGCAGAAGCATTATCCGTCAAATGGTCAAAATGTGACGTATTTTGTGGCTATTTCCTTTCTTTTTTTCCCGCCATATTTTGACAAAGCATCTAGAAGTCTGTGCATCAAAAGAAAGATAATGCATACATTTAACGCACATATGGAATCATATTTGACGCATGACTTGTATATGGAATCTTAGCTTAAGTTTAAAAGTTTTAAGGATTGTAAAGAGATTATCCAGACTTTTCTAAATTGAGCATAGATTTTGTGATCATTCCCATTTTTAGTCAGATGTCAATTGTTCTTGCAATTCCACATCAATGAGCATCATGATCAGATCCTGAATAACTACCATTGGGATACTTACCTTAGAATATAATAATTTACGTAGTTTAGATTTGGGAGTGAAAATGAAGATCAGTTCATTCCTCTCAGTAATAAGATGTGCTGGTATTTTAGAACTGGACGATTTATCTAAACTTAGAATTAACAACCAGGCACAATCATGACTGTCCTATAATAGAGAAATATTTTTTAACAGCTAACAACAAACTAGATATTCTCCTAACATCCACATTCACAGGTTTAGAGTTTTTAACGTATTGGTATAATTTAGGAACTTTCATGATCTATTTCTCTGCAATGGTAACACAAATGGGAGATAGATTTCCGATGGAAGAGAGGAAATGTATGGGACAAGCATCTGGTCTGGGCTTAAACAGTGAAGGGATGAATAGTAGATTCCGCCCCAAGTTAATTTAAATTTAAAAAATACTCACTGCGTCATATAAGTGAATGTTTTTAATGTCAGCATGCGTTAACAAAATACATCCATATTCTTTATGATAAATCACAATACAGTTTTCATACATATATACTTCACCTATAAATTATAATGTAACAAGACAAAGTGGGTAGGAGCATTGCTGATTCAAACAACTTAACGTTGGGGAAAATGCAGTAGAATTGATTTTAATCATTTGAATTGTCAGTCAGAATTCTGTGGTTTATTTCAATTCCAATAAAACTAAGTGTATTATGACATCCCTATAGCAAGAGGATCAAAACAATAAAAATTCATCAATTTTTAAAACTGTGATTGTGAGCGAACCATAAGTTCTTAAGGTCTTTTTTAAAGTAATTTCTTAAAACCTTCAGATATATTGACAGGTTCAGGGTCAATCTGAAGTAAAGCTCGGTCTACATACCATTGAATATTTGACTGTAGTCTGGTGTACTAGTGGTATATTGAATTGTCTCCCTTAATACCAGTTTCTCACCATATTTGGTAAGTTGTGACAGCTGATCTGGTAATTCGTGACACAGTGTTATCTCTTTATTATTGATCTAAATAGAAAAAATCACCAAGTACTGCTTATTTCATTTAAGAAACAGAAAAGGGTAAACTTTTGAAATCCAGTTTATCAACATACTGATAATATTTTACGAAAGCATTTCAAGAGATTTAAATTTAAATCCACAGCACCTAAAAAGCTGAGTTGATTTTCTCCACATGATTACATGTAGCAGAAGCAGCTTTTCAAAAGTCATTTGTAAAAACATGTTTCAGATTCTATTTTAATATTTTTAAATCATTTGCAGATATTATTATTACGGCATAATACTTATGTGAGGAAATTCTTTTTTTTTTCTTTCATGCATCAGACAATAAGAACTGCATGATCTCTGCAAATCTTTAGAACAGAATATCCCACTTCTTATGATGAAGTCACAAAACATAGAACCCAGGAAATGCTTTCACTTACTGTCCACACACAGAATCTTGGTACATCAGCAGTAAGAACAACAAAATCACTACATCTTTCATTTTCATCTGAAATTTATTCATAAACAGTGTATTGAGCAATATCATGCAATGTTCAAAAATTTGTTTGACATGTTCTGGAATGATTGAAACTGAGCCCATTAAGTTTCTAAAGAAACGAAGAAGGTACTGAAGTATTGAAGGTGACAAATTTGTCAAGTGGAGCTCGCATTCACAGCACCGAGCATATTATATTATATATTATAAGTGAAGCAACACATATGACGTCACAGATGAAAGGAGCAGAGCAACATATATGTCGCTAATGTAACGCATGCTATAACCATGCTATAACGTCATTAACGTCAAATTAAGTCACTTCCTACAGTTTGACGTCATAATTAAATTCACTGCTCAAAGGGTTAAGAAAAAATTTGAAGAAAAGCCTCTGCACACAACCAACAAGCTGATCAAAATAAAGCTGAATCTTACCTTTTATGGTAAAGGAAGAATCAAGGAATGTCTCAGAGAAAATAATAGAACCATGTGATTTCCCAGCATGCTCTACACTAGGTGTGTCTAATAATGAGAGAGAGGCTACTTTCATCAATGGACTATAGACACCATCTTCTAACTTATAACTTCTGAAAAATTACCAAAATACCATTATTTACTATGTTGAATCTCCAAAAGAAAGATGCTATATCAAGAATTTCAAATATATCAGTATTAGCTGCATTGACTTAAAAAGCCTTTGCATTCTGTCATCTATTAAAATATCAGAATTACTACCAATCTTCTTTTGTAGTTTGCAACAAAGCAAAGAAAGGAGTCTCCTCATCCCTTGTAAAGTAATAGGTAAACGAGGAGCCTTATTCTCGAAAACTTAACTTAAAATGATTTTAATGTTCCAGTCACCTGATTGGACAATCACTAAAACTGATTTCAAATATAGCTTTATAATCCTATCAGATAACTGTATTTCTTAAAATCTGGATTTTTATCTTAGGCAGATAAGTTTTTGAGAATAAGGCCCCAGGTCAACATCTTTCCTAATGTGGACTCTCAGAAAAGAATGTCAGTGGACAAACCCAGTTATATAGAGTGGCATCAGGAATTCTAAAAAGGAGAGCATGCCCTGCCACAGTATTATCTTTTTTATGCAGTGAATGTGAAAATTTGTCTTTGGACTTGGATCTCAAGATCTTATAGCTAAAAGGTTGAAAAATCTCTATTACAATAATTTTTACCTCCCATTGTTATCAATGCCATCAATTTCAAACACAACCTTGGACCTGAAATATAAAGGGACCAAAATATGGTCACTTAATCTTAAATTAGCAAAACAGAAAAACTTATTACATAGATTACATCACCCATAGTACATTCAATAAACCATAAATATTAAGATTTTTTTTTAAATGGAAACCCATTACCTTGAGGAAAGGAAAGAGGTTTTCTAAACTTTGTGTGTGTGTTGGGGACACTGAAAGATCAGTCTGAAAACATCCATTTGCGCCATTCCAGTTTCCATTCTGTGGTTCTTGCAATTCCACTAAAACTAACGCGTTTTATGAAGTCAGTACCAGTGATCTGCATAGATATCAATAGTAGATTCCTCTAGATCAGTGGGGGTCACGTCATAAAACGCGTTTTAAGAGAAATTGCAAGAACCACAGACGTCGGAATGGAAATTGGAATGGCGCAAATGCTATCAGTGTCCCAGATGCACATACAAAGTTGAGAAAACCTCTTTACAATCCCTTTAAATAATAAACAGCAAGGTAGGCAGAGGAACGTTATAGGGAGAGGAAGATGGGGTGAAGGATCAACTTACCCTTGATTGAAGTAATCGTGTAAAACTGGATGACCAAGTTCTCGGATCTTCTCTTCAATTATATACAGTACTTTATTACTAGCCTGAAAGTCATTATAACACCTTTAAATACAATATCACAAAAGGTTTTCACAGGTAAAATAGTAAGGATTTAGTTGGGGCCAGTTTATATTTTGAACTATTATCTATTGTACTAGAACTAATATCAAGTTTTTGCTTGAAAAGTTGTATCTTTCAAGATTTCTGGATCTTGACTGATCTAGATTGTTTTCTTCAAACAATATTCAGAAACATTTTGAAAATTTTTTTTTATAATTTTTTTAGTCTCATTCCATAAAAAAAAGGAGATTTTTCAGATTGCCGAAAACTTTAAGACTCCTATCAAGGTTTTTATTGCCTACCTTTTTAAGATTGAGTGTTTTACTATAAACTTTAATACCAGTAATAACTCCCTCTATAACAGCCTGATATAACTCACTGATAATCCTGTAAATAACAGATTCATAGAATTTTATTTGAAAAACTGCTGAATCCTTTGTTATTTAGCTCAACTAATTAGATCCAGTCTGATTTTGGGCTATAATTTGCCGAAAGATTTAGATGCCAATTTTTCTTCTTTCCCAAAATTTATAGTTTGTCTATTGTACCATTGTCGTTAGCGTTATGTATAACCCACTAGCTTGCTAGTTTGAGCACTCTGGCATGGTACGATGGCATCACGTATGTTGAATCATCTGAGGTGGCTATATAGCCCAGAAGGCCGAAACAGTACTTTTTGCAGTTAGTTTGCCTATTATATGGATATGAAGATTATTTTAAAAATCTATAACTACAGCCATACTTACCAGTCATCATCTTGTTTTCTTGAATCTTTAACGCCTTCTAAAATAATAAAATAAAGAAATAGTCCAATGGGCACAGACAACATTATCTAAGTTTGTTTTCAGGATGATTCCTATTTTATAAATTGAAGAATTCATGATGGAATTTTGCTCTACATTCACAACTCCCCAGTGCACACATATCCAATTCCAATTTTTTATCTATCTAGGTTATAAAAGGGGTTTCATAGCACAGTCCGTTAAAACATTGTTCTTAACAAACATGAAGTCATTTGCTTGATTACAAGAAAATGGAGGTTATGGTAGATGTGAGTTGGGTTCTCGATTTCGGTGTGAAGGTCTGATGATCCTGAATAAGTCGCCTTCACTTATCAGTCTACCAAACTGTAAATGGGTATAGATAATCTGTTTTAAATGTGTTTAAGAGACAATGGAGTCTAACTATGTCTAGTATGATTTGTCTCAGATCACAAGTCAGTAAGAAAACCATGAATTATCAGATGTAGAAGAGTGAAGTGTCCAACGGGGAATGTTCAACATCAGTAAGATTAATTGTACTATTAGTCTCATTTCTCAGAAATCAATTGATGTTTTACAACTTCCTCTTCTGTACCAATTGGGCTAATGAGGACAATATTATTCTTAGATATTAAGTCCTACTTTTCTGGATCAATTCAGCAACTGGGCTACCGAGGATGGTCAGTAATAATGTCCAGACTTGTCTATGTAGTAAAGCAGTGGAGAGAGTATGTAAGAGAGAAGTATCTTGTTTGATGACATTTTAAGGAATTAAGCTCAATATATACAACAATATAACAATGCTGATTGTTGTCCTTAAAGGGATTGTAAAGAGGTTTTCAAAACTTTGTGTGTGTATTGGGGACACAGATAGCATCAATCTGCGCCATTCCAATTTCCATCCCGACGTCTGTGGTTCTTGCAATTCCATTAAAACTAACGCTTTTTATGGCGTGACCTACATAGATATAACTTCCAGAAGACCACTGGTAGTGACGTCATAAAACTTGTTAGTTTTAGTGGAATTGCCAGAACCATAGACGTTGGAATAGAAATTGGAATGGCGCAAATTGATGCAACCTCTTTACAATCCCTTTAACTATATTTTATTCCCAGTGAAAGTTAAATAGAATTAAAGACATTGTTATAGAAGTTTATTGTGTAATTATAGAAACTCTAATGAAATTACCCTCTAGCAATAAAAACACAAAAACAAATTATTGATTAACTTTCTAACAATTTTTTTTTAAACGAAATGAAATCTTCAGGCCATTTTTCAATACGTCAGAGAGATATTTTTTTCAAAGGGAAATCTTCAGAGGAAATTAGATCAAAATTCCAAGGATAATTTAGCATCTTGTTTCCATTTTACACAAATACATAGAGTATATGTGTGACAGAAGATTCTCTTCTATAGAACCACTGGCCTAGAGATTATGGATTTCACTATGAATGAAAACTAATTCAATTTAAATAGAATACTTTTTACTAAAGAATATTCATTGAAAACTATGGAACAACAGACTACAGATTATCAAGAAATGACAGTACTGTACTGACAGACAACACCAACAAAGGATAATCTAGGAAAGATCAATGCCAAGAGGTTTGGCCAAGGACCAGCTGGGAGAAAGGATTGTTACAGAACCTAAGTTGTTATCCTTGTAAAATATAGATGTTCTTTCCTTTTTCTTTCATTATTTCAATCATGCAATTTCAAACTAAACATTTTTACATGGATACTCTTCCTTTGAATATCCTTTACAAACCAAAAAACAAAATCATCGATCTCATAATAGCCGTTATTTTTTGCTCCCTAAATGAATTTTCAAAGTTCAATGCACTTGATCATTTACAGCTATAATTTCTAGCTCGATAATCACACAGAAGAGGAAAGTCACGTCAAATTATTAACTCAATCAATTATATAATGACCTGGGAGGAAGGACACGAGAAGTTAATAGGCTATTATAGGACTGTAAACCATTAATAATATTACTACGCACGTAATATCGCAATGCACATCCTGTTAATTAGACAGAGTAGTTATTAGAACTATTACAACAGTCAGGTGATGTGAGTATAACCGTACAAAAATAATCCTATTAGAACATGTCAACCTTACACAAGCTCTTATAACATGGATATGAGATGAAATTCTCAATGTATTGTATTAATTGTGTTGTCTAAAACATGCGATGATCTCTGGGATGTGGCCCCTCGGAACTGCATCAGCATGTTGTTGACAATTTTAATTTTCAGAAGATAGGAAATTGAATTATATACTGATACAGATAGCTGAAATAAAGTTCAATCAGCTAATAATATAACATTTAAAGGGATATGTTCACTAGCTGTTTGACCAAAAAACTTTTAGTCTCAGAACCTGAAATCTTTTAGCTAATATAATCTGTGTTCCAAACTCTCCCTCAAAATTTAAGCCTTCAAATCCCTGTGTATCCATAACTATGAGCGTTTGAAAGTCAAAAATACGACTGGTCGTTTAGTAAGACTATGGCTTATATAGAAAACACATATTCAGAAAATTAAAGGTAACTGTTAAAGTAGGGGTATAATTGAAGGGATTGTGCGATTTTTTGGCAGTTCCAGTAAATCTGAAGGCTATTTACATAAATTCAAGGTCCAAATCGATCCTCGAAAATTCTGAACAATCCCCTTTAAATGTTTATCACTCTATCTTGTGATTAAACCACTGAATTACATTTTATTTGCTTTATTTGACTGGAAATTGATCAAGATGATACGTCCTGAACCACAAGAAAAACTGAATTCAGACAAGTACCGAAGCAAATATAACTGGAGGAATCAAAATAATAGAGCTAATATCATTTCAGAGAGAAATCAGTTATTTCTGTAATCAGGCTGAAATTTCTCTTAATTTATCTCTCGTATAATATTCATAAAAACCATCTTCACTAATATTTCAATCAGAGTCACGTCCGATTGTCGAAAAACCACGTCTCCCGCTCGAGGCAATGCTGATAATCATTGACCTCTAGGTGACCTCTATACGATGTCAGAATCGCGATATTAATCTAACAATTATATTAAAATCAATCCCACAATCCTGTCTGTGGACAGACAAGTCGGTATGAAAAACCAACTAAAATCTATTTTCCGTCAAATTTCTTTAAGATGTCATGATTTGATTTAATTGATTCCCATATTTCATATCTGGAATCAATTCTAGTGCAAGAAGTTCTCCAGTTTACTACAACTCAGTGCTAAAGCTTTAGAGGGTGTCCTGAGGTGTTTCTAAACATTCTAAGGTGGAGGGAACAAGTAGGGGGAGGAAAGCTGAAAATCATCAGCATTAAAAAACTCATTGAAAATTGATTTGAAATGAAATTAAATGAAATGAAATGAATAGAGTTTTACGTCCTACTTTTCTGCACCTATATTGTCTTATTGAGGACAGGAAAATTAATTTGAAACTGAGGGTACCAAAGCCATGCCAGTCTTTATATTTCAGGCCTACTTTTCTGCATCTAATGGGCTAATGAAGACACTCATGCATAGACATGAAAACCTCTTTAAGAATTGCGTTGAGTTGCACATGATGGTACTTCTCGTTAGGGTAGTCCACTTTTATACAACTATTACTCTTGATTTTTCCTTTTTTGCCTTATCTGACAGATGATACTAACAGCTACATCCAGATACAGATCAGAATGTTTGACCAACTCTTAATAATAATTTACTGGTTGTGTTCACCACATATTGACCTCTATAATTACTCTGGTTATTGACAAACATGGAATATGACAAGATGTTTGACCTTTGACCTACGAGACAGGATGACAGATGTTACAGAACTAAGATTAATAATAGAAATAAGAAAATTGACTGGAGGCTAACATTTATTATTCTATTTCTTACAACAGAAGTTAACATTCAACAAATTACACATAATTCAAAGAGGAATTTTCTAAACTTTTGAATTTATAATAGGGGACAGTGATAGCAACAATTTATGCTATTCCAATATTGAATCATATGTCTGTGGTTCTTTGCAATATCACTAAAACTAAGTGCTTTATGACAAAGTTATGGCAAAAGTTGTATTAGGAGTTTATTCTATACTGATGTCATAAAATCTCAGTATTAGAGGAAGGCAAAGACTTGTTTCAAAAGTCCATTTTCGATGCATAAAATACCATTCATTAAAAAAAACTTCTAAAAAGCACCATGTGTGAGATACATCTTCAATGACTTTTTCCCACATAAAATATTTACTCTTATTAAATGAATGCACCACTCACTTCCAAAATGTTCATAAAAGATCTGGACAAATCAATTCCAATATAACATGCTACTGGAGAAGTGTCTTTTTGAATCATGATTTGTACAAGATAAACAGGCATCACTAGGAACAATAATTCACATGTAAATTACAGGAGAAAACAAACCAAACTATCAATACACTGTATAAAAATTGTGTTTTTACAAGGAAATGAGTGTTTACATGCTTGAATTGAAGAGTCGAATGTAACTTTGTGTTCAGAATTCCACTTTCTTATTCACATGCAGTCTGAAATTCTATGAATATCACGAAAGGATTATTTGAGGATAATTCAACAATTCTTTGTTGCTTTACAGCCAGAATTTCCCTCACTGCACACTCTTTGGCCAAGCAAAATGCAGGATGTAACACTTTAATATAATCTAAAAGAGTGCCATTTTTCAAAGCATGATTCCCTTCATTATTTGACCACGGAATTTAAGTTGTTATATCCTTGTTAAAATTACATGTTTCTTTCTTTCTTCCTTTCTTTCACTGTACACTTCATGGTGTTGCAGAAAAGAACGATATAAAACTTTAATTATAGAACCCTGTCATTTTTTAGGTATAAGTCTGAACTGATTTCTCTTTGTATCTCTCAATCAAAACAGTATTCTTGCTTACTGCAATATTTTTGGCATCAGGGGCCGCAGAGCTGCAGAGCAGGGAAATACGGGGGGTCTAGGGTTTGGTCATCATTTCATTGGATCATTTCCAAAGCTGAAATCTGCAGAGTTTTGTTATGGGGGTAAGTTTGGAAGTGCTTTTTGTTCTGAACCACGGGTCCACCCACATCCAAGAACGCTCCCGGACCCTTTGCATTGTAGAAAAAAAATATGTAAAACTCCCTTTCATTCCACGATTTAGCCCCGTTTTAAGCCAGAGTCAGAATGGCTAATGCTTTAAATTAGAGAGGTACACAAGCAGGCCAGTAAAGTGTTAACTCTTTTCTACCAGAATAAATTGAATTTCAACACAATAAGCCAAGTGAGATAAATGGAGGATAAATTGGAGAGAAAATGAAATAAAGACAGAATAATCCTGGTAAAATAATCACAGAGAAAGAAGAATTAATTTCTGTTGGGGGTAATAATGATAAATAAGATAAAGATGGAGAGAGATAAAATGTTTGGTGTGGAAATCCTCAGATATATCAATATTAGTGGTATTATTCACACTTATTCATCAATACCGTTAGTTCTGATAATTCTATCAATTCTGGCTAAATCTCGTATAAGTTGAACAGGTCAATTGGTAGAAGTTTCCAGTATTTTTAGGAGAATACTGGGAAAATTTCATGGATTTGTTCTCATAAGACATGGACACTAAATTGAAACCTCTAAATTGAAAGTAATTTCAAGTGTAGGAGAACATTTTATGGATTTCTATTAAAGCATATTACATGGATGTATACATGAATTATAATTCTTATAATTTAAAGGGATTCAATTCCACTAAAATTAACACGTTTTATGACGTCACTGATCAGTATAGTAGCTTCCAGTAAATCACTGTCAGTGACGTCTTAAAATGAGGTAATTAGTTTTAGTGGAATTGCAAAAACCACAGACGTCTAAATGGAAATTGGAACAGCGCAAATTGATGCTATCATTGTTCCCGATACACATACAAAGTTTAGAAAACCACTTTACAATCCCTGTAACAATTCAAGCTTTATCTACGAAATTATAATCTACACTGGTAGTGATTTGCATTATTAACTATCAGCAAACAAAATTGGTTCTAATGCTAAGCAAAATCATCTTTTATTTCATAACTAATGCTTCTTTTCCAAACACTTCCTTCAATATGTATCATATATGTTTCACAATATTTGTGGATACAACTTTAACCCTGTGCCAGTAACTTCTGTTTGATAGTAACTCGTTGCTTTTCTGTCACCCTAATCACTAATATTCCATGTGCAATTACCACATTTTCTGTTTTTCTGTAATTGTTCTGTCTACAGAGAGGTTCATGTTACTGAGATACCGTGACAATATACTGTTTTTAACAAGTTTTCTATTGTATCAACTCTAATTCTATAAGAAAAGTTTGCAATATATATGGCAAAGGGATTGTAAATATTTTATTCCATCAGATATCTGTGATTTCTGTAATTACAGAAATGCTTTACTGACAATATAAAACCAATGAGACACACAAGAATAAAGTTTGATACATTTCATTGATATGTTATATTAACTGTGTTACTAGGTGTTCGTTTTAATGGTTCACTCAGACATCAAGTACAATGTTAGATTGTTAAAGTTTTCTTATATATCTTTATCCACTAAAGCAGAGAATACATACAGAATCAATGAGGCACACAAAATAAAGTTTGATAGCTATTTGAACTGTTAAATCTTTGTTACTTCTGCAATGAGATGACAACTTATGTTGTTAAAGTTTTCTTGTATCTACAACTGCTTACAAGGAGAAAACAAGCCATGCATATCTTGAATGTGATTCATATATGAAAAATTTAGGACAGACTGAGTGGATTTTCATGAAGAATGGTTCAGGTGGGTCAATAGCCAGCGAACTTTGTCCATTGTTTCCAGTGTAACAATATTAGTCTGAGCTTCAGCTGAAGCCAATTCGCAGTTATTATTGCATACATTCCCTCTGTCTGTCCAGAGGCCAAAGTATTGAGTGTGTCCTCATTTTAATTTAAAATCTCCCAGTATACAGAAGATCATGACATATGACAATAAACTAGTAATCACTTTTCAAAAACAAGATCAAAGGTGAACTGGTGTACTATAGATGATTCAAAAACATTTTTCGAAACCAATTCACTTTCCAGAATAATGGTCCCTCTAAAACATCATAAAAAATTTTCAAAGCTAATATAAGATGTCTGGAAAGGTTCTCAAATAATTTAGTGGAATTTATTTTATTTTATTGATATTACTCTACAGATCTGTCTGGAACTACATCGCGCTACACAAGAAGTTTTAATATAACATTGAAATTACCTCACAATTTCTTATTCAAATACACAAATGTTTCAAAATTCTATTAAATAGAAAATGTCTGGGTAAGTATTCCGTTTTTGTCAAGGACAATAGGTCATAATTGACCCTATAAGATCATTGATCTGTTCATGTTTAAACGAACCCAGGGTGAAAGTGTAAATAGGGCAAGGAGACCTAATGCTGGACAGAATATGACATTGGGGCACCCGCCTCTCCCCTTCCAACCCCTCAGGTCAAATATTTTGCTCTTTTATAATTGAAAATCCAAAGACATTGGATAATCTAATCACAAGGACAGTTCAGGTATTTTCACATCTGAAGGATCATGAACAGATTTTACAACATTTTGACCTAAATTTCCTGTGCTCTTCTTGCGTTCCATTACAGAAAGGTTACAGCTTGAGTCTTACATTCCTAGATTTTTCTGTCTCCATTTATCCAAAAAATTAGGAACGAAAAAAATTTGGTTGTGATTCATATGGATACATTGCCTTACAGATCCCTTGAAAGTTCAAAAGACAATAGAAAATCCTGGAGAAAATTTACCTCATTGCACAGTGTTTCTACAAGTCTTTATTAACCTAATAAAGTTCAGACATGCATGACCTTAAACTCTATTTATTTCCATCATTTCCCGAAATTCTGTTGGAATAAAACTTGAGAACTATACAGATACCATCTTAACTAAGTCTGGTGGAATTAAAACACGAACCATTTCTCCCGATAAAATCTCTATTTTCTACTAGCCGTGTTGTCTGGAAAGTTTAATTTCGTTTTAATTTTACTCCACTTTAATTTACTTACTCTGATAATATCCTTATTTGATTAATCAAACCCAAATTTAAAGAAACTAGAATCTGAAATGAAATGGAGTTTTACATCCACTTTTCTGCATCAGTATGGGCTAATTGAGGACAGGCAAATGCTGTGCAGTGTGCAATGAGGTAAAATTCGTCAGGACATCTGCATTTGCCTACTCTTATTTTCGATTACAACTGTCAAAGTATCTTTAAAGTCTTCAGTCTGTAGCATGGAGAACAAGACAATGCCTGGAGTCGAGGAGTCAGTCCATTTTGGCAATTCTGTGGCCCTTATTATCCTTGCTTAAATTGATGAGGTAGTAAGACACGCACTTAGTCCATGCAGGGTATGCTAACTCTTTAAGGCACTTGTTACTACTTTTCATTTTGAAATATTTACGCATTTATTGATATACCGGTACTTCCTCAAATGAAACGTTCATTAGTTCCTACCGGTATAATGCCTTATGTTTGCATGGAATTCGAGATTGGTTTTAAGGTTTGGATCGTTCGTGCTTTAGTTGTAGTATTCTAATAGAAATCCTTGTACATTCTGAAGATGATTTTCATATACTCATATAATAAGCAGTGAACTTTTAAACAGCAGACTCTAAAAGGAGGCCATCTTTAAAATTCAACACCTTATTTAAATGAAATAACTAAAGACATTTCTATTTCTGGTAAAATTAAAGTGTAGTCACAGACATTGATACTGTCCAAAAACAAACCTCTCTAGGAAATAAAATAAACTTGGTCCAGACTTTCACTGATTCCATACAACACTTCTATTTTACTCTTAAATTTACCTTCAATTTTATTCAATTTCTACACATTTCACTATTGGACTGGAGATCACAGAACTAGCATTTACAAAAATTATCTGTTTCATAATAATTTCTCCTACAGAAAGTATAAATTTGGTATAAAAATGCAACTTTTCCAATTCTTAGCAATCTTGATGTGCGGTAAGACTGTGAATGAGAAGGCTATAGTATGCACGCCTTGTAGGAAACTTTCACCTCTTCTCCAGAAATTTTGGCATTGTTCTGTACCATTTTTGTTCAAAAAGATCAAAAGATCATTAAAGGCATTGTAAAGTGATCTCACTGCCAGTAACATCATAAAACGTGTTAGTTTTAGTAGAATTGCAAGAACCACAGACGTCGGAATGGAAATCGGAATGGCACAAATTGATGCTATCAGACTATCAGTGTCCCTAATACACATGCAAAGTTTAGAAAATCACTTTACAATCCCTTTAATTAAAATGTTGTACCTTACTTTACCTTCTATGCAATATAGAGAGTACTATTCACTAAGCAGAAAATCTTTCTTTACAGTAGAAATTGCTGTAAGGAAACCAGTTTATAATGTAGATTGACTTTCCATTCATCCATACACTGATTGTTAAAGACACATTACAACATTTTAATATTATCTACTGAAGCAAAAGAAAGGAAATTAAAGTTTACTTTTTTTATTACTTTTAAGAAAACTTAGATAATGCTGTAAATTGGTTTCCAATCACCCATACATCTATTGTTAAAATCTTATCTCAATTTCCACACCTTTGTACAGATTAAAAAAAAAATATGTCTTGTTTTTAAAGGGATTGTAAAGCGTATTTCTAAACTTTGTATGTATATCAGGGACACTGATAGCATTAATTTACACCATTCCATTTTCCATTCCGACTTCTGTGGTTCTTGTAATTCCACTACAATCTCTTTAAGTTCAAAAGGAATCTCAGTTTTTGCTTCAAATCAGCCTGCTGATCAACCATGCATCTGTTGTTTAATTAGGTTCCCATCTTGTTCAAGTATCTATGTTCATGACTCTAGAACAAGTGAAATGAAGTAAAACGGAAATATTATTCTCCAAGTAAAATATTCTAAAACTATCAAATTCAATTTGAAGCTGATATTCCAATTCATTTAAAAATGAGAAAACAAAATTTAATTTACAAAGTAAGGTTTAGAAGTTTACAATATTAATTGTTGAAGATGAAAGCCATGTGGATTTCCCATCACCAAGATATCTCTTATCAAAAATAACTTGATACTACAAACTAGTCATGTTAAAATATATAAATAAGATATTTTAAAGTAGGCCTAAGCTCAGGAAATTTAAACTTCTCAACCTTAAATTTTGGCTAAAAAAATTAGAGTTTAACCATTGAAGTAAAAATGTGGGGCTGGACTCTTTTCGGAGTATCTGGCATGATTTAATCTTGTTAAGCTCAACTGGAATTTAATTTTAAGGGCTAGTTTTCATTATTGAGATATAGATAGGCCTATAGGTTAACTCTATTCCAATATTTTTAATCTTTAATAAAAGACTGTTATACCAACCTGTTTTCTATAAAAGGTTCGGACAGGGACGCAAAAAAAAAAGTATTTTATCCCACCATATTAGGTATAATGAAGATGAAGATGACTAATCAGAGAGAGAATAAAGGAAATCAAGAGACTGAGAGAAGAGAGAGAGAAATGCAGGCACTTGACATGTGAACACATATTAACAATAGCCCAGGGTAATACTTCACTCTTATTGATTTTCTACCTTCCAATTATTACTCATTTACACTAGCAGCAAAAACTTCTACAGCTCACATATCAAATAACATGAAGTTTTACATCAGTGGCGCTTCTACGGGCGGACCAGGGGGGCCATGGCATCTCTCAGAATTCAGATTGGCCCAGCATCAGAATATTATTTGGCCCCAACTCGGCCCCCCACCTAAAGATTCCTAGAAACGCCACTGTTTTACATCCTACTTTTCCAGCAGTTAATAGTTTTAAATGTATAACTTGAAAATGAAATAAAATGATATGGAGTTTTACATCCTACTCTTCAGTTTCTACCAGCAGAAAAAACTTGGCATGTTTAGCTTGGAATATAAAAATAAGATGGATTTTTCATCCTACTTTTCTAGCAGTGAATAGTTTTGCATGTATATATATATGGAAATAAAAAGTGAAAAAAGGTTTTATATCCTACTCTTAAGCTTCTACTAGTAGCAAAAACTTGGCATGTAAAACTTGAACATAGCTTGCCAGGCAAGGTAATATACGCCCACTGGGCCACTGGCTTTGACTTTAAACAAATATATTTGACAGTTACAACAAAAGTGATTCAGAACATTCACATCGAGTTTCTTCACAATCTGTCCAGTATTGTCCTGTAGTGTTTATGAGCTAAAAATTCAACATGTTTTCAAGAACAAGAGCAATAATTCATAGTAAATATTTTTTTATTTTGCTGATTTTCAATAGGGTTCATCCTTGGGTGGTAATAAACATTATCAGTATGTTTCATCAAAATCCGTTATGAATTGTGACCTGTATAGTGTTTACGAGCCAAAAATCAAACACGTTTTCAAGAACAAGGGCAATAATTCATAGTAAATATCTTCCGATTTTGCTGATTTTCAATAGGGTTCATCCTTGGGTGGTAATAAACATTACCATTAAGTTTCATCAAAATCCGTCAAGAATTGTGACCTGTAGAGTGTTTACGAGCCAAAAATGGAACATGTTTTTAAGAACAAGGGCAATAATTCATAGTAAATATTTTCCGATTTTGCCGATTTTCAATAGGGTTCATCCTTGGGCGGTAATAAACATTAACATTAAGTTTCGTCAAAATCCGTCAAGAATTGTGACCTGTAGAGTGTTTACGAGCCAAAAATCGAACGCGTTTTTAAAAACAAGGGCAATAATTCATAGTAAATATTTTCCGATTTTGCTGATTTTCAATAGGGTTCATCCTTGGGTGATAATAAACATTACCAATAAGTTTCGTCAAAATCCATCAAGAATTGTGACCTGTAGAGTGTTTACGAGAAATTGTGGACGGACGGACGGACGGACCGACGGACCGACGGACGGATATGGGTGACGACAATATACGCTCCACATTTCATGTGGGCGTATAAAAATAAAATTAAATGGAAATTGGAGTCCTACTCATCTATTCTTCACTTCTACGAGCAAAAAATTGACATGAATAGCTTGGAAAATCTTGAATCTTGCTCATTTATAATCACTTCTTACAGAATAAACTTGGCATGAATAGTTCAGAGACTAAAATTAAATGGAGTTTACTTTTCGAGCAAGAAAAACTTGACATTATGCTTGACAATTATCTATTCTAAAATACTTTTGAGATTCAACAGACAGTGCCTGTAGAATGAATAAATAATAAAAAAAATTCTATAACACCTAACATGGGCTGGGTGTGAGACAGGACCGTATCACTCGTGGTATTGGGCCTAATTCTGACCCATGTAAAATAAAGAGTTTATTATTATTATTATTATTATTACAATGCACAGAAAGAAAGAAAAAAAAAGGAATGAATGAATATGATGATTTATCGTCTGTCAGGACACATTTAAACAGATAATGAAAATGATTTCCAGTAAAATGTTGCAAATACTGCAGACAGGTTATTATTGATTATTCATATTGTAATATACAGACTCGGCAGGCCTGACATACAAACATGGAATCAAGCCTGATTTAGTCAGAGATCAATACTAATTAGAGAGTTTTAGGAAGAAATGTGTTCGACACGCCACTTGTCATAGAATACACTCTTTCTTTACTAGCACGTAGTATGGTGTCATATTCTCACTGAAATCCTTTATTAGTAACGTGTGTTTGGGTGTGGCTTGGAACTGTGCTGGATGAAAGTCGCTTCACAGGAATCACAGGAGTGAGAAGCCAATAAGAAGCTTTGTTTTAATAGGAACATGAAAATGATCTGAAAAATGGCTTTTGTGTGACTTGAAATATTTAAAATCTGTCTTATCTATGCAACAAAGTGGTGTAAAGTAAAAACTGATTTAAACTCTTTGACAGTAAAAAGTTTTGGTTGGAATGACTTGTTACTGAACCAGAGTTTTCAGGATTGGTGTGAGTACATTATATGAAGTAAGATAAAACTATTATATCTATTGTGTCTTAGGACATGATTCATCTTAATTGTAACAAAGTGCTTTGTCTTGACTGGGATTGAAATAAAATTTCCTGGAAGGAGTGAGAAACTTATTTTAAAAATTCTAATTAATTTTGAATTAATTTTGTCTGACATATTTCACCAGTAAAGTGAATAAGTTCTATGCTCAAGAAACAAAAATCAAAGTCTAGAACTTGAAGTGAGAACCTTCTAGGATTTTAGGAAATTTTCAGTCTTTATTGTGATCAATGCTGAAACCAAGAAGGGGAGGATATGTAATATCAAGGCTGTGGTATAACTGTGACATGGAAATTAATATCAGTGGTAAAAACTCTTGTGACTGCTAGGAGTGTAACAACTCAAGCACTTTGTGTTAATTGAAACTGTCATCTTAGTTCATGCACTTGAATCTAACCTGGAAAAAAACGAAGCACAATTTGAGCTGTCATCTTGGTTGAAACACTTGAATCTAAACTAGAAAGAAGGGCCATTTCAGCTCTGGAACTTCTCACAGACAGAGAACAAAAATATAAAGTACATATGACAAGCACGAAATAAAACTGAATAGCTCTGCAAGAGGAAACTGGCTCGGAACTAACATTTAATTCAAAATACGAGAAAATATTGCTGACATTGTTTTTAATTCAAAGACATTGACCCATTATATTGGTAGCTGATTAGAATAACTAAATATCTCGAGACGGAAACGAGAAGAGAAGATCGACTGGAAAATCCTGCTGAGTGAAGTCTGTAAACAAAGAAAAAACATTGGAATTCACTGGAGTGTTATTCCACGGCATGGAATTACAAATTGGATAAGTTAATGAATGGATAAACACACATCTTAATACGACAAATACAAATTTCACTTCGATTTTACTTTATTTGATGTTTAATAGTTGTGTGAACAGCAGTGATTTACAATAACTTGGATTAAATGGTCGGAGAGAATAGATTAACTGGATATACTGATAGCTTTGGTAAGAATTTCAGATTTTCAGATTTTCAGATTTTCAGATTTTTATTGTCATTAAGAACCTTTGCTAGGTGTGTCTTCAAATATCAAAGTCATCTCAACCCTGATATATAGTGTCAAGAATTGATACTAAAGTTTTTCAGTGGTGCTGGGTAAGATTCAAATAGGTGCCTCAGATCTTTAATTCTGATCCCACAAGTTATGAACTATTCATGATTTTGGCACCTCAAAATGTCTTTTCAAAAATAATTTCATACTAAACATGCCATTATGTCTGCAAATGAAAATTGAAATAAAATGGTGTTTTACATCCCACTTTTCTATTGGGCTAACGAGGACAGGCAAACGCCATGCATTGTGCAAAAGAGAAAATTTTGCCAGGACAGCAGAATCAACCTACTCTTAATTTCAATTTCCATCTGTCCATAGATCTTTCACGTACACAGGATCTTTAACGTACACAGCCTCGGTTTATTGTCACATCCAAGCAACTATACGTTTTTGTCATGTCAGCCCCTCTGACCTGCATCACTGAAAAAGGGAAACCGTTTAAAAAAATATATGAAGATATCATCAAGACCCATACCAGGATTGAACCCTGGAACTTCAGGTTAGCAAGCAAGCGTCTAACTCATTGAGCAACTGCAGCCCTGTAGTTGTCTTCGGGGAACTAAAATATGACAGTTAAAGATTGCAATGACAGTTCTCCAAGACCACTACCAGCTCAGACTACATCTGGTGGCTTAAAGAAAACATGAAAGTGGTTTTAGTTTAATACATGTCTCAGTCAAGTTGACACTAAAACAAATATTGACATGAACACCTCTTAGTCTGATAAACCAGTTGTACAAACTTCTTACTGGCCACAGATATTCAATCACAGAAAACTGCAGGAATAAACTCACAGATCAGCAATCTAGATGGAAGGAAGAGGATTGGGGTAGAGCAAGCTTATTAATGAAATGGGATGGGGTTTTGCATCCAATTTTTCTGAACCTGTTTGAACTACTGGTAATGAAATGGGTAAACACCATCTCATAAACAAGTTTTGCTTGGACAGTGGAATTGCCTACTAGTAATATTGAGAGATCTCTAACATGCACAGCCTTAAAGACAATGTGCCTAGGTTATTGTCCATATGCAAGGACTAGATGCTAATGAATGAATTTACAATTGAGTAAATGACTGAATGAATGAATGAATGAATGAATGAATGAATGAAAGAATGACTAAAAGAGAGATAGTATATCCCTATAGTCTTTAAGGTACAATTTATATTGATTATCAGATAAAACATAATGAAATTATGAATAAATATGAATAAACCACAATCACTCTTGAGTCAATAAATAAACATTATAAAATACTGATTCTATCACATGAGTGAGTGAGTGAGAATACATGTAGAGTGAATGAATGAAAGAATGAAAGAATGAATGAATGAATGAATGAATGAATGAATGAATGAATGAATGAATGAATGATTTATTGTCTGCCAGGACCCATTAGACAGCAGTCTAATTAAAATCAGACCCTAATTTCGTTTCGTTCGTTTTTTTTTTAAATCCGGTTTTTTAACCACTACATTTGGGTCTGAGAACGTGGCGCTGGACCTGCCGTTCAAGTTAACTTTGACCTAACCTTAATGACCTTTGTTTTAACCAATCAGATCTTTGCCCTCTCCTGCGCTGGGATTTTGTTCTCGAACAATAGGTGCATTCTAGGATTCCTAAGTGCTGTAGACTAGTTTATTAGGTCATTTTTTATCAAGGTTAGGTCAAAGTTAACTTGAACGGCAGGTCCAGCGCCACGTTCTCAGACCCAAATGTAGTGGTTAAAAAACCGGATAAAAAAAAAAAACGAACGAAACGAAATTAGGGTCTGATTTTAATTAGTGGTTAAAAAACCGGATTAAAAAAAAAAACGAACGAAACGAAATTAGGGTCTGATTTTAATTAGACTGCATTAGACAGATAATGAAAATGATTTCCAGTCAAATGTTGAATGAATGAATGAATTTTTAGTCCCTGAATGAAGACTTTCTCAAAAACATGTAAAGCCTACATGGTGACAAAATCAAAAAGCACTAGTCGAATCATTGATTGAATCAATAGATAAATGAATGAATAAATGAATGAATGAATGAAAATCATCAAAATTTGGGTAATAGTCTACTCCTGATGAAACTTAATTGAACTAAGATTTAAGAGACAAACTACAAATTTGGAGACAAAATAATCAATAGGAAGAGAAGAAAAAGTTTGATAAAAACGAGATAACTAATAAAAATAAGTCGGCAATAACTGAAATTTATTTGATCTATATCAAAATGTGAATAACTGGAATCAGAAGATAACTTGTAGATAGTAATTTCTATCATGTATAAAACACACAGTTTAAAACTAATATGAAAGGCAGTCAATTGTTAAATGTTGAACCAGTCTGTGATATCAATTCATTACAGAATAGAAACATCAGATCATGACTCCTCTTTATATGCTACATGAATTCCTAGTCTAAACCAATGATTTTAGCCTTCATAACACTAGAGCTCTTATAGCTCTTCTCCGAGTTAACGACGGCTACTTAACTAGTTGACTGACAGAAACGAGTATCGTGACATTTAATAAGAGGATACGACCATCAGCCGAGCTCGGCAGCTTGGGATTACAATAATAGACACTGGCTTTGTTCACGGATAACAGTTTTTACACAGATTAAAGCCAGCGAAAGTCTGGGATTTTGTTTATAGTTTTTGATTTATTGCACGATTTAGTTTATTTATTTAATGGAAGTTGTGAATTAGAAATGGACTAAGGATGTTTTAGGAACGTGTCACGCTAAAACTAGATTATCAATATTAGGATAAGAGTCACTAAGTGTAAGTAGATATTCTATCTGTTTTATTATAAGTCTATGGCTGAACGTAAAATGTCAAATGTCCAGTCTTAATTTTTATTTCCATACAAGGTTAACATTGATTCCAACTTTCAGTTTTAAAGCGATACCATACCTCTTATAAGAATGAACAAAAAATTTAAGTTTTCAAACTTGGTCAATAAGAGTAAGTCTATGTATTCAAACAGAATAAAATAAACCATTAAAATTATATAATATGTAATTTTCCATACAATAACAGTTTACTTTTGAAAAAATGCTTAAAATTTGAGTAAGTGTTTTTCAACATTGCTTTCTGGATTTATCAGATTATTACGGTAATCTGTTGTTCAGTTTTTTTGTTCATTTTGTTCAGGTTGTATAGGTTACCTTTAAATTTTTTTCTAGAAAAGTTTTGTATTTTTTTATCAATGAATAGAATTTGAAATTTCTATTAGTTAATTAGAATTATGAAGTTTTTATACAAACTATCGACAGTTTAAGCTAGTTTCAGTCAGAAAAGAATGGAATAACTATAACTATTTTGGTCACAAAAATAATGCCAAAATTAATTTGTGTGTGTTTCTTGATGTCCTGACAAAAACAGTTTAGGGCAGGCTTTTCAAATGGCAGCCCATGGGCCAAATCCTGCCCCCTAACACCCTCAAGAGTGGTCCCTCATGAGTGACAACTTCCACTAAAACGCTCTGCTCGCCAAGCTAGCTCAGCTCTATTTGGCCCTTTTCAAAAATTAATTGAGAAGGCCTGTTTTAGGGTCATAGGGGCAGACAGTTTCTCTTTAAATTGACCATAACAATGTGAACTTACTGGATATTGAGTAGTTAATACAAACTAAGAGTTAATAAACAATATGTAAATAGAACAGCACTAGAGAATACTTAACAACCTTATATCATAATAAAACTCTGTATGTTTTATACAGCTTCATCAAACTACCAACAGAATGGCACTTTGTCTGGGTATTACCAACAAGACAGGTTTCCATGTTATTCCATTAACCAAATTTCACAGAGAAAGACTCCAAGTATTGATCTTCCCTTTTCTTTTCATAGTCACAAATCTTACACTGAATAAATATCAATATCTTTAATGCATTGGACATATTTATAGCAACATTCATTACGAGAGGAAACTAACTTTTATTCAAATTAAACTTTTCAATGAATATTCAATCATTGTGGAACAAAAGAGAGAGTTACAGACAAACATTGCTAGAATAATTTGCAAAATCACAATCCCATTTTTTTTATTGTAAAAAATATAATGATCACCAATTTAATATTAAAAAAACTATCAAAAGGGAACTTTCAGTATTCAGAAATACTTCAATTGCACAAAAATCACATAAGGCTTTTATATAGTTTTGTCTCTAACTAAACAGTTGTCTTTCAATTTCAGTGTATCGTTGCTTTTCTTAATAAGGCATAGTATCACTAAAATACAAGTAAAATTTATTTTCTTTCAATTACTGATGATTAGTGATTACAGATACACAGGGATTTGAAGGTTTTAATTTCAGGGAGAGCGATGAACAATATTACTGGGTAGCTAAGCTAAACAACTCTCTCCTTTAACTTTAAAAAAAAATTTTTTATGAATTCAGTACTGGTACCAGGGGTTTGATCTTCGAGAATAACAGTCTAATTAAAATCAGACCCTAATTTTGTTTTTGTAAACACTGCATAAGGGTCTGACAACCACGTGCGATAGAAAGTGTCCAGTTAACTCTACCCCGGTATCTATTATAATCTTTGCAGTTTTACGTACAATGAGGTCATGTTATAAATTCAGTGTTCAGGTCATAGTCATGTCATACCAAGCTAAGTTGAAAATTGATTTTAATTGAGAATTTCCAATCTAGCCAAGTTGGTGATGATAATTTGTATTGTTAAGGTAGCCATCTGCACGGTGAATCATTCCCTAATCAAATAGAACTGCAGGCTACCGTAGCATTGAATTTCAGTTTCAACAGTTCTAGAGGATATTAACTTTAATCACATTTCATCTGACACATTCTGTCACCAATATCTGATCAACTCTCAACAACGACTCAACAACTCAACTTAAATAACATTATTAGCCTTGTGGACTCTCTAAATACAGCTTTAATCAAATTTATCTGAAAACTACAGGTTTTTTTTCAAAGTTTAATTCATTTTAAAGGGATCTGCTATTTTGTTTCTGAGACTTTTATTCTAAGGGATATATATATGTGTTTAAGTATTTGATTTACTCAATTCACATAAATGAATTCTTACCAGTATTGAAATCAGACATAAAAGTTACCCTAAATATCAATATTAAGTTTACGTTGAAATTATTCAATAAATAATCTTATGTACATTTCCCGACCAATATAGTTAAAATAGTTTGTGTTGAAATTATTGCCTGTTTAAAATAGGTCTAACAATATTGTTATCATTAAATAACTTATTTCCACAGCCCATATTTCTCTTTTCAGTAATATAATCTGATACATAGCTCCCTACCAATATTGTTAAAATAGTTTGTGTTGAAATTATTGCCTGTTTAAAATAGGTCTAACAATATTGTTATCATTAAATAACTTATTTCCACAGCCCATATTTCTCTTTTCAGTAATATAATCTGATACATAGCTCCCTACCAATATTGTTAAAATAGTTTGTGTAGATATTATTGCCTGTTTAAAATAGGTCTAACACTGATGTAATTATGAAATAACCTATTTTCATAGCCCATATCTCTTTTTAGAAATATAATCTGATGTATAGTTCCCTACCAATATTGTTAAAATATTTTGTGTTGATATTATAGCCTGTTTAAAATTGGTCTAACAATGTTGTCATTATTAAATAACTTATTTCCATAGCCCATATCTCTTTTTAGAATTATAATCTGATGTATAGTTCCCGACCAATATTGTTAAGATAGTTTGTGTTGAAATTATAGTCTGTTTAAAATAGGTCTAACAATATTGTAATAATCAAATAACTTATTTCCATAGCCCATATCTCTTTTTAGAAATATAATCAGATGTATAGTTCCCGACCAATATTGTTAAAATAGTTTGTGTTGATATTATAGTCTGTTTAAAATAGGTCTAATGGTATTAGTTGTGGAGTTGTAATATTATTAATTGTCACGAATCCAGACAAATGTTTTTATTATTCATTTAACTTTCCATAATTTTCTCTTTTCATTTCCATATCAATATCCTGGTTACATAACACATATTTTATTCCTTTGTCTTTTATAAATATCCTGGTTACATACCGGTAACACACACATTTTACATTCCATTTTCTTTTTATGACCAGAAAAAGTGTGATAACAATTTGAACAGCTAAACATATCCAAAATAACTGTTTGGCAATATATTTGGAGTAGCGAATAAACTTAAAAGAGTAAGCATACCCTATTGCCTGGGTTTTCAATGGTTTGTTCTTAAATTTCTCGAATTACACACAAGGAAAAGGGCAAACCATGTTCCTTATATTGTCCCCGGAAGTCATAAAAAACATGCAATTTCAAAGCAAGATAAAGTCTAGGCATTTCTCTTTTTAATACAAACTTAGATTGTGGCATAGGTATATATAAAGTACTATTATTATGAATTATTTCAGACCTATAGCTCGACAGTTTGAGTCTCTGAGAAAATATCCAAAAGTCCATATCTAGGCTCTATTGTCTTTTAAACCAGACCTCCTTTTCAATATATAGACAGGACCTCTTCTCATAAAGTGAATTTTAACGAATCCAAATGAGCTTTTTCTTCTGAGAGGGGTGCCCATATTCATATGTGGCTTACTACTAAACGCGAAACAATAAATGAAACATGGAAGAAATATTTTATATCCTTGGACAAGTAAAAGGAACCAGGCTGATTAATAAGTTCCCTTAGTCTAATGATGATTTGGGTAAAATTAAATAATGTCTATTCCAATAATTAACTTAGTAAACAATGATTAATGATAAATGTTAAAGTCTGACCTGTGGTTCTAGGGGGTTAATGAATTGGCTGGCCTGAGACAATATTCACAATACTGAACTTACAAAGTTTTCTTTCTATCTTCCATGTAATTATTGTGATACTACCTTTAGAAATTACAAGCCCTTATTTTGCTAGTCATTGACATCAGGTCACTTTAGTGTTTAAAAGTAAATTTCAAAACCAACTGTCCTGATGGCAGATTGAAATTCAGATCTAGCTGTTTACTTTCGAGTGTTTTCTGTGCTAGTTCTTTAATTCAGAAAAGAGCAGAAAAATCAGTTACAAATTTTCAGTAGACCTTTAGATTTTTTTTACTGTATTATACAGAGGTAATTGAAAGTATCTTCTATTACACACAATACAGAGGATGTCAAATATCGTAGGAGTTCATTAGCCAATTAAAAGTGCAGAGCAGAAAGATAGAAAAGTTTTCTACATTTCTTGAGTCCAGGAAGGTGAAAAAAGTAGAACGTAATAAAATTAAATTTCAACTTGATTTCGAGAGGGAGCTAATCAAACCAAACCCATTACAATAAACTGGATATAAAAACTCAACTTTTCAACACATCCAATTAAATTTTATTAGAATCAACCAAACGCCTGGATGATCTAGATCAAAGGTTACCATAGAAACGGCATGTTTTATCGTAAGCTAAGATTATGGTAAATGGTTGCGGGGATTTGCTCGGCAACAAAATGTCCATCTAAGAAGGAATCAAATGTCAATTGGGAACATTGCTGGGATTAGAGCGGAGGGAAACTTTCAAGTAATTGATACTCAAGTCATAAAACAGTCCGAATCAATGACGACGAAATTTTGATAAAATTTTAGGAAGACGACAGAAATGTATAATAAATTGACGAGGGCTTTATTAATAAGTTTCGGCTCGTTGAACTCCTTCTCAAACTTGATTGGCTAATATTTTCATTTGGAATATCAGGCGTTAAGATAATTTTTGTTATTTGGAAGTTATCAGTAGAAAGTGACCCCCAGGGAACGATTCCTCGAATCTCGGAAAATAACGGTTAATAAATATTCTATTTTCTTTCATTATTTTTCTTTTAGATATTCATAGAAATATAACTGTATCTTGTACAATATATTCATACAAATAAACTGTCTTAAAGGGATTGTTTAGAGATTTTCCAAACTTATGTTCATCTGGGACACTGATAGCATCAATTTGCACCATTCAAATTGTTCAGTCTTGCAATTCCAAGAAAACTAAGCATTTCAAGACATCAATATCACAAAGACCTTTAGATATCATAAGGAGATTTTAAGTGATAGCAACTTCATATTAAGTTTTTTCCATAATTGCTGTTTTACAAATTCCAAACTGCTTAGAAGCAAACTTAACTCTCTACTTAAATTTTTGGGTTCTTTTGAGGTAACATTTAGATTTGTCAGCTTTGTAACTGCCAAAAGGTGTATGTATATACCTTCATCTGTCAACATTTTCAGATTAGCCGTTTACATACAATTGCTGTATTTGAACCTAATTCTATGATTTTTCAGGAACAATAAGAAGCTGATGCATAGGTGACAAATTAGCATCCGTTTCCAGCAGTAGTTGATATTACAACAAGAATTAGCTGACAGGCAAGTTATATATATGGGCATAATGGACACTGCCAGTATAATTAGAAGAAGTGAAGTAAAAATGGTATAATTAGAAGAAGTGAAGGGAAACAAATACTGTGATTAATCCACAATAGACTGAGACATCATATATAATTAATCTCATAGTGGACTGAACCTCAGATGTTTTCAACCAACATTGATAATTACAACTCATCATATACGTCCTCATTCTCTCTACGAGTTCCATACTCAAAGTTTAGTAAGTGGAAATACTTTTACTTCTTGGGTGCTTTTCATTGTTTCATTAAGTATCGTACTTAAATCAGAGTAGGTGAAATGTATTAATTCATGCTAGGTGTAGCTGAAAGCCGTTTAAATAAAGCTTCAATACAGGAACCATAAAGATTTCCCAGTATTGATATATTGGACTAGTGAAATCATATTAAGGATTGAGGATTCTGCCGACGTCTGTGGTTCTTGCAATTCCACTAAAACTATTGTGTTTAATGACGTCACTTCCAGTGATCTATCGGAAGCTACAATTGATATCTATGCAGATCACTGTCAGTGACGCCATAAAACGTGTTAGTTTTAGTGGAATTGCAAGAACCACAGACATTGGAATGGAAATTGGAATGGCGCAAATTGGTTTTATCCGTGTCCCTGTTATAAATACAAAGTTTAGAAAACATCTTTACAACTACAGTGGAATACATGAATTTGTAAGTTAGCATTCTAGACAATGCTTTGAACTGATTAATCCAAAATTTAATTCACTAACTTACTATCACTACAATGCCAAGCGAGTCAAGTCAATGAGAATATATCAAGAAATAAAGAAACTCAGCTTCTCAAATAAAACAGGCTTTAAGTCCATGACAACATCAATAGTCAAGAACACAAGTTAATAATTATTTTAGAAGAATGTGGGGAATTATTTGGAAATATTCATGAGAATTTTAAATTTAATTTAAAATATGGATTAATTGTTAAAAAAACATTAGATTCGATTACATCAGATTGAAAGGATATTGCCCTTAACCATAAGCAACTTCTTTTTATTTCAAAATATTCATGAAAACACTGATATTGGAGTAAAATTAATTTCTTCTGTAGTAAAAAAAAAATCCAGCTTATAGATAACTTAATACAACAAATGTGCAAAGCTCCAAGCCACTGACAGCATCAATTTATAACCATTTCAGTTAGTTAAATTGTTTATTGTTGGATTTTAAAATTGTGTGCTAAGAAACGCACCTTAAATAGTTTAGTTAGGAAGGTATCTCATCCTATTCTAAAACATTCAAAGCTGTGAGCCTAATGACAATTTCTAATTCTAATCATTTTAATTTGTAAAATTGTTCATTAGTGGACTTCTTAAATTTTTGAAATTTTTAAAACTGTGTGTTATGAAATAGAGCTAATTTAGTTAGAGGAGTATCATGCAATAACGTGCAGAGCCAATGACAACTCTTTTATCTCAATTTATGGAATTTTTTAGTGGTTGGCTTCTGGAATTTTGAGATTAACATGTTTTAAAAAATAAACTATTTAGATAGATGGAAAACATCTCACATGAAATGTTTTAAACCAGACCTTCTCAATTAATTTTTAATAAAGGCCAAATTCATTTTATGAATGAAATATAAGGGCCAAATAGAGCGAACATAGCAAGCAGAACGTTTAAGCAAAATGTGTCATTTTTGAGGTGCCACTCTTGAGGACGTCGCAAGCCGGAGCTGCCATTTGAGAAGGCCTGTTCTAAATAAGAAATTCTTTTTTCTGCTCCTTTTTTATTTCAGTTTGTGAAATCTTTTGGTTGTGGACAACTAAATCTATGTGTTGAAAAAAAAAAAATTCTTAGATAGTTTAGCAAGAAAAAATTTCACATGCAATGTTCTAATTTAAAGATTCTGTTTATTATTTCAGTTTGTGAAATTGGAATTGTGTGAAAATAAAGAGCTAAGAGAATCCGACTGACTAGTAATTACAATAGAACATCACCACGTTGTCAGATGGTGGAAATAATAGTGTGAATATTTATGATACCAGTTTAACAATGAAAATTTAATGATCTTGTCGGCACTTAATCCCAAACTAATTAAAAACATTCTCTGTTTCTTATACCAAGTTACACGGAAGTACAGAAGAACAGCTTTTTATGATAAGAAAGAAAGCTCAAGACACACATTTCAATTCAAATTGGAGGATATGACTTTGAAATCAACATTTATTTTCCATTGAGAATTGAATTACATGTGATTGAAAACTAGTATGACATGAATTAATTTTCAACATTTGATGTGATTAAGTATCAAATCTCACTTTTTCTTGGACTACAAAATTCACAATTTTATGTGTTATATTTGAATCTAAATTGAAAACAAGTTCCGAGGAAAGAACACAGCCTAATTTTTTTGGAAGGATATGCCTTTAGAATCAACATTCATTATTTGATGTGATTTACTATAAAATCTAACTTCTTATTAGACTACAAAATGCAATATTTTATGTGATATTCACTTCCAATTCAACAATATTTTAGTGAGATTTCAGAATGGAAGTTAAAGAATACTTTGAGTTATACCCCTTGAATTTTTACCCATATTTGGTGCCTCCGTTGAAAGGATGTTTAACTCCTCATCCAGCGTGTAATGTAGGATTGGATCATTCAAATACCACGGCTTATTGGATGGAGATCAGTGATTATTTCTGTTTTCTCGCTCTTCCAGTGATTATGTTATTTGCCATAGTAACGGAAGTGATTTGCATAATGGTGCTAGCACGACAAATTCGAATGTCTTTAGATACCTATTTACTTGGTTTGTCAATTTCTACAATTTTATTAATTCTAACTACAATTGTTCTTGGATTGCAGCATTATATAGGTCAGAGTGATTATATTGTGTATTTACAAGGTTATGCAATCAGTTGTCGAGATTGGTTCTGGTATACATCGATCTGGCTGATCGTTATGATGAGTTTTGAACGTGCGTTAACTGTGTCCTCATCAACAACCACAATATTATGTACGAGTACTCAAGCAGGAGTTGTGGTTGTCATGGTTTTCTGTGTAGGTCTAGTGAGCGCGCTTCCGCGATTCTGGGAATACCAAGCTCAAGATGGATACGACTATTCCAATAATTCCACTGTGCTGATTTCCAAAAAGACAGACTCCACCAAGACTGTTGAATACAACACAATGTATTTTTGGTATGTTAAAATCATCACCATGTTTCTACCATACACCATGATGCTAGCGACATCTATAACGTTAAGTTGTAAGACACGGCAGTCCACCATTATGAAGCGTTATTCCTCTGTCAAACATTCCAATGCCTTAACATTAAATCGTAAAATCAAAGAGGAGGTAACTCTATCTAAGCTATTGATACTATTAATAGTAACGTATATTCTGTTTACAACGCCTATGTGTTTATTGGATCTACTAGGTTATATGACACCACATTGGATCAGTCCCACCAGTCGTATATATGCTAGTTTATATAACCTGTTCACCGTGCTGTTTTACCTTCAATATGCACTGCAACTCATCATTTACTTCTGTTACAATAAACAGTTTCGCTTGACGCTGCTAGGAATTTGCTGCTGTTGCTGTTGACATCATCAAGGATAGAAAAAAAGATCAAATTTGGTGCAAATGCTCAAGTAAAATACTGTGCCTACTTGTTTTGTCTAAAAGCTTATTATAAGTCCTTATAGTCAAAGCTTACTTAAAGAGGTTGCCAATAGAGGTCATTGAAGCAAGAGATCATATTAACAAGATCTTATTGCAAGACAGGTTACTTTAATAAACATAAGAGCCTATGATTAAAGCTTAACAAAAGCTTTCTTCAAGAGTTAAGCATTATAGCTTGATAAGAAAGCTTAAATGGCAATTCTTGCTAGGAATATTAAAGTTAATGCAGTTTCATCAGAAGTAGAAATAAGTAAGCTTAAATCAGCCCAACGCAGACGAAGAACATTTCTGTCGACGAACAGAAACATCGGACAAATATTTTTGTTTTCCGTTATCCGCAGATGAAGAATATAACCCTGCATACGAACGAAATTTTAGTTCGAACAATACGCCAGCGCCACGGATAATCACATGACCTCTTAATAGCTCCGTCCATTTTGAGTGTTATGTGGTCTGGCTTCGATCGCTGATTGGACTTTCGTCGATGAATGTTCGGTGCTAATGTTCGTTGTTAACGCAGACGGCGAACAATGAATTGTTCGGGAGACGAAAAATTTTAAAAAATCAAACATGTTTGATTTCACGAACAATTCTCGCCAACATTTTTGTTCGTGTTTCTGTAATTTGCAGACGACGAAAAAAATGATCGAAATTTTTTTTTTACGATTGTTCGCCTAAAATGTTCCTTGTCTGCCTTGGGCTTTAGCCAACTAATCCCTTATAGGATCATTATATTCATTATTGCAGCATGCCTATTATAGTATTAGAATATAATATTAAGCTTTAGATCTAGGATCAAGTGCAATAAAAAAACAAATTGCTTTTAGAATTGAAAACTCATCATTTTCATGACAAAATATTTCCATTTTTATAACAATTTATGTGTTCTATAATAAATGTCTTTTTTACTTTTTATTATATTTTTATTATTTTACCACGTCCATGCTGTCTTACATTCAGTTAGTTTCAATCATTGATCCCATGTCACAAATCAAACTCAAGCTACAAATTGAGGGCCTAAAAAAACTATATCAAATCAAATTCCACATTTTAATCAAAATAAATAGATTCCTGATGTTTTTTATGTGATTTGAAATAGGGTTTGCAGCATTCCCGGATATCTCATTCCCGGGAATGGGAATGAAATTTATGCTATTCCCGGGATTCCCGGGAATCCCGGGAATCAATTTCAACATATAAGAGCTTGTCAAACTAGCAACCGTTACAAAAATATAGGACATAATAGCTAAAGCTATCTATGTAGTTTCATATCAAATTTTATTTTCATATAATTCGCAATATTTAAGAACAACTTTTGAACACAAAATACCTGTATGCAAATAGGTTTTCGTACATGTATTGATTAGTGGCGGTGGAAGTGGATTATGTTACCAACGAATCTAACCAATGTTTTAGGAAGACCAACGCGCACAATGATTTCACCCCTAGGCGAGAGCAAAATTGCCTGCAACAGAAAACCTTATTCCGCTGAGACTGATTACGGATTGATTGACTTCAGAGCATTATGTATAAATTCTAGATTCGATGTCAAAGTCTTTAGGCCTATCTGCTCAAATGACCTAAATTCCCAAAATGAAAGTGGTAATACATGTATTCTCTTTCTGACATTACTTGAGTTCCTCGTCGATAGTTTTTAAAGGTTTTTTTTCCAAAGAAATTTCAACAGATGTCTCGGGTATCACCACCATCACTGCCGTCAGGGCTGTGAGGCTTGGATGGAGGAAATTTGGGTGATTTGTATCCCTCCAGGTGACAGAATTTACCACTGTCAATGGTGAAATAAACGTGAAAAAATCTATGTTCCCATTCCCGGGAATGAGGAGCTGTTCCCGGGAATGAGTACTCGCCAGAAACTCCGGGAATCCCGGGAATTCCCGGGAACGGGAATCCCGGGTACAAACCCTAATTTGAAATATTGCCTTGTAAAAGTATGATAGTAATAGAATAGCTTTGCATTGTTAAAAATTCAAGTTTTATTTGGAAATTGCATTCTGGAAAGAAGAAAATTAAAAATTCAAAGAGATTATTTACACCTAAAGTTGAGTAGTTTTTACGTCGTTTTCATTATTTTAATGCTGATTTTCGAATTCATATAAAAAACAAACGATACAACTAGTTTTTACTGCTGAATGTGCAAAAGCAGTAGCCAAGTCAGTACTATGTTTCGTCAAAATGTCTTTTAGGATTTCGGGTTCTATTTTGCAGTTCAGATCGTTAGTACTGGGTTTCTATATGTATACTTTTTAAACATGGATGATAACCTTATTCAATAGAAGAATTAAGCCAGGTGCAATAAACAGGATAAAAATTTTAAATCACTATCCATCTTTCAGTAACACAGAACTATGAGAGCTAAGAGAAATAAAGGAGCTAAGAGAACTAATAGAAATTGATGTCTAAGAATTTGCTTTAACAACAAGTCAATTTCAACTATGTGTACTTTTCAGACTTGATAGACATTTTTTGGTTCCCTTTAATCTAACAACAATATTCTGATTATTTATAGAAACAAAGCTCTTTCAGCTCTATTAGACATCTATCGGTTTAAAACATGCTTATTCAGTAAAACAAATCTAGCCAGGTGCAACCAACGCAATTCAAAGGACATGTGAAACTTGTAACCTTTACTACATGTGAGAATGGGGACAGTTCAGACGTAAATTGGTCTGATTGATCTACCTCTGGACAAATTATCTCTGTCAAATTATCTTGGTATAAACCTTCTGAATTACACTAGACGACACATCATAAACTATTATTATCAAACTTTACATATATCATACACTGACATTTATACATATTATTTCTAGGATAAGACTTAAATTATATAGGAAATGAAATGAATGTAGTTTTACGTCCTGCTTTTCTGCACCTATATGGGCTAATTGAGGACGGGCCATGCAGTGTGAAATGAGAGAAATTTAGCCAGGACAGCAGCTTTAGCCTGCTCTTATTTCCGATTTCCAACTGTCGAGGGATCTTTAACGCAAATCATATAGGAGAGATAGGTATTGGTATATATAGATATTAAATTAAAACAACAGTTTACACCATTCATCACTGATGGGAGTTAAGTTCTGTGATTCAGTGGACAAAATCCCTTCAATAAATTATAGACTGACATTTATACATATTACTCTAGGATTAGACTATAAATTATATAGGACAGATTAAAAATTGGCATTCAAATTAAAGGGCTTTTAAAATTGGTTTTTCAGACTAAGAGTTCTTATCACACTACCACAAAAACTGCTTAAAATATCTAAGAATCAAAGGTCTTTGAAATAATTAGTGACATATAAGTACACATCGTATAGGTTTAATATTAGTATACATGTAATTGCAATAAGCCAATGGCGTCTGGCTTAAAATTTCAAATGCAGACTACAAATCATAAAAAAAACACTTAAGAATCCATTTACCCAGTAGGTAAGTTTGACATCTCAATAACTATCGTATCCCCTGATATTTTAAAATGCAGACTACAAATCATAAAAAAAACACTTAAGAATTCATTTGACAAAGGAACATATTAAACAACAGGTAACACCAAATGGGGCTCTGGAACACCAAACGGGGCTAAGCTCTGGATCACAGAAGTTGGTTAAGCTCTGGATCACCAAAGGGGGTTAGGATTTATATTACAAAAAGGGCTAAATGAAGATAAGCTGTGGATCGCCAAAGGGGGCTAAGCTCTTGATCACCAAATGGGGCTAAGCTCTGGATCACTAAAGGAGGTTAAGCTCTGGAACACCGAAGTGGCTTAAGCTCTGGATCACCAAAGGGGGCTATGCTCTGGATCACCAAAGGGGGCTATGCTCTGGATCATCCTTTACTCAGTAGGTAAGTTTGACATCTCAATAACTATCATATTTCCTTGAGGACTGAAGATCATACGTTACATGAATTTAAATCATATTTCAAACAAGATAATGGAAACCTTATAGATTTATAAGCTCTGGTTAAAGGGATATAATTAAGGAGATATTCTAAAACAAAATTTTATTGGGAACATTGATAGCATTGATTCCACCATTCCAATTCTTAATAGACGTCTGTGGTTCTTTCAATTTCACTAAAAGTAGGCGTTATTTGAAATCATTATCAAAACCACTTAATATCAGAATTTGTGATAATTCAGAAAGCCCCATTACAATCCCTTCAATATGAGGTATAAAATTATGTATTTTAGGAGATCAATACCAAATAAGGCGGGCCGCCTTTTGAGAAGGCCTGACATAAGGCCTTGATATACAGTTTACAAAACCTCTTATCAACCTCTTTAGTATAAAGTCATATAAGAACTTGTCTTGTGGAGATAAATGCAGAGCTGTATGCTACCACACAGTGGTTTTAATTATAGTTTAATCTAGCTGAAGTTCCTGATGTTCAGAAATAACATTGAATGACAGTAAATTATCCCAGTAGGGAATTCCATAGGAAAACCATTAATACCATCATTAAATACAGAAAAATAAGCTATATTAAGACTGACAGTGGACAAGAGACAGTTATATTAGACTAATGTCTTGTTGTCATTCTATATTTATTACTTTTGATCAGGGTTCAATTTTCCCAGATTGTTAGTCAAATGTACTCTTTCGCGATCCGTTTTTTTCTATGAAAAATATTTTATGATGATCTGCAAATGAAATAAATTTGTATATATTTCTATTTTTCATTGACAAGATCGATCAAGGAGTTGTAAACGACACATTCACATGCATTATAGGCAACTTTTTCTCAGTAGAATCAAATTCTGTGAACTGAACCTTGAATGTAACTCTTTATCACAACCTGTCTTTGAAAGAGTTTGTGTCGCCTGTATTTTGTAAAGGTATATAGAAGTTTAAAAAAAAATGTGTGTTGGGGTCATATTAAAGGTATTATAAAGAAGTTTTCTAAACTTTGTATGTGTAGCATCAAATTGTGCCATTCCAATTTCCATTCTGACATCTGTGGTTCTTGCAATTCCACTAATGTGTTTTATGACGTCACTAATAGTGATCTGCATAGATATCAATAGTAGCTTCTGGTAGAAGCGTAATAAAACGAGTTAGTTTTAGTGGAATTGGAGAACCACAGACGTCGGAATGGCGCAAATTGATGCTATCAATGTCCCTGATACACAGACAAAGTTTAGAAAACCTCTTTACAATCCACTTTATTCATTATTCATTATGACCTTCTGTTTTCCAGTTTTAAATTCTATGTGGTTATGTTAAGGGTGGTGTAAATTTTTAAATAAAATGTGTCATTATAAAAGCTAGATAAAAAGGAAAGATAACTCACCAGAGAAAGGGTCCAGTATTGATGTAAAGAAGTAGGTTCTAGAACAAACTACAGGACTGTTAGGAGACACTGCTTGACATACCTAAACAATAATAATTTAAGTTTACTAGTGCTAGAAAGTGATCAAATTTACTTGAAATACCTCCATACTTTGAAGAAGATTGTTATAGAAAGTTTGTCAAGACACCATACTTTATGGCAAATTTTACACACAACAATCCTGTACATCAAAAGATTTAAGAAACTGGACAAGAGATTAAGAAATATATCCTAAACTTTTCAATGTGTATAGGGAACACTAGCAGCATCAATATTCATTGCAGTCTAAGGAAATGAAATGAAATGAATGGAGTTTTACGTCCTGCTTTTCTGCACCTATATGGGCTAATTGAGGACGGGCAAACGCCATGCAGTGTGCAATGAGGGAAATTTTGCCAGGACAGCGGCATTAGCCTGCTCTTATTTTTGATTTCCAACTGTCGAGGGATCTTTAACGTGCACAGCCAATTGCACACGGGACCTTGGTTTATTGTCCCATCCGAACGACTAGACGCTTTTTCCATGTCAGCCCCTCCGACCAATACAGTCTAAGGATTTTGTAATGCCGTTAAAACCTGCCAATAATATCTGAAGTTCTGTAAAAACTGACCATGAGTTTTGGAGAGCCATTGTTGATACCAGAAGTCAGAAGACCCTTGTTAGTTTCTGTCAGACCATTTCTACATTTCTTTATTTCTGATTCATTACTATGACAACCAAATAATACAAATGGATACTTATATCTGAAGAAAAAAAAAATTAATTGTCATATTAGAAGGTGGGTGTATAAAAATGTTTAATATTTTTGTTTTGAAAATGAATTAGACAAACCCACTATAACAAATAATTTCCCCTGACCAGACAATATATAATATATCAATCGTTGCAATCAACTTATTTCAAGGACAGTATCTTCTGGAAATATTTAAATGACTCCAATGGGACTTTCCTGTGACTCTAGATTAAAAAAACTTTAAAAATTTCCCCTGACCAGACAAGATAGGCCTTAATCAATTGTTGCAATCAACTTATTTCAAGGACAATATCTTCTGGAAATATTTTAATGACTCTGATGGGACTTGCCTGAAGCAAGCCTTGTGACTACAGATTGGAATAATTTTCATTAAAAAACTTCAAAAATTTCTCCAGTCAGACAATACAGGCCTAAATCAATCGTTGCAATCAACTTTCAAGGACAGTATCTGCTGGAAATATTTGAATGACTCCAATGGGACTTGCCTGAAGCAATGCATGGGACACTGGAGTGGAATAAATTTCATCTAAACACTTCAAAAATTTCTCCAGTCAGACAATACAGGCCTAAATCAATTATTGCAATCAACTTTCAAGGACAGTATCTGTTGGAAATATCTAAATGACTCTGATGGGACTTGCCTAACAAATATGATAAAATCACTAACACTAACAATAAGTCGATATTGATAACAATTGTCAACTCCACTGCCATTTCTCCCTAGTACACATGTGGCAAATATAATTTAATTGTTCTCTAAGGACCAAGTGTAAGTTGAGCTGCAGACAAGCAAGTAGAAACTGCCTATCAAAATGTCTATATAATACTATGATTATTGCAGTTCAGGGACACTGCAGACATTGTATATAACTTTAAAGGGAACAGCCGTCATTTTGGTCTTCAGAGGTGCTAACGGTACAAAGTTGCATAATCCCTTCAATAATACATGTACCTCAATTGGCTCTAACTATAAATTTGTCTTTTGTGTTTTCTTTATAAGAAGTAGTCTCACTAAAATATGAGTTTCTAATTTTGAAAGTTCAAATTTCGATGGTGACTCGTGAACACAACTTCTAATTAGCTTAGATAAAAAAAAATCCTGTTTCTGAGCTAGATTAAAGTATGTTGGTATATATTTTGTTATGTGTTTAATTCTCTTGCCATTACATCTGATGACGACATGTGTATCTTGTGTTGAAATGTTATGTGCCTAACTGTATTGAAGTGTGTTATATTCCATAATATTGTCTTGTATTTTGGTCAAACAAATGATGAATGTCCTTAAAATAGATATTACTTCCTGATAGAGCTCAAAATCTACCATCAACTGTAGGTATAAATAAAGAATTATAAAATATACATTACCTGGAATCTAGAGACTTTGAATCAATCATGTGACCATGTTTATAATAACTCATTAAAGCCTGTAATTTAAATATTACACAATTTCTTTCAAATAAGAGATACTCTTTACAAAACACAACACAATATCACTTCTTTGATTAGGTAGGCACAAAACATTTCAACACAAGTGTCATCACCAGATGTAGTTGAAGTAATTGTAAAGCGTATTTCTAAACTTTGGATGTGTATCGGGATAAACAGAAGGAATAAACAATGTTTTTACCTCTGCAGCAACATTTTCTGTTAGCTTGTCTACCTGACTAGAACTACAAACAGAAATAAAAAATATTTTTATGATTATGCATTTAAAGCTAATATTTTTCAAAAAGAGAAAATTTCCTTTTGTAAACAACATTTCAATTAGGAATTTCATTTATCTAATTAAAAAAAAATCCTCCAAAACTCCTTACAAAAATATCAAAAAATGAAATGAATGAAGTTTTACGTCCTACTTTCTGCACCTATATGGGCTAATTGAGGATGGGCAAACGCTATGCAGTGTGCAATGAGGGAAATGCCAGGACAGCGGCATTAGCCTGCTCTTATTTTCGATTTCCAACTGTCGAGGGATCTTTAACGTGCACAGCCAATAGCACAGGGAACTCGGTTTATTGTCCCATCCAAACGACTATATAGAGGCTTTTTCCATGTCAGCCCCTCTGACATGCATCACTGCAAGAGGAAACCGGGTTGATACAAAAATATCAAGTTGCTATGTAGACAGAACTTAAAACAAAATAACTACCTAGATTTTCAAGGACCCTAGGCCTTTACAGGAATACTATCAAGGGTTAAAAAAAATAAATAATATATAAGAATATTTAAAGATATAACTTACATTTCTAGATTAATTCTTGTCTCCATATTCTCCCACTGTCTCTTTAATAGTGGTAAATTCTGGAAAGAAATAAAATGCAATAACAGCAGCATCAGCTTGTTTTTTAATTTCCATCTGTCCAAAGATATTTTAATGTGCTTAACAGACATCCAATTTTAATTCTGAATCAAGCTCTTTCAGCTGGTAAATAAGCCAATATATAGACAATTTTATCCCTGGTAATTTCCATTAATCTAATTTTATGAAAGAACTTTATGATAAAGTTACCTGTGTAAGAATAGTTTCCAGTGAAACAGTGTCGACATGACTGTAGAATTCATGAACTTTACTGCTTATATCTTCTACCTACAATAATGACATAATTATAGAGCATTTTACAGGTAAAAGAAAACAAATTGTCAAAGAAAAATTGCAGGAACTAATGTAAAAAATCTGATGGTGGTTTCAATACTTGTGCTATAACAGAAAGCTTATCACACTTATAAGCCTACATATAATGGAAACTTTGCTCTGAATAACAATAGCAAACAAAACACATGTAAAAAAAATACAAAGGTTACCTCAAATTTCATGGTGAAGAAACCACCACTGAAAAACAGAAAATCACAGAATATTATTGAAGTAAGATGAATGGATAAGCCGAGTGTAATCTGATTTTCACAAATAGCTCAATACAACGCATGAACTTTTATACCTGAAATTGCAAATATAGTGTGCAAGAAATATAAAGAGTGCACTATGCATACAAACAGGGTTCAGTTTAAGTGGTATCATTTCATCCCAAATCAAACTTTTCAATCAGGATTGAACCCTGTATCCAAATATACAGTATCTAGCAAGAATTGTGAATATATGAATTGACCTACCCTCCAATCTCATCCAGGGCAAAAGCTTGAATTAGTGGCCATTTTTCTAGAACCATCTTATCAAACTTCCCAACATGTCCTACAAATAAAACACCATAGCTTCATTCAAAAATAAATGAAGGAGATTCCATAATTTTTACTTGCTGTTGGGTCAATTTGCTGATAAGCTTATTTAACAAGTTTGAGGTTAACAGGTAGAGCAGCATGTATAATATATCGAATAAACCTTATAAGCTGTGAGGAATATCTAAATGGGATTTTGAGATAACAAACCCAGATCATAATCGCTTTGGCGACATCTGTGTAGTATGTAAAAGTTTCATGTCAACAGTACTTTTTGTATATTTTTAGAATTGATATCAAAGAAATAATTGGTAAGTATATCAGTCCTACCTGTAGAGAAATATGGTATAGCTATAGTTGTTTTATTCTTAACCATGGTAACAAAAGAAAACATTTTAAATTCCTCTTCAGCTTCTTCTACTTCTGCCTACAATTTTATTTAAGATATATCTTTTATGTCGAGAGCAACAGATTTGATTTTACTGACAATGATTTCAACAATGATATTATTTACTGCCTAAACATTGTCAATCTCCAGAAAACAACTTAATGGAAAGTTGTCTAAAAGTGGTTGAGATTCAAAATGAAACTTCTGAGTAGGCATTGCAAGAAAATGCTTTTGATAACGTTATTACTATGACTTTTTTACCTGTTTCCAGCATAAATCCTCCCCATTTATGACCGAGTTATGATTGAGTTATTTTACTCAATATAACAGGATGTAATGAGGGAACAAACCTGTTGATCTGTAAGACAGTGGTATCGGACATTCAACCAATGACAGGTATATGGTAATAAATAATGATAGTTGATGGTATTACAATATATATCTATACTGTTACTGTTTATCACCATAATAATATCTAATAAGAACAAAATAACTAGTTACATTTATTCTTCTCAAGGAATGCTTCCTTGGCAATAAAAATTGAGGCGACAAGCAATAGTTTAATTGTGCATAATGCACAGAAAATCCATTGATATTGTTTTGAGGTTAAATGAATGTTAATTGAAGTCATATAAACTTGTCATATGTCTAAACCATACCCCCAAAATATTACAGATAATACTTACCATCAATAGCTTCTTCAGGGAATCCAGATCTGAAATTTAAAAAAAAAACCATTACGATTCAATGTTCTAGATTTTGTTTAAACTACAACATTATCAATTTTCATTTGATCCAATCTCATATTCATATTCTTTTGGTACTGTGCTTTATAGAAATATTGCAGTGGAGCAAAACACCCTGTAAAAGTGGGAAAACCACTGCTAATTATCATTTGAATATGATCAGAAATTTTTTTAAAAAAGTATTAGACTAAATCTATTAGTTTGAAAGATTTATAAGTATAATAAAGCAATGCTCATACATACATGTGTACAGGTCAGGGGAAAAAATCGGGAGACAAGCCATGAAAAGTCGGGAGATTGGGGTACAAAATCGGGAGACTTTATCAAAGCATGCAAATTCATGAAATTTCAAGAAATTAACACTTTTTGAACCAATGTAAGCTCTTTGACAGCATGGCAGTACCAATGTCGATGACTGCAAAATGGTACCTGCTCTGTTCTATTTATTCTTGTACTGCAAGAACTGACAGCTAAATTCCCAAGTGTAATTCATATTTCTTAAAACTTGACGATCCTATCCTGATTTTTTAACTTGAACAGAATGAATGTCGATCATTTCGTCAATGAAAACTTGCGAAGTTTTTAGCCGACATTGAAAGTCATATACTAACTACAGGTAGGCCTGTAAAGGCAGTCATGAGCTGAATGTTTACAGGCTACATTAAAAAATAAACTGATTTTATGAAACGAAATTACAGGTATGTTAAATTTGAACTCCCAGTCTCGCATAATAATCTACCCATAATAGAAGGACATGCTAAACGATGTCTACAGACGTCATATTGATGATTGACTGTTATTTTAATAATATGAAAACTTAAAAAGGCTTCACAATTTCGTTTGGTGGTAAAGATTAGGCTACTGTATAATTTCGATTGTAAAAGTGAAAGTAGAAATACCCGGATGTTGTTATAAACATTTGTCACGTGTTATGGTGTGCTTAAAATGCCAATTGTCGTGTGAAAATAGATCAAATTATCATCTTAATTAGGGGATTAATTAATAAGACAATGATAATCTCGTTACATGATGAGATTAACACGTGTAATGGGCAATCAGAATTTAATAATGATTGATTTTTTATTGATTTATGGTAAAGAATTTGGACATTGAAAAACGGTAGGTCCCGTAAAAATTATGCTTTCGAAAAAAATGAAAAAGCGGTAGATTTTGACCTCCCGCTGGTAGATCGGGAGATGGCATGCAAAAGCGGTAGAAACCCGACATTATCGGGAGATTACACATGTATGCTCATACCTTTCCAGTTCTTGTTTACGTGTTGAGAAGAAACCAAAGAGGAGATAATTAACAAGTTGTTGACTTCCTTCATTATAACGACTATCTATACCTACAATTAAATATAATTAAATCATATACAGTTTATATTGTGAAAGGGATTGGAAGTCGAAAGCATTGGTCCTGGCATAAAAATTTTAGTTACTGTGAACCCACAGCACCTGATTGCCCTACAGATGACATTTTAACTAGCAGTTATTCCTCTACAACGGCCTTAGTTGTCAATCCGCTGTTTGAAACGTTTCAAATATTTTTAGGATTGTATTCTTGTTTGATTTGTGCAATAATCATTAATCAACTGTAGCTATGTCCAAAAAATTCACAGGATAATATATCTACCACTGTTAATATAAATATTGTGAAACGAGAAAAAAATTCAATACAGAATATAATTACTTTTATTCCTACAAAAGATGTGTTCAACCAAAACATTTTAAAGAACAACTAACCTGTTATACAAACAATAGAATCTGGGCTGTTAGTATCTGAATTATTTCCCTTTAATAATGACTGAATCTTGGCCAGACGTGCTCCACTGTAAAACATTAAAGGGGAATGTTCAGTATTTTTAGGATCGATTTGGGCCTTGAATTTATGTATATAGCCTTCAGATTTACAGGAACAGCCGAAAAATGAGAACTGCCCAAAAATCGTAAAATTCCTTCAATTATACCCATACCTTAACATTTATCTTTCATTTTCTGTAAATATGTTTTGTACATAAGTCATATATAGTCTTACTAAACGACAAGTCATATTTCTGACTTTCAAACGCTGATATTTATAGATACACAGAGATTGGAAGGCTTAAATTTTGAGAAGAGTTTGGAACATTATTACGGATTAGATTAGCTAAAAAATTCCAGGTTCTGAGACTAAAAGTTTTTTGAACGAACAGTTAGTGAACATATCCCTTTAAAAGGAAATAATTTCATAAGTCTTATTACCAGGATATTTGGTTGTCTGTATGCTTATTAGATACATGCCTACTTTCTAGTTGACAGCTTATGCTACTGACATGTTCATTTAATAAAACATCGTCATCCGAACATTGCTTACATTGAGGGGAATAAAATCAAAGGATACTGTGACACAGGACATTAGATCCCTCTTTTGAGAATTTATTAGCATTGAAAGAATTAAATGCTATTTCCAACCACCTGAGGTAGGCTTCTTAACTGTGCTACTGTAACAGACTATAGGCCTATAGGCCTACCGTACTGTTAGTCATAAGACAGTCAGTGGGTGGCAGTGTATCAAAGAACCATTTTAACAAAAGGTCAGGCTAGGCCTAATAAATTATACAACCCTACAGCAACATCTACAAAAAAGATCTATCTATATAAGTCTATCATTACTGATATTATGCAATAGTCCAATATCTGAGAATTTGATTCAGATCCAAGCCACTAGATGTTTTAAGCCAAGGCAAAGAATTTGATGCACGCACCTGCATCATCATTGACATTCAAATGGAAAAAGCGTCATTAGCAACACACCTAAAATCACTAATCCCACTGATGCCAAGGAAAATCAAATGATACCAACCTCACAAACTGATTGAATGTTTCAATATTAATGTGCCTACGAGCAGACGAAGGCCTTTTCAGGCTATTAGAAGTCATTTTAGCTTTCAAACCACAGGAATTGGAGGAGCCATCAATAGAGTCGTATCACTCACTCACATACTATATTATAAAGACAAGGAATGAAACAGCCAAATCAAAACACGGCACCCCGCCTCACTAAAACATCCTCAAAATGACACTTCCACTTATTTTTTTCGCTTGAAACTTCACACGCACATCAATAAATGGTTCACCTTCCATTTCCAACCAAATTTTAGGTCCTTAATTGAAGGGATGGAGCGCAATCTTCTTTTTTCCACAGATATTTTCATTACAAATTTGTTTACCACCCTGACCGTCTGTGACGTCACATTGTGACGTCACATTTAGCTCCGCACCAAAGTGTGGTAAGGGAAGTAATTATGTGATTCAGACAACATTTGTTTATAGTAATTTACGATCCTTTCTGTCAATTACACCACAAAATGATATTTTCTGGCTGATTATTGCAGTAATGATATTTTTCATTCCCTGCATAATAATTCACATAAATATTCTGATCAAAAGGTAACTATTAACTTTTTAGACAACAATTAAATGCTAAGCTTTTGAAATTGACAGTTAACAGTGGTCTAGATGAAAAAATTACCTCCCTTTGCCATTCAAATTATCAGTTAAAAATGAACACTAAATCAAGCAAATAAAAATGTATTAGTCACTCAAATACATTGGATTAATTATTTTGTAAATTCAAACCAATTTCTATGGGCGAAAAGTAAATATAAACAATTTTTTGATGAACTTTCTAATTTGGTGCGGAGCTAAATGTGACGTCACAATGTGACGTCACAGACGGTCAGGGTGGTAAACAAATTTGTAATGAAAATATCTGTGGAAAAAAGAAGATTGCGCTCCATCCCTTCAATTAAGGACCTAAAATTTGGTTGGAAATGAAAGGTGAACCATTTATTGATGTGCGTGTGAAGTTTCAAGCGAAAAAAATAAGTGGAAGTGTCATTTTGAGGATGTTTTAGTGAGGCGGGGTGCCGTGTTTTGATTTGGCTGTTTCATTCCTTGTCTTTATAATATACTATGTGAGTGAGTGATACGACTCTATTGATGGCTCCTCCAATTCCTGTGTTCAAACTTTCTTCTCACGTCTTTCTGCTGCGCCATTCGAGTGTAAGACGCGAGTTCATGGACAGTGGAGTTACGTCCCTTTAAAACGGACCACAACTAATGTTCAGTCAACAGCTCAGCAACAGCTACCAGACCACCAATAGTTTGGTGAAATGTAGACAAAGTAAAAGATGTGAATTCCTATGGGCAAATATTTTCTTCTCTTCTGAATGAAATTCAATGTGTAATTGTTAAAAAAAAAAACACATTTCTGTTTTAAATAATGTTTATTACCTCAAGTATAAACTACTAACAAATAATGAACATGAAATTCATTTTAATAATGAAACGAAATATGAAATGAGTCAAATGAAGAAAGTGTAAAATATATATGAATTTTTGTTCAATGTTTTTTTTTATCTTGGTTCTTTAAACAGAAAAAATATTTATTTTATTATGTGAAAACATGAAAATTTTGTTCAATGGTAGGTATTATACAAATTTAAATCAGATGGGTTGAATTATTAATTATACATAACGAAATATTTACCATTAAGTAGCCTACAGCATTTAATCCAAAAAAAAAGAATAGTTAGAGGAAAGGTCTGCATAAGACAATTTGTAAAGAGAAAATGATAGGAAGAGAAAGTAGTTTAAAGGACAGAATAGAGAAAATTAGTTAAATATATAAGAAAATAATTAATTCTAAATCTGGTATAGACTAAGAAACAATAAAACTTTAAGATATATCATATCAATATTAATAATAGGAATACAAAATATAATATAACTTCGGTAGCACAAAGCAACATAAAATCTGACTTAAATATTTCATAAAAAAAATGCATTATGTTACATTATGAAATCAAATATAAGATTGAAATATCAGATTCAAAATGTACTGAAATCTCATAAATCAAAGTAAATCACCTCTATACCAGGCAATTAATCCAAAAACAAATAAACTTAAAGTATGATATATAATAATGAAAAGTGAAAAAGAAAATGCACATAAAAATGATACGTAAATGAAAATTTATAAACTGAATGAGCTAAAATGATTATATGATAAAATGAACAAAAATATGAGTGCAATTCTATCTTAAAATATAATTGACATTTTAATAAAATTGTGATAAAAAATATTGTTCAAAATAAATGCAGTTTGAAAATGTGCTTAATCAAACATGACCAAAATATAATGGATACACACACTATATGAAAAGTAAACTTTCAGATCTTTCATGTTGCAAATTCTACAATTAATTTCTGCACATTTGAGATTGTAAATACAGAAAATCAGGCATAGTAGAAAACTAACAGTAAAATATCTAAATTGTGTCTTCACTAATTAAACTACCCCAAAAAATAATTTTGATGGTTGTGAATGTTATTGTTATGAACTTAGAAATATATTTGCTTGACTTTAATGAAATAATTTCAAACAAAAATTGTAAATGTACAAAATGTGTAAGTATAGAAAACTGACTTTACATTATAAATATATTTACAAAAATATAAGAACACATAATAATCTATACATGAAGTTTGCTGCCCTATTTATCTTGCTGTCTTTTTGCTATTAAATATTGCTGATGACTTACACGGCAGTATACAGCTCTTATATCTATAATGGACTTTCTTCAAAGGCAGTGACCAACTTTTACAAATAACATATTTACAAAGTTAAAATAGATATAAATGTATCTAAAATCTAAAATAATCTAAAAAGTTTTAAACTTAGCACTAAAATATGCATGTAAAAATATATTACAAAATAACAATAGGATATAGTCCTCCATTTCTTACAATCTACTCTCTGGCCACATAAAGGTCTGAATTGAATTTTTTCTCTCATGTTACAAATAATCAAAATATGATTATCAATTGCATGCCATGTGTCTTAGAATGCCTTTGGGTCTATGAAAATATATGTTTTGAAAATTTTCAATATGAAATAAATTCACTTTCCTCCTAGAAATTTCATGTGAAAATGACCTACATTTTTTACTGAAATTTTCCATCTGTAAAATTATGTTTCCAAATAAATATTTGTTTAACAACTCTCAGAACTAATTTCGGGTTAATATTTTAATTCATTAAAAAATAATAGGCAAAACGCGATTCTGAGCTCATTGTGTCCAGAGAGAAACTTTGACTTAAATAATTAGATGACTGCTTTCCTTCAATATTAGCACTATTCATATTATTTGTTCTTTTATAAAATATACATTAAATGGTAATGTGCAAATATGTACATGTACTTAGAAAGAAAAATAACAACATGAAATATGGTTGACAAACAAATGTTTAAAAAGCAGAAAATCAGAGTAAAAATAACATTGAAGGATAAATGATAACAGTCAGAGACAGAGCAATAAAGAACAAGAAGAATCAAAAGTAGAGAAATAACAGAAGAATCAGAAAGAAATACAGGACAAGCTCAATTCATCATAACATAAAAACAATAAAATACATCTTATAGTTATATTTCACACTTAAATAACAAACTGGTTTAAGATGAAGTGTATTAAAGATATTTCTGCACAATCAGGATGATTCAAATATAAACACCAGCAGTCAATTCCATTTTTGAATTAACAGCAACAATAACTTATAACTACAACTTAAACTACCCAAAAAAGCAGTATACTTCATCACTTTGTTGTTTATGTTTTGAATCACCTGAGGAAGAGCACAAATTTCTTTGCTTGACTATAAACAAAATACACCAAAACCCAAAAAAATAATATCAGTTTTTAAGGCAAGAAAACCACCTGCCATCCTTGAATAATGGTTTTACAATATGGGCATGGTTTACCTTTAAATTTGGGTAAACATTGTTCACAACAACAGATATGTCTGCATGGTTTAAACATAATGTTTCTAGCTTTACTAACACAAAACACACATATTCTGCTGTCGTCAGATTCTACTGGATTATCTCCCTTACCTGAAATAATAAATTTATTACAAGTGAGAGAAGAATTTACAGATAGGAAATTTTCTAAAATGACCAAACCAACAGAACAGTGCCATCTGATTGAACCAATCCAATTACGATTACCAACAACTACCTAGTTTGCGATATGGAAGCAAATGTTTACTTGTCTTCTACCAATCAACCATCAGAAACTACAGAACAACGACCAATGCATGAAGAAATCATTAGGGCATATTTTCCTTTTCTTTGCACTGCTTCTATTAAGGAGGGGATTTGTTTCATTTTATTTCATAGCATGTAATTAATAACTTCTCGGTTTTGAATTTCATGTGATTGAAATTGAAACTTATATACTCAAAATTATGTTATTTTAAACAATTTTGATTAAAAGTACATGTGACTTTTATCGTAAATTTGAATTTAGTTGTCAATTTCAAAGGATGCCATTATGTTTTGTTTACAAGGTGCATGAATACATGACCTACATAGTTTTTATTGACTAATTCTAAAAGTTCATATCCACTTTATGAACTTGGAAAAAAAAAAATGTTTTATGATCAAATATATCATGCGATATGTTCAACTTACCCTTTTTCTTTAATCTTGAATGTTCATTTAACAATACAGATAACTCCTTTTCATATCTTTTTATTTCTTCTTCCATTTCTCTTTTCTGTCGTTCTATTTCATTCAGGTATTCATTCTTCTCTACAATGAAGGTAGCTTCTCTTTGCTGGTGTTGCTGAACTTCTGTTTGCAGTCTTGAACTTAAGTCTTGTAATTCTCCATGCTGCTGATTGATGATTGAGTCTCTGTCATGTAACTGAGTGCGTAGTTGTTGTTTGGTGAAACAATGAAGAAGATTTTCACGATTTTGCTTACACAATTGCTGTTCTTTATGATTTAATTCTTGATTTTTATGCTGAATTGTCTGCCCTTGCTGATGGACTATCTGATCTTTATGATGTAGTTGCTGCCCTTGCTGATGAACTATCTGATCTTTAAGATGAAGTTGTTCTCTATATTGCTGCCCTTGTTGTTCACATTGTTGATCTTTCTCCAATATTTCCATATCTTTATTATTCAACTGTAGACGATGTCTTTGGTTAATCTCACATACAGTAGACTTGATTTGTAGGTTATTAGTAGTCATGACTTTTTCTATCTGACCTAACTGTTTATCTTTCTTCTCAATAACATCATCTTTATGATCATTAATATCAACCTGTTTCTTCAACTGTCCGTCTGCCAGTACTGCAGCCTCTAACATAGAAACATCAGGGTATCTACCACCTGTAATGCATTAAATATAACATCAGTAAATTGGTTTTATAATTAAACAACTTCCACAATTCTTTTTACAGTGAATGACAAATTCAGGTCAGTCTACAAATCCCTATTTTAATAGCATGAAGAATGGCTTTGAATATGATTGGTTTTATAATTTAACTATTTCATAACTCTTTTTACAGTGGAAAACAAATTCAGTTCAGTCACCAAACCCCTATTTCAAAAGCATGAAGAATGGCTTTGAATATGATTCGTCAGATTAAATTTCAGTTTAAACTAGGTGACAAATTGAGTTTTACACAATTGACGTGCTAACAATTTTGACACAATCCTATTGAAAGTACAATGTATCACAAATTCAAATGTCCTGAATATCTATATATAATAGGTTAACCATTTCTTTTTAGGGTTTTTTTCTAGAGATAAATTAAATATACAACAGACTACTATACCAAATAAATAATACGATTTATACGTGTATAGCGAAAGAGAATGAGTTTTCCTACATAATGTTTACCCCTTGATTGGCAATCAATCTTTAGTACAAAGCAGTGAAAATTTTCAATGCTTATTCTAGCACAAGGCAGATCTTATTCTATGCTTTTTAGTGCTATCATGAAGTAAAGTGAGTTATAGATACTCACAAGTTTGATAAAAGAATTTTTCTACAAGACGAAATAACAGTTGTGTTGAATACCCACATGATGTATAGGCTGTCAGTAGATCTCGAGATAAAGTTGGAGGGTAGGGATCAGGTACAACTAGGTCACCAATATTTCTTACTGGCTCTGAAAATATAATAATTATAACATAATTAAATACTGAAGTTAGAAATACATTTTTTTTTTTACATAACACATTCACAACCTAATTGTGGCGTAAAAGAATTGTAAAGCGTATTTTTAAACTTTGTATGTGTATCGGGGACACTGATGGCATCTAATTGCGCCATTCCACTATCCATCCCGTGGTCTGTGGTTCTTGCAATCCCACTAAAACTAACGCATTTTATGACATCACTGGCAGTGATTTGCATAGATATCAGTAGTAGCTTACAGTAGATCACTGTCAGTGACGTCACAAAACGTGTTAGTTTGGACAGTCAGCTTCAGAAATTGTTTTTAATTTTCCGATGTGATTTTAGGCAAGCAGTCATCTCACTAAACAAGAGCCGAGGATTACAAAATTGAAATCTTCCAAAGTGTCAATTGTTTACATGGAAGACCCATGAGTAACTATTAATATGATGTTTATTGTTTGTAGTAAATCTATGGTAAAAACATAACTAAATATGATGTTTGTAGTAAATTTATAGTTAAACCTTGATAATATGATGTTTGTAGTAAACCTACTTTAATATACTGACTAAACATGATGTTTGTAGTAAATCTATAGTTAAACCTAAATAATATGATGTTTGTAGTAAATATATAGTAAAACCTAGATAATATGATGTTTGTAGTAAATAACTGTAAATCTATAGTTAAACCTAGATAATATGATGTTTGTAGTAAATCTATAGAAAAGACCTATCAAAATATGATGTGTGTAGTAAATCTATGTTAAGAATCTAGATAAAATGATGTTTGTAGTAAATTTATAGTTTAACCTAGATAATATGATGTTTGTAGTAAACCTACTTTAATATACCAACTAAACATGATGTTTGTAGTAAATCTATAGTTAAACCTAGATAATATGATGTTTGTAGTAAATCTATAGTATGAACCTAAATTATATGTTTGCAGTAATCTATAGTAAGAACCTTGATAATATGATGTTCGTAGTAAATCTAAAGAAAAACCTAGATAATATGATGTTTGTAGTAAATCAAGAGTTACTGTAACCTAGATATTATGATGTTTGTAGTAATTTTATAGTAAAACCTAGATAATATGATGTTTGTAGTAAATCTTCAGTAAGAACCTATCTAAGGTGATGTTTGTAGTAAATCTACAGTTAAACCTAGATAATATGATGTTTGTAGTAAATCTTCAGTAAGAACCTATCTAAGGTAATGTTTGTAGTAAATCTTTAATAAAACCTAGACAATATGATGTTTGTAGTGAATCATAAAACTAACCTGTAACTGATGGATCTAAATCAACTAATTTCTGAAAATGAAAATAATATTCAGTATAACAAGGTTACTTTACAATATTGTCAGGTACAAAAACATTGTAACCAAAATAAAATGAGTTCAATTTATATGATAATCATATAACTGGAATGACTTTTTTTTTACCTCATGATTTTTTCATGAATGTTCACTTTGACAGGATATTCAAACAGCCAATTGAAAATTGACAATGACAAATTTGTTTTGAAGAAAGCCTCTTCATACACCCTTTGTTGAGGGTACAAATATAGGATAATATGGATATATTAAACTGTCAATAAAATCTCACAATTAAGTTATTTCTCACACAAATTTTATATCAAAACTTACCTGAATAGCTGCCATTTGTCTGATAAATTCTGGTCCTTTTTCATGAAGAATAAACTGACATGTGGGTGAAACGAAGGCATGTTGCTGCCATGAATTAGCTGTTGGTTCCCAGTCTATTATAGCTACACCACAACAAAAACAGATAACTTTATTTGCTACACCTGAAGTTTAAAAGCTATTTATTAAAAAAAATTCAGTTGCCTCTTTAATTCATATATTTCTTACATTCTAGAAGTGTTGTCACAATACATTTTTGTTGAAATAGTAAAACTGCATTAGAAAACCTTATAATTTACAAATTTAATTCCCTGAAAAGTGGTACCAGTACAGACAGCTGGTCAAATCAATTACTGTATTAGATGACTAAGCTAAGATTTATATTGAAATGGCTTTTTACCTGTATGAAAAAATCCTGCCTCAGCCAGCTGAGTTTTAGTGGGTTTATATTGTTTCGACCAGAATTTGAATGATTCCAAGCGTTTGTTTACAGTTTTATATTGAGGATGATACATAGAATATAAATTACGTTGGTCACATGGCACCTCAGTGTTTCTCTGACACAGTTTTTTATTGACCAGTTCTTCTAATTCACGAGTTACATCCCCTACATCCATTCCAGTGATCATCGGACACTGATATTGTCCTTTAGGTGATATTATGTTATGGATATTCCTTATATTGTTTTCATGAAATGAGGCCTGACCTCCACAATACACACATTGAACACGGTTTTCTGCTAAATATATAAATCCGTTTTTCGCCCATTCTTCCGATGCCTCATTAGTTGGATCAGGAAAAGTCAACAGTCTTAAAGATTCTCGCACCATGGACTTTTTATTTCCTATTTTAGGATGGATGATTTTCCCTGTAAACTCAGCACTATGGTCCATGAAACGTCTTGGTACAATGTGAAGATTTTGGTTACTGGTATTTCCATTTTCTAAGTTATCTCCCCTGTTTCTTGTTTCTGTGTCTTCTGCATCAAAAAATAAATTGCGCCTGACATTTTGAGCTTCGGCATTATTAACAATGTGTGCTGTGGTGTGAGTTGGTGGGGTTTCGTTTGGTCTAAAAGCAATGGTACTGGTATTTAAATTGATATTGGCTGAAACAGTTGGTGAATTATGTGGTCTATTATCTGGTGTGGATTCATCCTCAGTTGCTTGTCGAGGTGGACTACAACAATGATTTGCTGTTTCTACATCTGCTGTTGCTGTTGATGATGGAGTTGTTTGATTCTGAAACAGTTTTTCAGCTGAAGCATCCTGATTATCTGGATCAAGCAGTGGACAATTCATTTTCAGGATTCTATGCACTGCAACTGGAGATTCCTTACCCCAAACATTATATTCAACCCCACAACAGAAACATTTTACTCCTTCTTTAACAGAATAATAGAACCCAGCTCTAGCAAGACTCAGAAACGATGCAGATTTCAAATCCACGTGTGGAATCACTGTGTTTTCATGATTTTGACAGTTGTCAACATGGTCACGCCGAACTTGATCACGCTTAATCCACAAATTAAAGGATGCAATCCTCGAACTGAGGCTTGACATTTCACTATTCACTATCGACATTATCAAATGTAGCGATATTGCATCAAATTTAATCCCCAAACACGATAAAACTAACAAAAATTTCCAAAAAACTTCAAAACTTCAAAACAACAAAGCCGCCATTTTGATTATCTTGGAACTCTTCAATCGGTAGAATGAAGGAAAAAATAGTCTAGAGCACCTGTCATTTATGGTGGCCAAAGAGTGCAGTCATCCATTTTTTCTTTAACATTTTATTTGAGATGAAGATATGAAACAAGTAATATTTCATCAAACAAAGACATAGATAGAATTATATGTCTAAGCATTAGGTCCCCCCATATAAGCTGTTTGTTGCAATTTGCAATGTTAAATATTTCATATAATTTACAAGGGGAAGGTTCACTAATTTCATTTAACCAATGGACTATCATACCTTAGTTTAAGAAAAAGTGTTTTTTTTTTTTTAGCTAGTCCGTTATATATTTCATAGCTCTCCCTCGAAATTTAAGCCTTCAAATCTACTTGTTTGAAAGTCATCAAATACGACTCGTATGTTAGTAATATTTTTCCTTATAGGCCTATTATAACATATTGAATGTATTAAAGGGATTTGTAAAGAGGTTTTTTAAACTTTGTATGTGTATCGGAAACACTGATAGCATCAATTTGCGCCATTTCAATTTCCACTCCGACGTCTGTGGTTCTTGCAATTCCACTAAAACTAACGCATTTTACTACTATTGATATCTATGCAGATCACTATGTGAAGTCATAAAACGCGTTAGTTTTAGTGGAATTCGAGAACCACAGACGTCGGATTGGAAATTGGAAAGGCGCAAATTGATGCTATCAGTGTCCCCGATACACATACAAAGTTTTAAAAACCTCTTTACAATCTCTTTAATATAGAAATTGTAAGATGTATAGTGAGGAGAATAAGTGATTCTTAAGGCTATTGTCATAAATTATTCTAGACCAAATCAACACCCGAAATGACGAATAGGCCCACGCAGAAAACTGGTTTTTATTTATGTACCCCCAGTTTTAGGACGTACCCTACGCCGTCACTGTATTCAAAAGAAATATCTCACAGATCCGATTGAGTTACTTATAGTAAACTCAGACATAAACGTGTGTTATGATTTTATCATACAATTCGTCATTTTTCGATACCATCTGATAAACTCTTCCCGCCCTTTTCACAAATCAATTTTCCCGCCTTTTTCATAGTTAGCAGGTTATTTGTATTGTAGATACTTACCATGAATACCAGATATAGATAATGATGACAGGTTTCAAGGGGTATTTAATAGTGTGTTTGGTCACTGTTGTATTAGTCTCCTTGAAGATTTTAAAAGTTTAGGTAAGGCTACTTGAATTGCCCAAACAAAATAAGGTTTGTAGGCTAATACAACTATCAGGATTGGCAATAAATGGGTTTTTATATTCAAAAAGATTTCTGAGAAGGACCACATTACAACAAGAAATGTTATTAAACAGTTTTCCTAAGAAAATTGACTTTTGTGACAAGAGGAAAAACTTTCTAAACCACGTCAGACGTTTGCTCCGGGTTCAGGCCCGTAGCCAAGGGGGGGCTTGGGGGGGCTTTGCCCCCCCTAATTTAAATCTTGCCCCCCTAAAAAAAATCTCAAGTGTTATTTTTAAAAGATACATTAATTCATTTTACTGAGTCAAGGGGTGTCTTTATAGCAGGAAATGTTCAGAATTTGCGTTATCAGGTATTTTCCAGTGTTCGTCCAGCAGTCCCTTAAACCTCAGGAATCGCGTTTCCGGGTGTCAAATTCTTTAAATTTTCTAAAAGAGATCCCCGACTTCAGGAAATCGTGTTTCGAGGCTTCCAATTGGCGTTCTCGGCAGCGCAGACCCAATTCAAATAACCTTAAACCCTGTCTGGAATTCTCGTCTAAATTTCTTCTTTCTTTTTTTTTTTAGACAGGATCTCTTTGACCCTATAGAAATAATCTTGAACCTTAAATTCGCTGGGAGATATCAGGAATGTTTTACATCTTTTTCTCGATTTTGCTATGTTTTAGTCACACAGTTCCTCTACAAGTAAACCTTAAATTCACCAGGAAATGTCAGGAAATCGCGTTTCAGAGAGTCAAATTCTCAAAAATTTCTAGAAGAGTCTTCAGGAAATCGTGTTTCCAGACTTCCAATTGGCGTTCTTGACAGCAAAAAAAGTGTGTAATTTCTCAAAATTTTCTTAGTGACATACCTCAAACCCTATTCAATTAAGGTTAAACCCTAAATTCGCCGGGAGATGTCTTAAATTGGCGTCTAAATCTCAAAATGTTTTCAGACAAGAACCCTTTGAACCTATATATAGAAATAATCTTGAACCTTAAATTTGCTGGAAAATATCAGGAAATGTCAGGATATCGCATTTCAAGGAGTCAAATTATCTAAAATTTTCTAGGGGTCCCCAGGCTTTCGACTGCACCAATAAATGTAGAAATAACTCTACAGATGGCAATGTAATGGCGTAACAATGCATTGCAATAAAACAAAGTTTTCCCATAAAAGGGGGGTATAGGGGCGTTTTTGGGTGGATACCTAAACTGCCCCCCTTGATTGGACGTTTGCCCCCCTAAAAGTACTTGGCAGGCTACGGGCCTGTCCGGGTTCCGAGTTAAAAACATTCTTATGGACAATCGTTTCCAAAGAGGTGCAGAAGTATCTACCAAACACCCACCCCATCCACCATATCTCATCAAAGAAATCCACCCTACGACTATGGCTACTTAAATTTTAACACCTCAATCACGCGCATTCGAGGCATTATATCTAACAACCGGGAATGATGTGTGTAGTAAATCATTTAGTACTGCCCCTGGTCATTGTCGTCTACAACTGAGAAAGGGAAGTAACTCACGTTAAAAAGCTAATATTGTGAAATCGGTTGTCAAAATGCCTAGAAAGAAATCGACGGACAGCCTTGCTGATATTTGTTTAAAAAATATCGCTAGAAATATGGACAGTTACTGGTTATCAGATTTAGACAGTGGTTTTGGTGAAAATCCTTATCTTCTTTACATCGTTGGACCTTTTGAACATTTGAGTAAGTAATGGAGCAGACCACAAATAACTTTCATGTCGGACATTTTTTTTTACCAGATGCTGAATTGTGTTATTATCTTGTGCTTCTTGTTAATTTTTCGATTGATTTGAGTCTTATTATTCCAACAAAGCCTAGATTTCACAAGTTTCCACTACTTTTGATCTTTTTTTTAAATTTTAAAATCGTTTCTTTTATTTTCCAGCTGCTTGTCAGATACAAAAGTTAATTTATACGCTGTCTTCACTAAAGTTGCTGAAAAGACGTCACCTTCAAATTCTCATAAGTGGTATTTTAAGATCTCTGGACCTGAGTAAATCAACAATAGCAGCTAATAATGGTCTAATTTTAAAATCAATTGCCTTCAGATGTCAGGTGAGCAAATTAATAATATTTTAAGTTAAACATACTGCTTTGGAATAAATGTTGAATTATGTTTTATGACCATGGAACAATTTATAAACAGGACGTATCTCTTTGGAATAATAGACTTACTTCTGACCCATATAAAATAAATATTCCTTAGGAGACATTTAGGGGTAGAGATCACATTGAATAGCGGACCACAAAATTAATTATGGTATTTTTTTTCGTATTGTATGCAACATTTTATCAGGTGAAATTTGTTCATCATCTGCAGATGGATTCTATTTGCCTCTTTTAAGGCTACAAATGTTACTTCAATTTGATTATGGCTTTTATTTTTCCTTTCAGAAGCTGACCTCATTGAATATAACAAGTTGTAATTATATCACACCAAATGTTATAGCAGAATCCATCAGAAATTTACCATTATTAAAACATTTAGTTCTGTCTAGGACTAAAACTAATGACATGGTCTTATCTGTCATTGGTGATTATTGTACATTTTTACAGTCCCTTGACATCTCAGGGTGTGTCATTGGCAATAAAGGGGCAGATAATCTATGTCAAACGTATTCAAAGGATGGACCAAAATGTCTTTCTTTACGAAAACTAAACATTCAAGGAACAAACATCAATATCAAAGGAGCTACATCCATTATACAAACATTTAAGGATTTACGAGTGTTTGATTTTGTTGAATCTTTTGAAGCTGTGATGTCAGTGGTGGTAAATAAGAAAAGTTCAGATACAGAAACAATTTTTAAATTTACCAAGTTATCCTGCATGCAACAATCTTTGGATGCTGATGATTTCAGAATGGTAGTGAAAAGTTGCCCCTTTGTATCAGAATTTGCGATTTATTGTGAAGTCAAAAGTAAATATTTATTGTTCTTAAAGGATTTGAAATATCTGCGTAATTTAGTTATTTGTAATGAAGTTTCTGAATTACTTCCCTTGATCAAAGCAAAGGGAGACAACTTGACATCATTAGCCTTGAACAATGTGGAAGACTTGAACGCTGAACTCTTAGGAAAATACTGTCCGAATCTACAGCACTTGAATATCGGTGTGATGTTGTCTGTAGTTTCTTCTGATAGAACCTCTAAAAATATTTATAAAAAATTAGAAACATTGACAATTATAGTGGAGAATAACGAGGGAAATTTTCATCCATTTGATTTATCCACCATTTTAGAAAATTCAACGAATTTGAAGAAGCTGACTCTAATTAATGTTCAGTCATTAACTGACAATTTATTGAAACAAATTCTGATTTTCAACCCTCTGATAAAGTTAGAAGAAGTTTGTTTAGAAGACTGCAATTCAATATCAGAAGACATATTCTGGGAGTTAATTACGAGAGAAAATCTGCTACAAAAAATAGTCCTTACTCAATGCCGTCAGATAACACTGAAAAACTTTGAAAGTTTTAAGAAATATGTCAAACAGAACTGCTATGATTTGACTTTATCTTACGATTGATTTAATTTATTATAATGAATATCCTATTATACAATAACAAAATATATTTACTGTTAAAATTGTGCTGAATACTTTAAATATAAAGCGATATATAAACAGGGGCCTTATTCTCGACAACTTAACTTACAATGATTTTAGTGTTTCAGTCATCTGATTGGTTAATTACTAAAATTGATTTTAAATATAGCTTTATTATCCAATCAAATTACTGTATTTCTTAAAATCTTGATTTTACCTTAGTTAAGTATTCGAGAATAAGGCCCCAGGTTTAATTAGAGCCTATCATTATTGTTATAGGCTTGAGAACATGACTGGAGAAAGTGGGGAACTTGAAAACGTAGTTTCCAGGAAATTGTCACAACTCCCAGGAAATTAGGATTTTCTTATAACCCATTGTAACTATTGCTCGCAGGAAAAATTGATTCCTAAATATATTATTCCCAGGAAACTTTGCATTTTTCAGCACAATATTTACTTGAGTTGAAAAATCTACCTGTTAAACTATGGTTCAAGTTTCTTGTGAGGCAAAATGCCAGTGTTTTGTCTGAAATTTTGTTAACAATGAACAGAGAAACTTTAGAAGTTTAAAATTCACTGCCCAAGCTCTTTAACTTAGTTATTCTTATAAATATTCAAATCAAACCATTTATGAAAAAATATACCTTTTTCTAATTTATTGATTTTTTAAATTATTTTAAGTGATTTTTTTTTATTACAATTTTCATATATCAAAGCATTTATTTATATAATACTTATTTACAGAATAAAATCTTAAATTATGAAATGGTGTAAGTTAATCAAATAAATTAGAAGTTACTTGTGGTCTGTAAATTCAGCAATTGCAATAAGTAGTTGTGGTCTGAATTCTTTTGCGCAGCCGCACTCGATGTTTATCATACTTCCGGAAAAATGAAAAAGTAAACAGAAAAAATACTGATAAAAATTTGTGAATATTTTATTTTGGCTTACGCTAAATCCATGATATGGATAATGAGGCGGTACAGGAGACAGACGATGGAAGTGATGACTTAACACACAGTCTCAATCACGACGATTCTTCCACGCCATTGAATAGGAATTCCTCTAACAGAACAGATAGTCAAATTGTGGGATGTGGCTTCAAGCAGACGACGTCCCCAAATAGAATCGGACGTCGTCAAAATGTTTGTCATGAATCCGACTGTCCTTTGAATGAACAAAACATGCAGTCTTCTAAGACTAATGCGTCCCCTACTTGTAAACTGTATGTCAAAGCTCGATTGAATGAGAGGAACAACCCAGAGAAATTTGTTTTGATTATCGACAATTCCTATCTAAAGAAATGTGATGGAATTGTAAAGCTTGTACAAATTGTAAGTATACTCTTTATCTAGTTTGACAATCTTTTCTACGATCAATAATGACATTGCTGCAAGAGCTCAATCTGTTATTGATACCCAAGGGTCATGGCTAAGCTTTTATTCAACTTGCTCGATTCATTTTAAGCTAGTCTTTCATGATATCGTCAATGAATAATGGTTTAAATGATGTTTTTTTAAATAGATTGGCCAGATCATTTTACTTATCATATTCATAGGTCTGGTGTTGGTTACAAAGCCTGGCCAGAAACCTTTTTCTAAAGGTTCTTTGTTATTTGTAAGTAAGTAAAATACATTAAAAGCATTTCCTTGTAACTTGTACCCTTTATTGTTTAGTATTTTGACTAAAAATTCTTATCTATTTTTCAGGTGTTATCAACAGTGACATTGGTAATGTTGGCTACTGCTGGAAGACAAGATGGTGGTCTGTTACATCTTCCTCTCAGCTGGCATTATCGTACCATGTTATTTGTCTTAATATTGACCATCTTATCGAGTATTTTACTGCTTATTGGTCATATCACTAACCTTATTAGTTTGTTACCCATTGATTGGATTCTCTTTGTAAGTATTCTTTTATTTAGTTTTAACATATTTTATTGAAATACTCAAAAGGATTGGATACAAGTTTCAAAATCTTTGGAAAAATCCTCTCCTTTTATTCTTAGGTAGTGAAGTTAAAGGCTCAAGTAAATATGCTGGATAGCAGCAAGATAACAAAAGCTGCTCCATAATCCTAGATAAAAAAATGATCATAAAGTTTCACGAAAATTTCAACTATGTTTAACAAAACTGCTAGTGCTAATTGGAATGGTAGCCTTGTTAGTAGTCATTAAGTTTTCTCACCTTTCTTTTTACAAATGATAACTTATAACTTAATTAGCTCATTAATGAAGACTAACAAGACAGACATAAGCTAGCAGAAGATCTTTGACATTTTGGTTATCTTATTTCTCAACAATTACATGTACTTACTATTATCATATAATATTGGTTTAAACAATATTTTATTCATTGGACAAAATACGTTTACAAATATATAACTATGGTTTCGTAAATAAACCGATGCTTATGCTATTAAGCATAATATATAATATATAAATCAGGGCTGTTGATTTGCCCATATGCTGGACGCAAACCAGTTGTCCTGTCAAAATGACGGATTTCAAATAACCTCAATCGGACAACAAGTGTAGGTTTAAGTCTGTGAAGTTAAAGAAAAACAACACTTATGCTTGCTCATAGGGAGGATTCTGTAGAGATTGCTCAGTGGGTTAAATTTAAACTGTCTTGATTTACATGTGGGGAAATAACGCGAAATTAATAGGTGTGTTTTCTATTTTCAGGATTTGGTGCTTTATTCAGTATTTACCTTCCTATATTTAGTTGGTACATCACTTGTAGCTAGTGCTTTTGATTTTTATGATAAAATGAATTCCAATGTTAGTGAGATGACACTCAATCAACTGGTTGTTTGTATTGTAAGTATGCAATTACATAAAAACATGTAAAACTAACTTGTGAAAAATCATAATCTAGCTAGACTATTTGAAGGGCTTATTTGAAGTCAGACTTATCTGGTAAATACAGCTAAATCAACTGACTTCCAGTTTTTTGGTCTTTTTTGATGTTTTGTAACATTTGATGTTATGATTATGTCATGCATTTGATCAAAATGAAGCTTCCGCCTTGATATAACTTTGAAAAGCACTGGCTCAGGCATTAGAATTTTTCTTATCTCGATTGGGATTGGAATCCACTTCACTTAATCACCTAGCAGACAAAATTCTGATTGTTATCGACCAAGCTATACCTATGTTAATTTTTGGATCTTGATCATTTGTTTATCCCTTTCAGGTGCTAGGCTATATGTGTATGTTATGTTATGGGCTGACAGCTATTTGTAGTTACAGAATGTATAAAATACAGTACAACTTATATCAAAGAAAAAGACTTATAGAAGAGGAGGAATTTGATATCTGAACTGACATACTTACTAACAAAGGCGAGAAATTTCTGAGCATTGAACAAAATCAAACTGTTTTTGCCGGTTTTTCAAACTCCAAGGAATTCCACGAAAGTGAGATAATCCCTTTTTGGAATCAGATTGTTGCAGATTTACTCTTTGTAATATATTTTCAATAACTCCCAAATCCAGATCTGTGTAAATATTCTAGATGAACTTAGCCAGTTATCATGTGAAAATTTTGTTTCTGTTATTGCTTTAATTTACTCCAAATGAAAAGAAATTGTGATTTTCTAAGATTTGGTCTTCCAATCTTTATACGCTCAATAAAAATCAGCTTTAAATTGTAAAATTAGTAAGATTAGATATTTTACTGTAAGTATTTTTATATGATAGAAGTTGTTGTAAACTGTGCTTTTTCATTATATATAACTTTGGAGGGTTATTTAACTAGACAACAGTGAGCTGTTGTAGTATTGTTATTGTCAGTTTATAAAACCAGGTTATATTCTAGAAGATGGTATAAAGAAACACCAGACACAAGGCTCTAAGTTATATTCTATACCAGGCATTTTCAATTAATTTTTGTAAAAGGTATTTTATAAATGAAATATAAGCGCCAAATAGAGACTAGCTATTGAAGCGAGAAGAGTGTTGGGCACTCTTGAGGGCGTCAAAAGATTTTGCCTGCGGGTCATTATTTGAGAAGGCCTGTTCTAGAACAAGGTTGACTCTTATTCTTTTGGAAGTTAATAGAAACACTAGGCATTGCCTAACTCTCGGTAATAATCTAGATATTGTGTCTGAGTGAACAAGTAATAGCTCGTGTCATATTCCATTGTTTTCTCTAGTCATATTTTAGAAAGAACAGGCATCAACCAACTCATTCATGAAAGTGATTCCTTGTTGAGTTGTTGCCAGATTTTTATTGTGTGCTTTGTAGCTTTAAATCCAGTTTTTTTTATAAGTGTTTTAGATTTCTCTATGTGAAGAAGTTATTCTTTTTTAAGTCTTATTAAGGTATAATTCTTTTACAATTTATTTTTGCTTATCAATTATTGTTATTTAGTGTATGTTGTTAGACAATGAGGGCACATTATGTCTGTATTATTAACATATTTGTTATTTTATTTCCTTTTTTATAATAGAATGGTTTATCAATAGCTGTGTACATCCAGACTTGTTTACTACAAAAAATTTGAAAGGGCCTTACTCTGGAAAACTTAACTGAAGATAAAATCAGGTTTTAAAGAGACACATAAACAGAAACGGTATTTCTGATTGAAGGGTGACTTAAATCAGGCATTATAAACAATGAATTTAAGTAAATTTTATGGATGTGCATGAATATTTTTGCCAACTGTACACACTTTTCTATATTAGCTATTTATTGATTTTTTGTAAAGTATTATTTGTTGTGAGCTAGGGCTAGTTGCCAGAAACATCATAACTCTTTCATTTCCTATTATCCAAATGAAGTTTGCAGCAGTAAAGAAAGTAGTAGAACTTTTTCTGATATAACAGGCACGACAGGTGCTGCATAATTAGTAAATTTGGTGCATTTGACCATTTTGCTTTCAGCTCAAGAAAAAGAAAAAGGGATTTTCTAAACTTTGTATGTGTATTGGGGACACTGATAGCATCAATTTGCGCCATTCCAATTTTCGTTTTATGATGTCACTGACAGTGATCTACCGGAAGCTACTATTGATATCTATGCAGATCAGTATTAGATTCACATGCGAAGTTTAGAAATCCTCTTTACAATCACTTTAATATGTTTCTGACAACAAGCACCTGGTTGTTATTTCTATATTTATCCAGTCTTCTTACAGTTTATTTATGCATATTCTAGTCTTCTTTATTATTGACAACTTCCAGCTTTGATTTGATACTCATTTAGCTGGTCAAGCTTGCTTTTAATCTTCCAGTCTTTCCCAGTAATGAAATATAGTTTTTGAAACATGATTTTAGTAGTTCATAGAGATTTAAAGGGGCTTATTAAGTTTTGAGCTAATGATTGAAGTCCATGTCAATTATTTATAAACTTTTTGTTCATTTCATACCCCATATGTAATAAGAATTTATTTATAATGCAAACCTTTGTGCACTGATAAGCAGGGGCCATTAAATTCTCACCTGTTACAAATTCTATGATAGATCCAGGTTGTATTAAAAGTCCTGAACCATTGTTAACCACACCAGCTAAATCACTTGATAGAGCAAGGTAGACAGGACCTGCCCATTAGCTATAATTAAATTCATTGTTTGCTCCATATTATTCCAAGGGCAGATCTTTAGCATAATAATAAGGTAAGCCTTAGATATTGGTGCCCCTGTAATCGTGGACCATTGTTGTATTATTTTACTTTTATTTGTTTTACCATTGTTTTATTAAATGCTTATTTTTAATCATTATTAAAGAATCTCATCCTAGATGGTAGTTATTAATGTTCCCTTTTTGGGGATTTGGAATAGAATAATAAATCTATATTTGTCCTTTCTTCTCTAACCTTGTTATCAAGCCTACTCATTGTGTCCAAACTAGAACCCCATTCATCATACTGCCTTGAAATAAAATCTCAAAACAAGTATTTGAGATATGATGCAAGCAAAATTTGCTTTACCTGACAGATCATTATAAATTGAAGGACTACCTTAAAAAACTTACAAACAGCAAACTTTACTATGTACAAGTTTGTGTTTCAAGAATGGGGAGAAATAATGTTTAGACAACTTACATGACCTACTAATGTATAGGCAACTTACATGACCTACTAATGTATAGGCAACTTACATGGCCTGGTAATGGATAGACAACTTACATGACTTAGTAATGGATAGACAACTTACATGACCTAGTAATGGATAGACAACTTACATGACTTAGTAATGGATAGACAACTTACATGACCCAGTTATGGGTAGTCAACTTACAAGATCTAGTTTAATGGATAGTCAACTTACATGATCCAGTAATAGATAGTCAACTTACATGACCTAGTAACAGGTAGACAACTTACATGACCTAGTAATGGTTAGCTAACTTACATGACCTAGTAATGGTTAAATAACTTACATAACCTAGTAATGGTTAGATAACTTACATGACCTAGTAATGGATAGACAACTTACATTTACATGACCTAGTAATTGATAGACAATTTACATGACCTAGTAATGGATAGACGTTCATGACATAGTAATGGGTCGACAACTTCCATGACATAGTAATGGATCGACAACTTCCATGACCTAGTAATCGATAGACAACGTTCATGACCCCCGTAATGGTTTGGCAACTTGCATGACCTAGTAATGTATGGACAACTTACATGACCTAGTAATGTATGGACAACTTACCTGACCTAGAATGGATAGACAACTTACATGACCTAGTAATGTATGGACAACTTACATGACCTAGTAATGGATAGACAACGTTCGTGACCTAATAGTGGATGAACAATTAGATGACCTAGTAATTTATAGACAACTAACAACCCCCCAAATATTTTGGACAAAGACATCATTCAATCAAGATGCGTAGACCTATGATTGACGTTTTGCGGATTTACTCAAGGTTAAGAGAGGTGCGCATTCTACTCCAATTTGCACTATAACTCAGAGCTTATTAGACCAACATGCAAAATGTCGTACTTTAACCTAATATTTTATCAATCGAAGATAAAACAACTTTTATTATCTATCTGTTGTTATCACTAAGCCCGGGCCCTAGCCTTGACAGCTTTACACTCTGTTTTCTTGTTGCCTTGTAACATTTATATAATACAGATGTTTTCCACTGGAAGGTCCTCGACCAGATGGATAACCTTGCTGATAGCGTGCTTGATCAGTGTTGGAAGTTGCTATGACGTGGATGTCAAAGAATTTAAAGATTCCGGATTTCGAATCGGTCCAAAATATGTTGGAGTAACCATCGATTCTGGTATCTTCGGACATTTTTCTGAATTGCAATTACAGTAAGTAAAATTTATTCTATAATAAATGCTTTCCAGGGTTGTAGATTCTGTTTGCAATTCTGTTTAGATTCTAATAACATACATCAACTCTCTACCTTCCCACTCTTTTAAAGACATGTGGCATAATGTTCCCTATTGATATGCGAGAACCTATTTTGTCATTCTCCTTTGAATATCAGCTAATATGTCGTTTTTCATTTTTGAACATGTTTTGAGATGTTACTAGTGATATAAACTGAGCAGTGCAAACATCACAGGGAAAAAACGAGTTTTATCAAATTGAGAAGCTTCCGTGGAGTTTTATCAAATTGAGAATCTGCTGTGGATCCATTTTATCCAATCTAAGAATAATTTGTACAATTCTGTTTCAGAAACCCCAAAGTGCTGACTCTGGCAAAAGGTTTGGCCCCTAATAGAGTACGTGTTGGTGGTACTGACTGTGATTTTGTTATTTTCAATGAAACAGTAGCTGATAGTTTAAACCAAAAGTCTAGTCATCCAAATACTTCTATGACAGGTAACATTTTATATATTCACAAATATTACCAAAGCTTTCTGGTTTTAGTTTCGTCTTAGTCTCATGAGCAGTGGACAGAACGATGAGCACTTTTTAAAATACTAATACACACTGAATAATTCAAGATTCAAAGTTCAATTCAAACTCGATGCAACGATGTGGTTGATTTTAAGTGACAATAGAAAAACTAGATATAAAAGTGAAATGGAGTTTAACTTCTTACTTTTGTATACCACGTGCATTTTGTAGAGTCTACACGTTTGTACTTGAATAAACTCTATCCCGCATAATATATTCATTTTTATTTTCAGTTTCTGATTGGGATGAATTGAATATTTTCGTGAGAAGCGTTGGTTGGGATTTGATATTCGATTTTAACGAGTTCCTGAGGAAAGGAGATAACTGGGATCCGAGCAATGCCATAGAAATCCTGAAATATTCCCAACAGAAAGGATATAAACTGTGGGGTTATGAATTGGGAAATGGTAAGGTGCTTTCTGATATCCATCCTGATAGCTTTAAACTAGGATAAGTTTTATATTTGATTTTTCGGCTTCTCTTTTGGGTATTCACCTTGTTCCTGCAAAAAAAAACGCCCTGTTCAAGGAAGTATTATTCAAAGCGCATGTAGATTGCCCAACACAATGGCTCTATCCAGTTCCTCACATGTTCAGTGAATATTTTTATCACACACAATCCCAAAAGAGCAGGAGGGATCCCATTATAGCAAACTATAACACTTACACAACTAAGTGAAAGTGGTAAATACTTCAACCACGAACCATAAAAAAACTCACTTTATCGGTTATGGTGTCCATTACTTCTAAACATTGTGCATGAAGTCTCTCTTGTAGGCCTACTCTCTAGTACAAGGCACTATACTAGACTGAGGTCTCTTGATTTGTCTCTCTGTTTCAGAATTGGATGTCTTCAAAGATAATACACTATCAACACCACAGATCGCGGCCGATTTCATCTACTTCCGAAAACTACTGGAGAACATGGCTGGAATATCCAACTTTACCATGCTAGGACCAGACGCTGGAACAGTGGGTAACAGATCTTATGTATATATGACAGCGTAAGTACCTTCTTGCTTCACAAATATTGCCACACTCGGTTCCTCCGAAGTGATATAGGAAGTGAAACCGTAACGAAGTCAATCCGTACATCCACTCGATTACCTGATATGGTCATTCTTTACTTGACAAAAAGCAAAAATCTCTGGAAAATTGCTATTTGCTCTAGCATTCTTAAATAACAAGTAACTATATTCTTGTAAGATCATATTATTAATAAAGAAGCAGAAGGTGTATGGATATATTATTACATTATTTACTTATCATTTAACTCCCCTAAATATAATTTTTTCGGGCAAAAAAAATATCATTAAACATTCGGACAATAAGTCGGTCTGCCCTCCAAAACCCCCCACCCCCACCCCCATTCAGTCATGGGCCCCTACGGCTATGTTACTTATGTCTTACAGTATCTTGTTAATATTACAGGTTCTTCAAAGCTGGTGGAGCCGGGGCTATCGATGTCTCAACATGGCATCAGTAAGTTCATTTTCTTTTTTTAGTGCCTACTTCCTGACCACATAGGCATCACATCCGGTTTAGCTTTGGTTCAACGTCGTTGTTTCATGGTTCAAGCTATACAGAGTACACGTTTCCGATTCTGCCATCTTTTCCAACAAGATACTGACATATTCAGTGATCTAGACTTCGGTTGGGGAATTTCGATGATAATGTTCCCTTGTTTGGTTGGAGGATTACAAGTTACTACTTTTCATGTGGATCCCAACGTGTCATTGTAGCACAGCTTTGGTTTATTTATCATACGGAAACGTTGTCTCCAAAGAAGGCCTATATAATGTAATGAAATGTCAAATATTGGGACAAGATTGCTTATGTCTTGCATTCATAGCCTTAGGGGCCCACGACTCAACGGGGGGGGCAGACCGACTTCTGCCCGAATTTTAGTAATGTTTTCCCATTGATTGCCCGATTTTTGGAATTTTTTGCGCGAAAACATACTTTTGGGGGGGGGGGGGCAGCTGCTCCCCTGTCTCCTACGCCTATGGTTGCATTCAGTGTCTGATTGAATCTAATCTTTATACATACCATGTACTACGTTTCATAATATTTTATTTCAGTTACTACATGAACAGTTTGAAGGCTACGGTTGAGAAATTCCATGATGTGAAGACGCTGGATGCGCTCAGACCAGAATTAACCAAAGTCTTGGAAGTTTGTCGAGAATTTGCACCAGGAAAAGAGGTTTGGTTGGGAGAAACATCCTCGTCGTATGGTGGCGGTGCTCATGAAATATCAGATAGATATGTCGCTAGTTTCTTGTGAGGTCAAATTTTATTTCTTTTCATTTCAGAGGGGATTCACTGGCGCTCTACTATCATCTGTATTATTAAAAGCCATCAGATAATACTGGCAGCAAATGATCTGAAATGCTTGTTTGTCGTTCTATGCTTTCAAAGCTCGTTCTTGATTTCATTATTTTAATTCAGATGGTTAGACAAACTAGGCGTGGCATCATCCCTGGGAATCCAGGGTATATTACGACAGACGTTTTATGGTGGGAATTATGCTTTAATCAGCTCCTCGTTTGATCCCAATCCGGTAAGCATGATGGTTGAAACCTTCCAATTAATTTTCCTCTAGCTGGCACAGGGGCGGTCTGGGACGCATGGTCACATGGCTAAAGCCATGCGGGGCGGTGTGCAGAAGGCAGGTTTGTGAAAAAAGACAAAAAAAAATATTTATATTCCAATGGTACCTACAATAAAAATAGATCTGATTATCTTGATAATTTTCTTAATTTCGGTAGGCCTATGCATTTCCATTTTCTGGCCAAACAGTTTTGAGAGCTTGAGGCGCTCGGAAATCACGTTTATAGCAGTCACTTTTCCAAATTTTCTTGGGGAGGACCCCTAAAGACCCAGGGGTCGTGCTTTGCCCGACACACCTTAGTGGGTCGGTCACTGGAAAAAAGCCATTGCCGCGTCACGGCCCCAGTCTGCCCCTGAGGTTATTAAAAAGAGTGTAGAGAACGGACCATCTAACTACGGACGTGTGTGTGTGGTCGTGGTGTGCTCTAATAAATAAACAATTAAGATCCCCCAATAAAACTGGAGGATATCGCCTCTCATCCGGCAAACTTGTCTTCACGTTGCCTATCTTTTTTGTCTCACCAGAAAATCTAACAGGATGCAAATATTTTCTTATAGGACTATTGGTTGACCTATTTGTATAAAAGATTAGTTGGTAGTCCAGTTTTAAAGGTACCACAACAGCGCAGTGATTTAAGAATGTATGCTCACTGTACCAATACAAACAGGTGGGTTTATAGATGTAGGCGACGAAAGTTCCTTTTGGGTGCAAGGAATACCCACTAGGAAAAGCCTTTATGGGTTGTCTCCAAAATTCAGACTTCTTTTCTCATATATCTTTGTTGAGGATATAGCCACAGCTGTGCGTGTTAAAGCTGGACATAATGTTTTATAAGTTCCGATTGAAGAAACCTATCACAGAGTGCCAGAATTCGCCCAAACTCCTTCTCACGCCCTTCTAGAAGAAACATATGGATGACATACAGTACCGTGCACCTATATTTTCGTACAAAATGGCGTTTTCATTGAATTCGCTCTACGACCCTATATACTTCGCTTGGAAATTATTATAAAGGGGGGAAACCAACAGCTATATATCAGAAACAGTACATTAGCAAATTTTAAGAAGCGTGTAGAACGAAAGGGGTACAACCGAGAGGAAAAAGGCAACCCATTTATATGTACGAATATATATATTGCACGGTACTGTATATACAAAAATTAATCGATCACGAGTTTAGTGACTTCGTTGACCTGCTATTAAAGAAACCATTGTCTGGATTGGTTAAACGATGAACACACCTTCCACGTGAACGCCTCCAGATCTACAGGGTGAAGGAAATAAAAGAATACCGTATATGGTGCTTCAATGTTCATAGGGCGGGGACGTCGCAGCGACAAGTTCGACTGTTTACTATGGAAGACAATCCCTGCCAAAATTAATTATTCTTAATGCTTAATTCGGTGTCAAACATTAGTATAGTAAAATCAACATTTGTACGCTTAATTTGACATTTAAAATTTATCATTCGAATAAAGAATATTACTGAACAAATTAACGATCAAAAAGGAAGTTTAACTTTCAGTTTCATCTATAGTCTGTATCAGACACATCGCCACTTGTCTCACATAGTTTACTTTCGGCGACTCAGCAATTAAATGGTCTTTCCGTAGACACGATGGGTCTCCAGGAGATATCGCGGAGAGACCTATGAGCCCCTATATCAGATTGTTTTGTTTTCTTATTGTAGTTCGAGTCAGTATGAACAAGGAAGTATAACCATGTACTTCATGAACCTAGGAGTTGAATCCATACCCCTAGAATTTCCGGATCTATCTCATGACCCTGTTGATGTTTTTATCTTTAGTCCTGGAGAATACAGAAACTTGACCTCCAAGTAAGTCGGCCACTTTCTCAGAAATTATGACTTCCTCAGATAATTAAAACATCATTACATCTGTTTGAAAGCACAATGTACATGTCAGGGGCCGCGGAGCGTTTCTGGAAGTGGGGAACCAAGCCCTTGGTTGAAATTTTCAAAATCCAACTCTTACCCCCACCCCCACCACCAAAAGTCCTCGGATTTCGACCACTCAATTTTCAGATTCCGGAAATTATAAAAAAAAATTTATAAAAATGACAATATATATATTTTTTTTTTAAATAATAACTTAGGGGCCAAAAAGTGGGGGGACTGGGGACTGGAAGGTGAATCTTGTCTTGTTATTACTTTTAAAAAATTCATTTATTATTGTAGGAGTGTTAAAATGAATGGTCAAATTCTTGAGTTGAAGAGTGATTACGAGTTACCGCCCCTGTTGCCGGAGAGTCGTAACAGTACTGTTAATATTGAGGCGTATGAGATGGGTTTTATAGTACTCCCGCACATTAAATCCTCGTTATGTCTTTAATAAAAAAAACACCTTTAAACGAGTGACTTGTTTAGTTAGTTCTTATGGTGTTACAGTCATCAAGATTTTTTGCTTTCTAAAAAGGACATTATCCAAGCCCGTAGGAATCAATTTCATATGGGGTGGGGGCGGGGGTGGAGGTTGATGATTGTACCAAATTCATTCTCAAGGGTTGTTTTGATGAATTCAAGGCATTGGGCAGGATATGGCTGCCGAAATGATTTGTGTGTCTTATTTCCATGCAAGATCTGTGAGGCAATATAAAACAGTTTTAATATTTAACTCATAGCAATAGATTTGTTTAACGGGCGTTTTAACTTCAGTATCACAGAGAGACTTTTGATTTGACCCATGTCAAAACCCGTATTCGTGATACGATGGATTTGCCCTTGTATACTATTCATAAAGTGCATATCTTTACCCCGCCTTTCGAAGAGCATATGTGATCTTGACGATACTCCTCCAGCTCTCTACTTGTTGTCATCCCACCATTCGTAATTTGCTCACCGGTTAATGCTAATTTATTTTGTGGATGAATAGAGCCCGGTACTTTTCGAAAAAGAAGAAGAATTTGAAGAGGCATCTAATATTTTTTTAAAGAAATTTTGAAAGGGTACCGGTATAATTAACATGGATTTGATTATAATTCGTTGTTTTCAGTTCACTGTATAAAACCACATAATAGAACTAACTGTGATTAAACTAACAGTTACACTTGTTCACCGCCTTTTCTACTTTCCTATATCTTTACTATCTCTGTTTCTGATCTTTATTCATCCTGGTGTCTATAATTGTCCATCTGAGCTGCAATAACCCCCTGAGATGTGTTTTCCTTACGTATTTGTGGTCATTCTGTCTTGGGTTTGAATTAGTAGTATGACTATTTTTACCTTTAAGTATTGTTTTTGTGTAGGACTAATGTTTAAATTAAGTTTTATTTATTTCCATATAGCCTTGTATGCACTTTTTCATAGACTTTTCTTCAAAAATCTTCTGTAATCAGAGGCCTACCCTGATTGTACCTACAGAACTAAGTTTAAGCATAGAACTATCTCTCTATTTGTATTTTGTTTTTAATAGTTCGTTTTGGCCGCTAACGGCTTCCATACAACATTATTTTTAGACGCCTTGAACAAGTTGATGAAATCTTTCATCCGAAACGCAATAGTTAGCTGGATGATAAAAGTCGATTGAGATTAGGCCAATTCAGATGTGAGCGTACACACAATGGAAGCGATTCGATTATTGCTCTACACTACAATATTCGGCCTGGCCGTTTTATTTTTACAGCAAAGTTTACAGATCTTATCTCATGTTCTTTTCTTCAATGGAAAAGTGGCCGAAAATAATGAGACTGTTTCGTTTAAAAATGTCTATGTTAGACATCATGTGAGTGAGCGATTCCTCAGCGTAACGTTCAGCTGTTCGTTATTTAGACACAAGCATTTTCCTCTCAGGTATGTTTACAAATGCTTTATTTTGGGAGTGAATGGTGGTTGGTGGTTGTTTGTAGACGTACGAGAGAGTCGTTTAGATCGACGCTCAGTGTTATTTATGTTACATAACAGAATCGTGTGATTAGTCAAAATGGAAGGCAAACATTAAACAGCTAGGAAAACTTTCCCTTTTCTCACCTATTTTATTGATTTAAACGAACATAACTGAATGTTGAGTTTAATTTGGTTTAGATTTCATCTTAGCCGGTCTACAGAAAACCTTTTTAAGAACTGTCACTTTTTTATTCTGGGTCATTAGCCTAATGACATTTCATACAAAATAACAGGACAACGTAGACCTAGTGGTTTCCCCCATTTTCAAACTCATCAATCTGTCTTTTTCCCCCATTTTCATTTTCAACCCCGGTGTATGAAACCATAAGAATTTTTGATCAAGATTATGAGGAAAACACTTGGAATTTGGGTGGAAATCACTAGGATTAAAAAGGGTGGAAATGACAGGAAGGAAGGAGAAAACCAGGGTGGGGAAAGTAGGCATGTGCATGTAGCCTACCCTACACTACAAAACAGTACCAATTAATGAAATGTTGCTTAATGTCCCACATTTCTGCTTCTGCACATCTTTGGACAATGAGGATGAGCAAACTCCATTCAGTGTGCAATGAGGGAAATTTTGTAAAGACAGCAGCATTTACCTACCATACTCCTATTTTCATTTCAAACTGTTGAGGGATTTGAACATGCACTGCCTGTAGCACACAGGTATCGGTTTATTGTCCCATCCAAACGACTTGATACTTTTTTCCTATCAGCCTCAATCACATAAAATTTAGTTTAATGTGCCTCCTTTAAAATTTGTTGAAGCGAGACAGTTTAATATTTTCTCTCAGATGTGGGTTATGATTCATTGTCATGTGATATTTCTGTTTTCTTGTTATAAAAGTATTATATAGTATAAACCTGTGACCAGTGTTAGAAAGGAAATAACAATAAAACATTCAATAAGTCTCATTATAAACTTTAGTCAGCTGACTGGACTTGAACTTAGATTATTATTTGGAGTGTGGAGAAGCTATAGGCCTATAGGCTTCTTGTTTTTTTAAGTTTAATATTTTTTGAAAAGTGCAATATTTTCATGTTATGAGCTGCAAAGTTGTAATTTCTTTTGGATGTGCGATTGAAGTCTATCAGTTGAGCTGATTTATATTCCAATTCTGAGTTTTCTTGTAGGTAAAGGATAACTGTAATAACAGGTTTAGAAACCACGTTATAACTCTTTTTCTGAAATAGCTTAGTATTATAGATGACTGCATTTATACTTTTCCAAGGTGGATACAATGTAGTTAGAAAATGGTGTATGACTTGACTGACTGCTTAGTTAAGTAGCGGAATAATCTTTACAATCAGTTCCAGTGGCGTAGATTTTCGAAACTTTGGGAGCAATGGTTAAGACAGAATATATTGACATTACGAGCAGAGCGAATAACGGGTTGGGCCCAGGCACATGGTGGGGGTCACCGATTTGAGCTATTTAACACACTGCAGAAAGGCTACCGGTACGGTAATTGAAGCTATATTATTTGATTTTTTTACTTCACCGACAGTACCTTTTCAACCGAAGGATATCAATAATGTAGTAAACTCATTTTGTATATATGGTTGATGCTATTGTTGCATTTTCTGAGATACCTAATGTCATCTTGTTTGTCTCAAATATAGTATACCAGTATGTTGTTTTTATAGAGTGGTATACATGTGCATTCATGTATGAATTATGCAAAAGTTGACCTAGATAGTATGTAAACCCCAGACAGTTATTAGTTGTATAATCAGTTATCGATAGGTTATCAAATAAAACCAGTTATCTATAGTTAGTTCAAAACTTGCTGACTCTTACCACAGGTTGTTCTCCTGCACTTACAATTAGGGCGTGAGTTCCCAACCGGGGGTACTATTGACAATTTGGGGTACCGGCGAGCATCACAAGGGTACTTTAGAAGCCTTTTAGACAATGTTAAAAAGTAATGTTACATAATATTAATCAATCTACCATATAATTTACATATATATTACTGACATATAACATCTAATATTTAACAATACATGCAAATATATGTCAATCATCTACAGTTGAAATACGTGTATTGGCTAGTAATGGATTAAATATCAAACTACATCAACCAACAAATATTCTTTGACTTTCATGCTGGCTCTTGATGTTATTTAGGTAGGACGAAGTGGTACCAGGAAATTGTTAATTAAAAGGGGTTTGGAGAGTTCATAAGGTTGGAGATTAGGACTACAATATAGTTAAAGCATTATAGAGAGGTTTTTCTAAACTTTGTATGTGTATCAGGGACACTGATAGCATCAATTTGCGCTATTCAAATTTTGATTCCAACGTCTGTGATTCCAGCAATTCCTCTAAAACTAAGCCTTTGATGACTTCACATCAATTTGCACCATTCCAATTTCCATTCCTAAGTCTGTGGTTCTTGCAATTCCACTAAAACTAACACTTTTTATGACGTCACTGACAGTGATCTACCTTCTGGTACTATTGATATCTATGCAGATCACTGTCAGTGACGTCATAAAACGCGTTAATTTTAGTGTAATTGCCAGAACCACAGACGGCGGAATGGAAATTGAAATTGTGCAAGTTGATAAGTGTCCTTGTTATACATACAAAACTTAAAAACTCTCTCTACAATCTCTTTAATGAAGTTATTATCTATGATTTGATACTAGATATCTAATTGTCCTGATTAAAATCTGTATTATCAACAAGGAGTAGACAAATTGACTTATTTGTGATAGAGAATAAAGGGTAGTCAAGATGTTGAAACTTGGGATTCTGATAATCACTTTAATTTCTGTGGTTTATGGAGAAGTGATCAATCTTAATGGAAATGTAACAGCTATTGTACCAGAGAGATTTGTGGGTGTGACCATAGATTCTGGTGTTATTCAGGACAAATGGAGGACTATGAACTTCACGTAGGTTTTTTTTCACGTTCAGCTATACCTAGGCCTTGCTGGGATGGAAACATGAATTTAAAACAAGGGTTGCTGTGTTTTGGGGACAATTGTAAACAGTTAATTTTAGGACCCTTGATCTATATTTTTGGGGGGCTTATATTTTATGAAGGCAGGCTCTTGCCTATGTAGCCTAATCATTTCAGCACATTTTTGACCAAAGAGAGATTAAAATGTATATGCATGATGAATTTTATACTGAAAAAGGTGTCTGTATTTTTTTGGAAGGTGTATGCTTTTGCTTAAATAAAGGGTTGATAGACGAACACTCTATCTAAACATTTTTTGGTAATTTTAATTTCAGGTCTAAGAAAATGAAGACACTGGCTAAAGGGTTATCTCCCTCCTATCTAAGAGTTGGTGGAACATTGTGTGATTTTTTAATATTCAACATGACTGAAGACAAAACGCTACGTTTTAAACCACATAAACCTAGATATATTGAAATTGATGGTGAATGGATTGATGCCAACACAAACTTTACAATGACACGTAAGTTTGTACAAAAAATCTAAACAATTGCTGTTTAAAGGGATTGTAGAGTGGTTTTCTAAACTTTGTATGTGTATCTGGGACACTGATAGCATCAATTTGCGCCATTCTAATTCCCATTCCGATGTCTGTGGTTCTTGCCATTCCACTAAAACTAAAGCGTTTTTAGCTTCTGAAAGACAAAGTCAAAAATATATGTTTCTTGATTAAATTTGAAAATTGCTACCTTTGCTCTAATCACTCTTACAATTTGTAAAAAAGATTATGATGAAGTCTTTGTGACTACATTGATAGTTTCCATTTGCATTTATCTGATTGACCATGAAGGTGCAGAATCTGAATACAGAATTTAAAAATAGCTCAAGAATTGCTCCAAAATAGCCTCAATTTTAGAAAACAGAATAGAAAATCATTAGATTTAGTCCAAACATCATTCTGTTATACTGTAAATACCATTTGTACTTCATATTTAGTAAAGTTTTTCTTGAATTACAGTACCTACAGTAATCATATTGGTGCATAATACTGCATATAAAGACAATAGTAGAAATTCCTTTAATTTATCCCATTATATCTATTTCAGCCTACGACTGGGATCTATTAAATATATTTGCTATGGAATCTGGCTGGGATCTGATATTTGATTTTAATGTATTTTTACGTAAAAATGGTCAATGGGATCCAACCAATGCTATAGAACTGTTGAAGTATACGATACAACAGGGTTATAAACCTGCAGGTTACGAACTCGGAAATGGTAAGTTGCTTATTTATTTCACTGAATGTTCAGGTTACTACAGACAGTACTTTTTTGTCTTTCTCGGCCTCATTAGTGCAGTGTTGATACTGGAGTTGAGATTTGACTATAGCTGCTTCAGATGATCCCACAGACAGTAATGTTTTGACCTTCTGGGCCCCCTTATCAGTGCAGTGCTGATGCTGGAAGTTGAGGTTTGGCTATATAGCTGCCTCAGATTATCCCACACATGTGTTGTATTATCATGTATCATGTTAAAGTGCTGAAACCAGTGAGCTACCAATGAGTGCTCAATAAAACATGATTTATAAGCTTTACAGTTAAAAACTTTACAATATTGCTTGTGAAATTTTTTACAAATTGCTAAATTGAAAAACCATGCCTTCAAACAGTCTGATAAATTAAATGATAAGTAGATTTAAATTTTATTTAATGATTATACATCCCTATTGAAATATATAATACAGCATATGACACTTTCCTTCAAAGATAAAAGATATAAACTTAAAGATGGAAAAAGGTATTTTATCTAAATGCTTAAAGGGAAGCTACTCTCTGATTTGCATTCAGACCACAACTGTTTAGAGACTACAGTTAGTCCCAAGTTAATTACAGGCCATCAAAAGTGATTGTTAAATAACAAGTTGCTATTCAATAGAAGGCACTGGCACAGGGTTAGAGTGAGGATTGTTATATTGAGTCTTTCTTGTGCTCTACTAATCGCACATGTAAAGGATCCCACAACAGTTGGAAATTGATGAAGCCTAGGCTAATGTCATAGATCAGGTAAAATTAATCCCTTAAAAACTGAGCACATTATATTTTCTAAATAGACAGTTATACATGAAATATTTGTTACAGAACCTGATTTGTTTCCCAGTTTTTTTCCAAAGAATGTTGTCAGTCCACAACAACTGGCTAAAGATTATCAGACTTTCATCTCAGTTATCAAAAATAGTGGCGTGAAAAACTACCTCATTAATGGACCAGAAACGGCTGGGGGTTATGTTAAATATTTTCCAGAGTAATGATCCAATTTTTTTCACGAATTTAAAAAACCTTTTCCACACTCTTTTCATCAAATTATTTTTTTTTTCGCTAAGTTCTATCCAAATTATCAGAGAATTTAAGCTAATCATATATCTTCTGACAACATGTCACAATTTTGTGGGCTTACATTTATCTAGTCCAAAACTTGCTAACTCTATTCCCAGCCTCTGATAGCTATTTAGAATTTAGACAGATATGGTTGGGGGAAAGTCAGAAAAACTAAGCCATCAAAGATTGGAATAGAGTCAGCAAGTTTCGGACTAACATTTAACTAAATTGAAGGTTTTTTTTACTTTATTAGGCTTTAATTTAAGCATTTGTTGGTATAATGTAGATAACAACATCACATATTTTATACTTAGACCATGCTTCCAGTTCCGAAGAAGAGTGTTTTCTATAACACCTTATTCATAAACAGGCCTTCTCAAATTACGGCCAACGACACCCTTGAGAATTGCCCCTTAAGGGTGACCCCTTCAGCTAAAACGCTATGCTAACTAAGCTATATTTGGCCCTTATATTTTTAAAAAATTAATTGACATGGCCTGTTTTAGACCTTCATTTATTAATCATTGCATTTCAACCCTTTTCACACAATCTGAAAGTCTCAATTCTAGCTAGCATTTATACTAATTAGATAAAAGATATCAGGTATTGGATAATGAATGATGAATTACAATACACACAGACGTCTGACTGAAAATGAATGGTTGGCAACTGATGCAATTAGTGTCTCAAATAAACATAATAAAGTTTAGAACATCTCCTTGCAATCTCTCTACATATGATTATATTTTTCAGAACCTAATGCCAATTTCCACAAATTCAACTTTTTCATATTATTGGCATCAGAAAATATTTATCTTTTTTGAAAATAGGTCCCTAGTTTTTTTTCCAGTCCAGGAAAAAATAAATGTTGTATAACTTGGCAAATTTCCTTCATGAAACTCCATCCTACATATTTAATTTAATTTTCAACTTACATAATACTGGTACATACAATATTTCTTACAGAACCTGATTTGTTTCCCAGTTTTTTTCCAAAGAATGTTGTCAGTCCTCAACAACTGGCTAAAGATTATCAGACTTTCATCTCTGTTATTAAAAATAGCGGCGTGAAAAACTACCTCATTAATGGACCAGAAACAGCTGAGCCTTTTAACAAATATTTTGCAGAGTAATTGTCTATGTTTTGTTTATAAATTTCATTTTGCACCTTTTTCATGCAATAGCAACTTTTCTATCCCATAGATTTAATTCAAAGTTTCAGAAAAAAATTTAGCTGATTCTTTATTTTTAATGAAGAAACGCCATGCTTCTAAAAGAGTGTTTTTAAAAACTAATACATAATTTTTTACATTTAATTAAGAATATAATTGCATTTTTAACACTGTTTTGCACAATCTTAGAGGGGGACATTTGTTCGACCAATCATACCTTACCTTAGTCTCAAAAAAAGGAATATTTTTAGCTAAACTAATAATTAATATTGCTCATAACTCTCTTGAAATTAGAGCCTTCTAATCCATATATCTATAAATATCAGCGTTTGAATGTAAAATATACGACTTTTACTTGTATCTGAGTGAGACAATGATTATATAGAAAACACATCGGTAAATTTTCGACCAAATCTGGATTTTTTTTAGCTAATCTAATCCATAACGATGTTCACAACTCTCCTGCCAAAGTTAAGCCTTCAAACCCCTGTTTAAATATAATTATCAACGTTTGAAAGTCATAAATACGAATACAAGATTTTGTGCATTTCTAGTACGTTTGAGGCTATTTACATATATTCGACTCTTGAAAATTCTGAACATTCCCCATTAAGGTATATTTGTAGGGATTATGCAATTTTCATGCAGTTATAGTACCGTACTTTTGAAGGCTATTTACCTATATTCAAGATCCAAATCGAACATCGAAAATACTAGAATGTTCCCCTTTAATCTAGCTAGCATTTGAACTAATTAGATAAAAGATATATCGGGTGTCCCAATAAAAACGTCCCCAAGTTCGACGCAAAGTATCTCAGCTGCTGATGGGCCGATCTCTTTCAAAATTCTCACAGATTTACTTCAACATGTCCTTGTCAGAACACAAATTCAAATATGTAATTTGCTCTGATATTGAATTTTTTGACATGCTATTTTGTTTGTGGCAGTACTTGTACAATTTTTATTCGATGACTTTCACATTTTCAGGATCTGACAAGGACATGTTGAAGTAGATCTGAGAGAATTTTGAAAGAGATCGGCCCATCAGCAGTTGAGAAACTTAGCATCAAAGTTGGGGACGTTTTATTTGGGACACCCGATATAAAGTAATTGGATAATAAATGTTGAATTGCAAGCCCTGCAAATGTCTGACTGAAAATTTGAATGATGCAAAGTGATGCCATCAATGTCCCCAATACACATAAAAAAAATTAGATGACGTCTTTACCATCCCTTTACATTATGATTATTTTTTCCAGAACCCAATGCCTACTTCCACAAATTCAACTTTTCCATCCCAGCACCAGAAAATGCTGAATATTTCTCTATTTTAAAGCAAACTCTCGAATCTTTCCCAGCTTTGGGGAAACCTATCATTGTTGGACCAGATGTTTCAGATATTTGGAAAAAAAGATCTCGTGAATATTTCATACAGTGAGGATCCATGTCATTCTTTGTGATTTTCACTGTGCTTTATACTAACTGCATGGGACTGTCTATATAAACAAACATGTAAAGATATGATTGATGATAGGAGGTGAAAGCCGCCACCAGGCCGACTCTCAAAAGCACTGGTTTTCTTACCTTGAGGGGGATTCGAACCTACGGCACGTAATCGCCTAGCAGATAGCAATCCAACTGAGCTGACTGAGCTATACCACTGCCAATGATAGGGTTATACTTAGTAAAAAAAATTTAATGAAACTATCCATGAAGAGTAAAGAATTAGAGGATTTCTATTTTCGACCATTTTTTTCTCTGAAATATTTCCTTTGACTGACAGAAAATGATTTAATGTAAGCTAATAATCTGATTTTGAAGAAAACTTGTATTCCCTGTTTTATGGAATGATGACATCATAGTGTTGTTCTTTATAGAGAAAGACCTTATACGCCTACTTACAATTTTCTTTTTGGGATTTGTCCTAAGATATATTTACATGGCCTCAGTTATGGCTTTTGATCTCTTATAGTCTTTATCTGTTAGTTCTAAAGGGAAACAAGTCATGGATTTCAAACTGCTTCTATGCAAATATATATTTTTGTATGAACAGTTTTGCACTACGTCATTCTAAAAATTTAAATTGACAAATTTTTCCTACTTATTCATAATTTTCATATTTTCCAGAACCCAATTCCTACTTCCACAAATTCAACTTTTCCATCCCAGCACCGGAAAATGCTGAATATTTCTCTATTTTAAAGCAAACCCTTGATTCATTCCCAGCACTGGGGAAACCTATCATAGTTGGACCAGATACAACAGCCTTTAGACACAAAAGTGCTCGTAAATATTTTAAAAAGTGAGAACAAATCTGATTAAAAGACAGATTCAATATTTCATTTTTTGTTCACTCCAGTGTTAAATTCTGTTAAAGATATGTATTTATATCTGACAACATTTTATTTTAAAAAATTTGTTATTTTATTATTCAACCAACCTTGTTTGAAAAGTTTGTTTACCTCTCATGGGAAATTTAAACTTTAAAGAACCGTTAAATTTTGGTAAGCTCAGAAAATGTTTGAAAATAACTTTCTACCAAGAAAAAAAGATACAAAATGAAATATTGAAATCTGTATTTTAATTAGATAGCATGAAAATAGGTCTTTATATATATTATCTTTGATTCTGTACTCTTCACTAACAGTATGACCTTTGTTTGGTGTCTCTGATCAATATGTTGTCTTATTTCTAGTCATATAGCTTCTTTATTCAACACACTCTAGTACCTGGGTTTTCATCTGGTGTCCCCAATGACCATGTCCCTTGAATTGTCTGAGGAATTCATCCAAAACATGCGTTTGCAAAGTCACATTTTGCTTTTAAGTTGCTGGCAGTGGACATTACATGCATATCCATCCAGATAATACACAATATAAATATTTTTTAGACCTAAAGATAAGTTTGCGTCCACATGAATTTGTCCAATTGTTCCCAGTCCCCAAGTTGAAAACCTAGGCTTTAGTAGATAAACCTTGTATCAGAAACCAACCTACTGGTAATAAATATTCATGTTGTCAAGTGATTATGAAACCAGCCAATCAATACCCTTCTACTTATGCTGTTGTTTTTTAAAATAAAAACACATACACAAAATTTGGCAACTCTTATCATTTGAAAAAGTATCTGTGGTGGAAATTCACTGCTTCATTGGAAAATGGCAGCCTAATACAGCTGATTAAATCAATTTATGGAATGAAAGCCATGTGAAAAAAAAAGAATAGACTGTGTGCTGGTAAAATATTTCTCATTGCGCATCTGTATCTTAAATTAAATTTCATTTAGTTTTGACCATTGATTGAATCAGTACATAAAATTACTTCACTGACTATATGACAATTGGTAAATGGCAGGCTAATACAATGATCGAATTTGATTTGTCAGTTAAAAAGCCAATGGAAAAAAGATAGGACTTATAAGCTGTATGTTGGTAAAACACCTGATTGCATACTACTTGACATTACACATCATCTTAAATTAAATTTCAATTGGTTTTGACTTTCATATAATCATTACAGAACTGGAATACTCTCCAATCATCAAAACATTGAATATAACAGGAGAAATGTTGGCTCAGGATTTCACCATCTTGCAAAAAGTGTTATCATCATTCCCAGAATTACAGCCATTAGTAATTGTTGGTCCCGACGTAGCTAATCTTGGAAATTATTCTCTAAACTACCTGGTTTCGTAAGAATACTTGATATGTCCCATTTTTATGCTTTGAGTGCTATAAGATTTTGACTATGCTTTCATCCAAATGCAAATTACATTGATGTTTATCACGGTATCAGTTTTTTGGTAGGTGTTTGAATCTGAGGACAGATTGAGCAAATTTTCAGGCCCAATGGTTCCGTTTGCCAGCAATCTTTGCCTAATGTGTCCACTGCGAATAGTCCAGCAAAAGTACTCACAAATAATATTCGCTAAGCCTGTCCTCAGTTTTAATAAACAGCCCTTTAATGAGGTAATATAGATTAGGGATGTTGTTGATCTAAATGATAAAACTCTAACAGAATCAGTCTTAAGCTAAGATTCCATATATGCGTCATGCGGACATAATTGGCTCTTGTGGATCCGTCATGTGCGTTACATACGATTCCATATGTGCGTTAAACGTATGCGTTATCTTCCTTTTCACGTACATTCTTCTACACAGATGGATGATTTGTCAAAATATGACAGATTTGCATGATGTGTATATGGAATCTTAGCTTTATCTATAAAACAAATCTCAAAATCCATGTAAACATTTTGGCAATGCATAGGTAGCAGCTAATGAAATTTTTCATATGAGGACGTTTATCAATAAATGAGTAAATATATCATGCATATATGTTTTACCAGTTGAGTTGATAGAGCTAAATTTCAGCTATCTGAATCACTAAGTTTAATAAGCCTAAAAATACAAAATTTTAACCAAAATTAACCAGTTGAGTTGATAGAGCTAAATTTCAGCTAAAAATTAAAACATTTTAACCAGAAATAATAAGGACATTTCCCTCTGATAAAGCTTTGCAGATAAATGGCGTTCATTTTACTTACAGAACCAAACCTATATCCATCACATTTTAACATATCAATTCCTGGTGATCTAATGGCACAATATTTTAAACTATTAAAACAAACATTGAATGAGTTCCCAGACCTTGGTAAACCATTAATAATAGGACCTGATACAACTAGAGATGTTAAAGCTGTTGAATACCTTGTCAAGTGAGACATATTATATGGCATTTATTTGCTTTTTGCATCATGTCCTAATGCAAAATTCATTTCACAAATTATAAATCTTAAAAGATATTATAAAATGAGCTTCATTCTTCATTGATATTTTTTTGGTATTCTTATCGTGTTCTGGGGATATTAGACCATTTGTTGCTGATGCTCCTTAATGCATTTCATTTCAGTACATTGAGGTTTATGTTCATTTATCTTGTCTTAATTTTCAAACTGACGAGTGTCCTAGTAATATATTTGGCTGTCAGTTTCAAGGTTTCTTTGGAACAAAGTTTGATCCATGAGTAACCATTTCTGATCAAAATTGACTTAACTGTTGTCTATTTTTTGACAGTTTGTTTTGAAGGTTATTGTTTAGAATTACAAAACAAAAACCAAAGAAATCTGATATCTAATTAGTCTAATGCTAGCTTGTCTTAGAAATGTAGATTGATTGTAGAATGCTAGAATCTTTATCACCTTCACATATTCCATCTATCACAACTAACCATAGCAGAAATGTAGATTGAATATAGAATGCTAGAATCTCTATCTCTGTCACTCACCTCTATGACTAACCATAGCTTAGCATTCTATCCTAACTGGCTTTTTAGCATCTTTTATTATATTATAGTTATACCACTGATAAGCTCAATATTAGATCAGGGCTGTTGCATTGGTATTCAGGGACATTCAAAGGGATCAGGGGCCTAAGAATGGAGGAATATTTTCTGAAGATTATCTCTGAATTTGGCCTAAATGATTGAAAAAAACCCAGAGTATAAGTAGAGTGAGGGCTTTAGAAACCCAATCAAAGTGCTGTTAAGTCAGCCCCTACTGGGATTGCAAACAATCTAACTTTGGTAAAGCTCTATAGAACCTCATGAAAATATGTCCAACTAAAAATAAGTCTACAACAGCCCTGATAGAAATATTGAGTATCCTATCTTTTACTTATTTAAAAATCATTTTTGTCTTTAATTGTCTATTTTTAATGAAATGTTTTTCAGTATAAAATTTGAAATTAACTTAATGAAAGAAATATAGTAATTGAATTTGAAGAAGATAAAGTATATATAAGAAAATAAGATTTGATGATTGGTTAATAGATTTATATATTATATTTGTAGATTTCTAGAGTCTGGAGGAGGAGATATCGTAGATATAGCATCATTCCATCAGTGAGTATAATCAATAAGCTAATAAAACAAACAAATTTGGTTTTAGTGGTGCTGCTATTGCAAAGGTGTTACTCTCTGACCATATCAAGTTCTGAATTGTATTTTGCCAATTATTTTTGTATGAATTGTAATATTAGCATTAGCCCATAAATATTATGAGTCAATTTGACATGAAATATCTAGAAGAGAAAAGATATTTTAAATGGAAAATTTGCAAACTTTTTATTTGAATGGATCTGAAGGCATTCTTACACATATGACAAAAAATATTTTGAATTTTTGTGACATGAGAAAAAAAAAAGGGTTACAATATATTCATCAGGGGGCTAACCTGGTGGCATAACTATAAAACAGATTACCTAAATAATCTGATAAAGCCAGGAAACTATGTTTATATACAATAATTGAAAAACGCTTACCGTATAATTCCGAATATAATGCGCACTTTTTTACCCTGAAAAGTACCCGTCAAACAAGGGGTGCGCATTATACACAGTGACTTAAAAAAAAATATTTTTCACCAGTGATTCCCAGTAATCAAATTTTAAAAAGGTGGTATCGCATTAACATTCCCTGTATAATGAATATTTTTGATTTGAAATAATTTGAAATACTTGTCTTTTCAGTTATTATTTAAACAGTGCTACAGCAACAATAGCAGAATTTCACAGTGCTAAAGTTTTAGATAGTTTAATTGTACAACTCAATGATGCGCTGACAGCATGTCGTAATTATGCTCCAGGGAAACAATGCTGGTTAGGAGAAACATCTTCATCGTATGGAGGAGGAGCTGGGGGTATTTCTGACAGATACGTTGCTAGTTTCTTGTAAGTAAATATATGAAAATTTAGGCAAAGTTCTTGTTGCAACTCATGATTTTGACCTATATAGAAGTGGCAGGTGTCGCGCGGGAAGTAGACCATGCTTACTCTTTTCAAAGTACCTGATGTTTCTTCTCGTATGGGAAGTCCACTAATATATAAATATTGCACCCAATTTTGTCATGCTCTGGACGAGATTTTTGATTAACAGAATTGTTTTGCTTGTATGGATTTTTATCATTAATGATGCTTTTATAGAAATAGGTATAGGTAAAGAAGCACAAGATATATGGATATACTATTCTGTTTCTATTGATAATGATGCAAGAGATTTTAAGTGCCTGGTGCTGTTGGCAAATTTGACAGTGTTTTATTCAGACTAATATATTGCATTTTTTTATACAACATCTCTCTTTTGCTTACAGATGGTTAGATAAACTGGGTCTATCAGCCAAGATGGGTCTCAATGGTGTCATGAGACAGAGTTTTTATGGTGGAAATTATGGATTAATAGATGCTAATTTAGACCCTAATCCTGTAAGACATACCTATAGCAACTTCAGGCCTTGATAGATTTCAAGAACTATGCCATGATCCTTCTTTAAAATGAAAATATTCAAATCAATTTCCCAAAGTCCTTTTGATGTTACTAACAGCGTCTGCGATACAAAATGCAGTTTTATTGGCATTGCAAGAGTCTTAGTTGTCTGTTGTATATTGCTGAAGATAACCCTCAAGCATGCATAACAAGCACCCATTTAATAACCATTAAAATTGGGAAAAATCTGTTCTCAAAATGGTGAAAGATGGTATTGACTAGGGAATGCCTAATGTCTATGATGTATAATGTTCACCCTTTCTTTGACAGGCAATTTTAAGGGTTAAAAAATGGGCATTATTTTTTTAAATATATGGTTATTGCTCAGCACAAATTATAAACTTAGGTCATACACAGACTACTAAAATAACTGGGTTCTATAATGTTTATTACAGGATTATTGGTTGACAGTACTATATAAAAGATTAGTAGGTAATATAGTTCTAGATATTGGTAAGAGTACCAACACCAATCTTCGTTATTATGCACATTGTGCCAATACTAATAGGTAGGTTGACTGGAAATTTTTTATATATACATGTACTATTTACTGCCACCTGCCACAACTACCTACATATACTGAGATATCAGTAATTTACAAGCGCATGTTACCTTATCGACCAACAAATCAACCAACCAGCATAATATATTTGGTGACACATCGCATAAGATAGAAAAAAAAGCTTCTATAGCACAGTGGTTAGCACATCGTTCTTTACAAACATGACGTAATTTTCTTGTATACGATGTAATGGTGGTTGTTATGTTTGAAAGTTCAGTTCTCGATCAGGGTGTGAAAGTCTGATGGCCTTGAATAACTTCACTTCACTTCACTCATAATTCTAGTCAACCCAGCTGTAAATGGGTACAGATAATCAGGGAAAGATCAATGCCAAAAGGTGTGGCCAAGGAGCAGCTCGGAGAAAGGATCCTCAAAGAACTAATTTGTTATTCTTGTAAAATATAGCTGCACCTATACTATCACTTAAAACTATCAATACTACGAAATTCTGTATATTCCGATTTTTCCTTCATATTTGCTCTCATTCTGATATGATAGGATAGGTCTATGAGGTAAAGTCGTAAACCTTCCTATAGTTCTATATTGTGTTATTCTGTATTTTAGCTCTATGGGGTATAAAGTAGGAGATGTAGTGGTATATTTCATGAATATAGGTAGTGACACTATATCAGTTGATATTAAAGGTGTATCTACTTCAACTTATCATATCTATATGATATCACCGGGTGACTCAACCCTCACATCTCGGTGAGTATATTTTATATCACCTGGTGACTGTGCTGTCACATCACAATGAGTATATTTTACATCACCTGGGGACTCTACTCTCTAATCACAGTGAGTATATTTTATATCACCAGGTGATTCTACTCTCATATCACAGTGAGTATATTTCAAATCACCTGGTGACTCTATTCTCACATCACAGTGAGTATATTTTATATCGCCAGGTGACTCTACTCTCACATCACGGTGAGTATATTTCATATCACCGGGTGACTCTATTCTCACATCACGGTGAGTATATTTTATATCGCCAGGTGACTCTATTCTCACATTGCAGAGAGTATATTTCTATCACCACAGTGAGTATATTTTATATCATGTGGTGATTCTACTCTCACATCAAGGTGAGTATATTTTATATCACCTGGTGATTCTACTCTCACATCACAGTGAGTATATTTTATATCACTGGGTGATTCTACTCTCACATCACAGTGAGTATATTTCATATCACCTGGTGATTCTACTCTCACATCACAGTGAGTATATTTCATATCACCTGGTGATTCTACTCTCACATCACAGTGAGTATATTTTATATCACTGGGTGATTCTACTCTCACATCACAGTGAGTATATTTCATATCACCAGGTACTCAACTCTCTTAGCACAGTGAGTATATTTTATATCACCAGGTGACTCTACATTCACATCACAGTAACTGTATTTCATATCACCGGGTCACATCAAGGCGACTCATATTTTATATCACCAGATGATGACCATCATATCGCTGGGTGATACTCACACTCCTGTTTTAAATTCTATATTGGTAATATTAACGCTGTATTTTGCTTTGTAGGTCTGTAAAACTGAATGGTGAAATTTTGAAAATGCAAAGTGATGTTTTATTACCTGTTTTTGATCCTATTGTACAAGAGGGAGGTCAAATAATAGTAAATCCTTATAACATGGGATATATTGTTCTTCCAAACGCTAAACTTCTTCAATGTATTTAATTCTGATGACTCAAACTCTAAATTTAAGCCACAACAACACTCGGAACAAAGCAGGATCACATTTGTAACCTCTGGTTAAACAATTCAGGGGTTGAGAACTACATAAGTACCATAAGAAACTTTATTTTTGAAATTCTTGGTTAATGATGGGTAAAAGGGGATGGTGTGAAATATTCAGGGCTTGGGGTACCAGTTCTAAAAAATGGGATTCAAAACCTTTCATAAGTAGCAACAGTAAGAAATTTGTTATTTTTATATTTGTAAATTTGTTATATATTGTTATAAGGAGAAGTAATAAATATATTTTGTTTTAAATATTCATTGTTTAGTATGAATGCTCAATATTACTGCAGTAAAAGCAGTTAGGGGATTTTGAGCTAGTAGATACCTCACTATGTTGGAGAGAATATAGAATTGAATATAACAATTTTACCAATGATTTCAGCATGGATTCAAGGCTATTTGCAGCCACCACTATTTTGGGAGGTTGTACATGTTCTTTATTTTCAAAATATTTCCCACCAGTTGTTCTGCATGTATCAGTTTGTTCCCTGGTTAGGAAGTTTTTACTGTCACTGATGGTATGGTAAGCAACACTGGTGGAACTTTATACATACAACTTTGCTGTAAGTCATGTGTTATATCAAAGTACTTGATTACTTCTAAAAGTAATGTGTCTAGAATACCATTTTAAAAGAATCTTATAATATCTCGGTAGAAAGGCATTAAAGGTGCGGTGACGTCTCAAAACCTGCATACTTTTTAAATGGGTTGGATGAAAAGAGAAATGATGCTATCAGTGTCCCCCAAAACAAAAACAGGTATAGCCTACAACCACTTAGAATGAATAAAAAAAATCTAAATGATCAAACTTAGCCAAAAAGTGTCATAACTATAAAACAAATAACTGTATAATCTGATAAATCAAGAAAGCTGCGTTATTTATAAGCGTTTTTCTTATATCAATTTGTAATTTCATGGATAAGAACTTAGTTTTAAGGATTTATTGGATCAGGTTAGAATAGTTACTATTTTTTAACCACTAATGAATATTTACTCTTTTTGGCCAAATTTGAGAATTTAAATCTTATGCTCATTCTTGGACGTATTATCTCTATGAAATACCTTTAACAGCAAAACTATAAAATGTTTTGGGAAGGATTGTAAAGATTCTGCAAAATCTTTTAACACACGTCCTAACTCTTCTGACTCATTTGGCCGACATCTGTGGAAATAACTCAGGATATATAGACAGTTGGTATTGGACTGGACTACTCTATTATTGACAGTGAATCAACAAGTCAGCGTTAATCTAAGTTAATCCAATATTTTGTTGGCATGTTTGTATCAGTTTAACCTCGAAACTAAACCATGTTTAACCACAGTTTAAACTCGACCTACCACATCCACTACAGATGACTTTATACCCTGAGAAAATGGTATGTCAAGTGTGTCTTGCTCACTCACTTATTTAATCAAAATCATGTTTGGTCATATGATTACAGACAGTGCTCAGTGGCCTTTGCTACGGGGGAGATGGGGAGGGGCCATTGCCCGTTTTTGCCCCAACCACACCCTATTCAAATTAATTTTCAATTAGTTATTTAATACCTGGTTCCATATTTTGCCCGATTTTGGAGATTTTATGCCCCCCTGTCTCCTACAGCTATGTCTGGTTCCGTACCCCCTTCCCCCCCCCCCCCTTTGGACAATTATTCCGGGCCCCTACTCTGCCCCTTCCATTGGAAACGATTTATCTTTTCAAAAGGGCCTTATGGAGAACTTTTGACAACAGAGGCGGTTGGTTCTGAGAAATGAACTGAAAGCTAAATCTTTTAATCTGATCAGTGGTGAGAAGTAGAATTTCAAGGTTATTTTCCACTATTTTCCTTCTAATTGTCTGATGACCACTGATTGCTGGGCTCGTTAGATATACTGTAATGTTGAATGTATTCATTAGATCTTCTTGTTCGATCAACGATAAGGTTAACTACATAGCCTAATACCCCCTATTAGATGGCTTGTTATTGTATAAAATATATCAAGCGATAACTCTTACTTTTTGTTTGGTCGGCTAATATATACATTGTATACATATCTCTTGACTTATAATGACCGGTAAATATTGACCCCGGTGGGTATAATAGTGTTTATAAACCCTCGTATTACTGCATATTATTATCCTATACAATAGTCGGTGTTAATAACCTTTAGTTACACGTCTTTTCTACAGTTCTTGAGGTTACCTCCCTTGCTATATTGTCTTAGGCTAATGCTCATGGAAGACCACCTTTAGCAACTGTTTGATCGGAATTTCTGAAGAGCGGATTTATTTTTGCGTGTTTATACGGGGTTTGTAGTATACAGAGTACATTTCGATGATAATAAATATAAACAGCTATATGATCGTCCCGTCCTCATAAGTCCAATCGGTGCTGAAAAGTAGGACGTAGAACTCAATTTCATTTATTCCGTGAAATTCAAGTTCAAGAATTGCCCAAGGGAGATAATTCAGTGACGTTTTGCTTTATATTTGCATTGTTCGACCAATTACATGCAAATTTTCCATAGATATATGAAATAGGTACACAGGTTAATATCTCGGATCCATTCCATACATTGATACTTGACTGAAACTATCAGAAATCTCAATTTTAAGTTTAATAAAATGTGTCAAGGGAGGTAACTCTTAAATAAAAATTCGCTCTGAGAATTCAAGCACATTTAACATTATCAGTTATATCAACTATTTAATCTCTTGAATTCTTTTACATTCAAACTCACATTTTCTAATAGTTTACACTGAATAAGTCAATATTTGCTATGGTCCCCATTTTGTAAGCGAATGGCCTAGGCCCTCCTCCTAGGATAATGCTAAGGCCTAATCAGAATATCTGATGTCAATGATTAGGCTAATAATGACTCATCCAGTTTCTATGTAGAAAACAACAGGTTGCATGATTAAATGTTCTACTGAATAATTTGTTATGAACTCGGTCGAAATGATGGAGACAATGACACGATGAGGAATAAAATGTCGAGAAAGAAACGAGTCAGAATATTGATTCGAAACGATGATTCAATCATTCCATGCCTCACATGCCCAGCGCGCGCCTATCATCTACTGTCATTTCCGGTTTCCATCAATCACTTTCACTCCCGATATAATTTGCGGTATTTTCGTGTTAACTTTTGATTTGGTGTGAACAAATTTTATAAATTCGAACATAAATTACATTTGCATATGAATTCAATAGAAAAGACTTTCGTTGAAATATTTGTTTGTTTTCACTTATCTAATGATATAGTTTACATCCGATTTCCGACCAGTGTGATAATTAGAATGAACAGCCTCGATATCTAAAATTAGAAGCTTCCTGTCATTTACGTTTTATCGGAAGCCCCAACTTGATTATCTGGGTCATAAGGCCGGCTCTAATTGAACTTTTACTAATTAGTTTTTTACCAAAGGTAAGACATTTTTGATTATCAAAGCTGATGCAGATTTCGTTGATGGGCAGAGTGACCTGTGCTTGGCAGACGTTATCTGACTAGGCAGACGTGTGCTAATTCGTGGTAGTAAAAAATGCTGGAATGTGATTTTCTGAATCCGATTTTTAGTGTTTTCAAACGAAACAATCGGATTAGCTTTGCCTAATCCTGCTAGTGCATTTCTGTCTTTTTAATATCTATCTTTGATCATTTCCTTTCCCCCGTTTCTACTGCGTTTGTGGCATTATTTTACCGGTGATGATCAAAGGAATTCTTGCAGACAGACTTCTAAAGTCAAGCCGCCATGTTGGATTTGCTAACTTTCCCACAGGTCAGCCATTTTCCGTTCAGGTGTAAAAGAGTAGTGTATAGATAACAGACCATTTGACCTACCACTGAGCTTGGAATGTAGCAGAACCCATTATTATCATCAAGATAGACAGACCAGCTATTAGGTTATTGTATTTTTTCTTTAGAGTTTGGATTGCAGGGATACATTTGTGTTATTTTTAGGATAAAAGTATGCAACAATGTTGCAGATTATGATCCAATGTCAAGGTTGCTTTGTATCATATTGAATCAGAATGATCAATTATTATATTTTGGTCAATTTACCTACATGCAAAAATTTGAAATGTAACTGTTTTGTTAGAAATGAAATTGTACAATAGGCCTACCCGTTACGCGGTACCTAAAATGCAGCATCCAAATTTATTGTGTGTATAGAGAGAAACCTAAAGTTTAGTTTAAAAATTAAATTTACAGAGTAGTGTATTAAATTCTGAAGTCTTTGGGGGAAGGGGGGGAATAGCTTTAAAGAGCTCAGAGATTTACAAAATGATGTCAATGTTAATAAACAATGACTCATACTGATATAAAAATATCCAACGTAGGATGTCAAGTTGACAAATCCAGTCGCATAGTGAAATTAGTGTTCTGGAAAAGTAAGAACTCATGCCCTGCCGTCTAATATACAGAATCCAATATGTAATTGTCTGTTATAATGCTTGCACGATATGGTTTATATTATGGTTAATTGGTTATCATGTATTCCATACATTATTTACAATATCTGATGGTTACACTTTAAAAGGATTTTTATAATGGTAGGAGAATCTCTGAAATAGAGAAATTTGGGGTTATCAGGTATAACAAATGACACCCATGGTCTTGTTGGATTTGTCCAGATGTGTTATTTCATTGGTTATCATGTATCTATATATTATTTAGAATGTCTGACGATTACACTTCATTAATAACCTTCTATTATAACAACTATTACACAATAACACTACTTGATCTTAGGCTAATTATCATAACTGTAACAATTAGCCTAAATCAGACTAAGTGCATAATATGAAGGTTAATATCTAGCAAAACCCACATCTGCAGGCATTGGCAGACAAATTACTGGGAAATAAAATTGTGTGTGCTTGTTCCTTTAAAAAATAAAACAAGTCAACTTGTAATGTAGGAAAAAATAAATCACACGATAACGTGCAAAGAGTAGGTAAAAAGTCAGTAAAGTGACAAATGTGATCAAATATGACATGACGTCAGTGTTAATAGACTGGAAGGCTTCAGTCTTATGCTGATTTTATGGATTTTGTCTTTTTTGAATAATTTCTTTCAAGTGTATCAGAAAAATAGCGTGGCGATTATGTCTTAAAGGTTAGTTCCCAGGGATAATGTAGACTCAATTGGTTAAAAAAAAACAGGACTGAATTTGGCATATAAAAATAATGGCAGTTTTAAAAGTTCAATTTAAATTACATGTGAAGTTGTTATAAATGTTGATCAAGGAAATAATTAAAGTTAGTGTTTTAATCTTTTGTAATTTCCCATGTATGTAAATAGCTTGAAGTAGATATACTTGAATTTCAATCAAGTTTATTTTTATTAGAATTTATTTCTAAAATCACTTTTCCTGTTGTATTTTTATCGTTTCTGTTTCCGTTTTCCAATTCCAGTTTGCTTAAATGATGTGAGTGAAATAACTTAAATTATACAGTATTAATTTCAGTTGACTTAAATGATAATGAAATGAAATGGAGAGATACGTCCTGTCCCACTTTTTGCACCTATTAGGCATATATGAGGACGAAGAAACGCAATGAAGTGTGCGATGAGAGAAATTTTGTCAAGACCCTAGAATTAGCCTACTCTTATTTTTAATTTCAAACTGTCGAGGGATCTTAAACACGCAAAGCCTGTAGTAGACTTGGTTCAACAAAGGTGCAGAAAAGTGGGAAGAAAACATTTCATTTGTCATGGAAGCTCATATTATGTAAATGTTCAGTACTGAGCAGTCCCTAACACAGTCTGATATTTCAGTGATCTAATGTTATTTTATGACTTGTGGAATGTGTTTGATTGTTTATGATAATCCAGGGTTAGGTGTTGATTTATCTAGTTGTTGACAGGTTTTAGTAAAATAATAAATAATTGTAAACCCATGATGACCTATTTTGATATTAAATGACTTTATTCATGATGATTCATTGTTTTAATATTAAAACTTTTAAATGTGTCATTGACATGCTTCAGTTTGAATAATAATGTAAACTTACATGTCATGTTGTTTCATTTTGTATGATATAAGCTTAGGAATGAATTCAGTTTTAGAGGTTGATTTGAAGAAAAGTTTACATTGTCATTAGTCTTCCACCTACTGTGTATATTACAGATTTGTTGCCTTTAAAGTTATAAAATTTCCCTTATTGCATACAGAATTTCTTGAATAGCCCAATTAAGATCCAATTATTTTTGAGGTACCCAGTACCGACAGTGTGGGTTGAAATGTTTGAAGTAGGTTTGTAACTTGGTGTATAGAAGGAGCGGAGTTTGGGCAAAAATGTCCCTCATTGCACATTTCCATATGAAAAATGAGCAGTCATTGGTGTATAAAAAATCTGTTTTTATTGAATTGATCTGAAGTAGTAAAAAACATTCCATGAATTATGTTGTAAAATTTGATATAGACCAGTAGAGACAGGTGTTGTATGTATCTTACTATCTACAAGTAGGCTGACATATTGGTAGATATATACCTAGCCCTCCAGATAGATATTGATATCAACAAATCATACTGTATACACACATATTTTCTCATAATCTGGAGAATTTGTAAAAAGATTTGAGCACTCATTGATTTAAATGATTGAAACTGACTAAAAATTGGAATGCTGCAAATCAATGCTAACAGTGTGCAACTTATATTAGCTTAATGATTTCCATGGGAACTTATTAATAAGTTGTTATCCTTGTAAAATATAATAGTTTCTCTTTTACTAAGAATAAATTGCAGTGAAACTTTTGTTTGTCCGGGAGTTGGGAGAAAGAACACCCAAATATATTGTACGATTCAGTAGGTACCGGTAGTAATTTGAATTATGCGATTACGTACCATGTCTTTGAATCCTCCTCAATGTAAAAAATCTGACAGCAGGGTCAGTGCTTCTTTCTGTCAGCTTTCCAGACCTATCAACTATTAATAACATATTATAACTATGCAGGGCTCGAAATGTTCCAAAAATGTTACCTGTCGCAAGCGACAGGTCAAATTTTTTTTCACCTGTCACTCAAAGTGTTTGCCTGTCCTTCTTTACCTAACTTTTATTCAACACTGGCCCAATATTTGCAATACGCATAGGCTTTCTTGTGATGTCACTGTCCGTAATGTCATCTGAAATAAAAAAGGTTAAAAGATCGCGAACCGGGAGAAAAGTTGTTATTGTTTACAAATAAATAAATCGGGAATCTGCGAGATGGGTGCGTTCGATTCTTTGTTCCAAACACCTCTTATAATTCCAATGATAAAACACGACACGGGTAAAGCACTGTGCATCGAACGTACCCTGCCATACCGGATGTTGAAAATGATGATCAAACAAGTTGATTTTATTTCACGAGTACAAATAATATCAACTAATTCACCCATGATTCTCCGAGTTTTAAAAATAATAATAGCCTAAGCTTCAATGAAATGGCCATTGGTAGATCGAGGTGTGGACTAGCGGTTAAGAGTTAAAATATATGGGGGATTAACCACGTGGGATGAACCCAATTTATTTAATCAAGTATTCCTTTTGAGTGACCTTTCAAGCGAGACTATTTCGACGGGACGTAACTCATTGATTCAAATGATCTACTTCCGACCTAAACAATTCGCGGACAAATCGAAACGAAAATATATGATTATCAATGCGCATTTTGATTTCGATTAAGATTTTCGTCCATTCTAAATATAATGTATGGGATAACGGCAAAAACACATATATATATATATATAACATATATGTTATTTATTGACTTTTCTACTTGTCGCCGGCGACAGGCAACTTTTTTTCCCACCTGTCGAGTGGAATATTTACCTGTCGGCGACAGGTAGACAGGCGACATTTCGAGCCCTGTAACTATGGTATAGTAGTCTGTAATAGTGAGATAAAGGGTTAATCTGACAAGTAGATATAGAAGTAGATATAGAAGAAGATATTAAGATATAGGTGTAAAGTATGAACTAGAATAGTCCACTAGTAATACTATCTTTATACTAATCCTAGTTGACCTTAGTTTACCAAACATTATTACTGTACTCCTTCACTCCGGGGGGAAATATCATCTTTTCAATGGAGTTAGGAAGGGGATTTATTTCAATTGTCAAGTCCCTATATCTTTCCATTAAGACCTGTACTCCTTTTTTGGAAAATATATTATGGGATAATACCATTTTATGTTGGAGGTGGAAGAGGGGATTTATTTTAACTGTTATGTCCAGTGTTTAGCTATCTTCCCTAGCTTACCCTGCTCTACCTATACATCTAAACTATACTTAGAGGGGTGCGTGATTTTATTAACTGTCAAAAGTCTACTTGTAAAGTATACCTGAAAAGTATGCCCTCTATAATATAGATTCGGGATGTGGGTTGGGGAACAACAAATCTGAATATCATGATATAGATTGAAGGGCTGGATGACACAGATGACAGAAAGATTAGTCAGGTCTATTACTGTATCAATACATCATCAAACACTTGTTACAACTATTACAAACCAAACTATTTCAAATATTTTAATTGCTAACATCACTCAGATATCTGAATTTTTTGCCTTTAATCAAAATAATACCTCTGATACAGTTCTGCTGTGGAAATATTGGCAGACATTTTGGTAGATATGTATTAAAAATTTCCAGGTCAGAAATTGTGCTCTGCATGTCAGACCTGACTGGCAAATGCACTGATAAAAATCTTTGATTCTTGTTTCATTTTGATGCTGTCTTTAGTAAAAAAAAAAACTCAGGTAGTGTTGTAAACTTCATTTCTGATTTCTGTTATAGGATATGATTTTGGACAAGTGTTGAGTTATTTTTAACATTTTATTTGTCATGTTATTTGATATTTGTCAAATAATTGTTGACATTGACATCCCCAAGTTTCTAAATCTGACATCGATATTTCAGTGATATTTATTGTCTATAAATTTGTATCAAATTGGTTTTTCGTTGCAGCCTTTTATATGTTGATGTTAAGCTGATAGATATATAACAGTACCGGTATTATATTGTTATTAATGCAGGGCACCAAGCTATAAAACCATGTGATTTAATAATTAATGGTGAAACTGAATAAATTATTTATAATTCGTTAATGTGGTCTGTTGAATAAATTATCTCTACAATAACATCCTGTATTCATGTACTCATGGTTATTAAAAGAATGAATGGATGAATGAATGAATGATAATGAATGAATGAATAATATGATATGATAATCTTAAGGATAATCTTATAGATGCCTGAAAAGTAGTTTGACATCATAATATTATAAGCTTATGGATCTGTCATTTATGGTCTTAGACTTGAAATAATAAGTTCAATCAGTGTCTTGTGAATGCAAAACAATTCCGTTTTTGGATTTAAACTAAAAATCCCATTCAAAACATGAAAAAAACAGGAGCTAACTATGTGTAGTAGTGAATTCCTCAAAGAACTATAATAGTAAGCATGATCTATTTATTTACTCCACTGCTTTATAGGTCAAATTCAGAATTTGATAAGATACAATGAGATCCATTCTGACTAATATATCAAATCTGGGGCCTAATTCTAGAAATCTTTACTTAGATACAATACGGATTTTAAGAAATTCAGTATTCTGATTGGATAATAGTTCTGAATTTAAAATGGAATTTAGTGATTCACCAATCAGATGACTAGAACACTAAAATCATTGCAAGTTTTTTATTAGAATAAGGCGCCTGCCTATTTTATAAATAATATCTGTGGTAAAAACAATCAAAAGCATCACATTATCTATTTTTGTTGGTTGCTCAATATATTGATACATGTATGGTATTTTGATGATAGTCAGACTCAATTCTAGGATATCGGTACAATATTATAGATAGAATAAGATGACCTATTAAAACTAATAATTTTGTATCTCCCAATGTTCGTCTAAATGTCAAATTATTTATGTAGAATTTAATTCTGACCTGGTTGATTCAATTATTTTTTATTCTCAATTTAGTTTCAAGGCCAAAAAATAGTTTGATAAGCTTACTCTACTATTAAGGGTGTTAATTGGGCTATTTCACGTTATGAAAAAATGGAATAAGTATATGAAATAATGATTTCTTGAGACTTGTTGTGCATCTGTTGATGATTTGGGGTCCTTCTCGATAGTTTAAGGTTGATTTCATGTTAATCAGATTTTTTTTAATGAGTTGACAGCCCTTTCAAACATGTCATAAAAATTGGACATTTCAAACCTTTGATACAAGTTTAAAAAAATGTGAATGGATCAATCTACATCAAACTTGGCATAAATGTAGACAATTACATTGCCGAGAAACGTACTGAGCGATTTTCCAAAAAAAAATATTATTTTGGTGGTAACCATGGAAATACGAAAATTTACACGTAGGTACGTCAAACTTTTTCCAGGGGCCAAACTGATTAGAATTTTCGAAAAAACTCTCTGTACGTTTCATCCTTATTGAATAAGCTTTCAATCAAGACCAAGATCGTAATTTTCCAATAAATAATGGCTGAGAAATCTTGTACCAACCGGGACACATTTTGCTACTTTTTCCTAATTTTTTAGCAAAAACTAACGAAATACCTAATTTCTTTTCGTTTTTTTTTCATTCTATATAGTTTACAAATAAAGTAATAATAATTATCTACAATCTGAGCCCAAAAATAATAAGTAATTCGCAAAAATTCCATCTCGTTTTTTCTCGAACGCTAGCCCAATCAATACCCTTAAGACGTGTTGTTTATGAGAATTAAGAAAACATTAATTTATCATTTGGTGAATAATTTCAAGGCTAAACTTTATTCTACAATTTAATAGTACAAGAGTTATGCCAATATTTTCAAAACAAAAACAAAGTACAGCATGCACGATTGCCATTGTACAATTAGTTTTGTGAAATCAGAATGTTCAGTAGTGATCAGGGGCCTGATTCTCGAAAACTTAACTTAGATAAAATCCAGATTTTAAGAAATACAGTAATCTGATTGGATAAAAAAGCTTTATTTAAAATCAATTTTAGTGATTGTCCAATCAGATGCCTGGAACACTAAAATCATTGTAAGTTAAGTTTTCAAGAATAAGGCCCCTCGCCCCCTATTCTCGAAACGATCTGAACGCTAGGACATCCTAGGAACAGTCTTAAAAGCTAGAACCATATCCTATCCTATTCTCGAAAACAATCCTAAGCTAAGACGTCTTAACTTAGGACAGAAATCTAGGAGTTCACATAGTTAATAATATATAAAAATTTATGGAATGTTACATCTGTTGCTGTTAATTTATATTCAGTTTTGTATTTATATAAAATTTTGATATAATTGCTACCAATAAGTAAATATTGTACTTAATGAATCAGTAAAAATATGGAATTTAAAGAGCTCAAATGCATGATGGTTGCATGCGAAAACAACAACCACTGGGACTGCACTTATTTTAATTTATGACTCAGTAAATAATTCTTACAAAAATGCTGAGGACTTATTTGTTCATTCTAAGAGGTTGTATCATTCTAAGAGGTTGTATTCCTTTAATACTATGTACTGGTACGGTATTATATTTTTATTCTTAAAATTTTTGTTGGGCCCCTAGAACTTATTACACAGGCACCTATAATGTTGAATAGCCAATGCTGAGAACAAGTTGTTTACCTATTTTCGAGGAATAACAGAATTATATTTTATTGAATGAACTTGTGAATGAACCAAGTCAACTGGGCCTTATAATAGAGTTTATTTTACTGTATTCAGCTAAATTATAATAGCAAGGTGAAGGTGGTTGATTTGTTACCGTACTAGAATTGAATTGAAGTAATAAATTTGTTAATATCTGTAGACATATTAAACAGGTGTTATAAAAATAGTTTTATACCTTGTTTTGTGGTGTGAGATCTGTTATATTTACCAATTAAATAAATATAAGCTTTCATACCGGTTATTTTAATAATAGGCCTACTATATGTAGGTACCGGTAGGTGATATGCAGTTTATGTCAAGTTTTGACATCTAAATAGTGACAAGATAAATTGAATTAATGTGCTATATTTAAATTTATATTGCTGTGTACCAATTTGTAGAAATATACAGAGATTTTCAATTAATAAGACATGCAGTTTTTGTTGACTTAACGCCTACACTGTGACCAACAAGATTAATTTGAAATATTAATGTGAGAACCAGTTATAATGTTATCATGTACCAGAGATTACATTGAAATGTTTTAGTTGTATCACCTCAACAGATAAGAAAAGTATTGAAAAGTCTAGTCTGTTTTAAAGAAGCATAAAGATGTTATAATGCAAATAACATTCAATTGATCAAGGCTTATTTTCGCCCAGTTTTGAGCACCCTCAAAGAAAATCAGGAATATCTGATGGATATGGTGAAATTGGTTGTATGCAGTGTTAAAAGTTTCAATTTTGTTAGAACATTTTCAATAAAGTGTGGATTTTCTTCAAAGATATGGACACTAAAGGCTAGCGCACACGAGAGCTCCCAGCTGAGCAAAATTTCATTCGTGGCTGTCAGCTCAGCTCGTAGCTTTCGTCGGTTTCCGCGCACACGCTAAGCTTCGAGCTTTCATAGACTTGGTGTCGAGTCATAAATATCTAAAAATAACAAGCTCACGTGACATTATAACGTGACTGAAACAAAATATCGGACGTCGACAACCCTTCGAATGATTCAGAATATGAAAAAAATTACTTCTTCTTTTGTTGTTGCGTCCTTGCGTTAATTGCTTCAGATACAAACTCACATTCATCGATGGGCGCAGCTATTTTTAGTTTGATGACGTGCTAGCGCATGCGCTCCAGTTGAAAGTTGAAAGCTAAGAGCTTTCGAATGCGCACACGGTAAGGTATTTTTCATTCGAGGAAAAATTATCAAACACGACAGATAATTTCCTTAACGCCTCGAATAAAAAAAACCTTACGTAAACTCCGCGCACACAAGAGCTATGAGCTGAGCTGACAGCCACGAATGAAATTTTGCTCAGTTGGGAGCTCTCGTGTGCGCTAGCCTTTATACATGTAGTCTAGTAAGCAGATTCCTTGCAGTTATGTTATATTAACTATTGTATATGATAAGATTGAATTATTAATACAAGTTATGTGTCATCATGTGTTGTATTATCTATAACCAAGTTATATTCAGTGTTAACCTAGTCTACCTCAGTGAAACAGGTACAGAACACTAGGTGTGTGCAGGATATTCTGTCTTAAAGGCAAACCCCTAATTATTCCAACAGTGAATACGTATGCATGTATAGTCCAAGGATAGTTGAAGATTAAAATTGTATTATTATTAAAGGTATGATTCTTGTTATTCCACCAGCTGAAATATACATCTTCTAAATTAAATGGAAATACCGGTAGTTTAAATATTAAATTATCTAGACATATGTAAAGTCAGATGATATTTGTGTACCATCAGGGAGGATTAAAAAATTGGATTAATTAAAGGTGAGATTCTTGTTATTCCACCTCTGATAAGATACATTATATAGTGGGCCATTTCAGATGTTATAGAGTCATTCTAGGTAGTGAAACTACACAGGTCATACCTAGGATTATGTGTGCTCATGTTTTGGTATAGGTGAAGAATTAAAAGATGATAAGCTTATTTAATGTATTCTACTTTCACTTTTTAAATTGAGAAATATATAATTAGGCGCTTGTTTCCCTTTGATTTATTGTATACCAGTGTATCAAGTACAATTACAGGATTGTGGTGCATTTTCATTGTACAAGAATGTTAATTGAGTTTTAATTGAATGTGTATATAAACACATGCTTACAATATATATTGGAATGTGCATTTGAATTTGAAACTCTGTGAATTTCTTTGGATTACTTTAACCCAGTGATGGAATGAGGTTTTTTTTTAATTAGAATAAAAAGGATTAAGGTAAGATGTACTTCACTAGGGTGAATATTTCTTAAGTTCGGAGGGTGAGCTTGAAATAGAGCAGCATATTACCATTCTGTGGTTGATATACTATAAAAATAATATAGAATTTGAATATTCTATTTAAGGGTGTGAACTGTACAAAAGACGCTTACAGTGTCCGTCTATATAACATATTTACTCATTTAATGATATAAAGTTACTTCCTCAAATGAAAAGATCATTAGCTGCTAGTACCAATGTATTCACTCTTCAAGATTTCAAGATTTGTTTTATGGTTGGGGATCGTGTTTGGGTTTTAATATACCGGTAATATGTATTAGTTTCTGTTTTGTTTTGATCATCATGAGCTGATAAAAGTACAAAGTTTATGGTCTTGATATTGAAGTTATAGGATGTTGGACCATATTTTTAGACTTATTTGTTAAAAACAAAATCTGCTGACATGGATATTTTCAGTAAATAAATCAATTAATATATGAGGTTGTCTCAAGTCTAGAAAAAAAATATTGAACGTTGGCCAACTTGACATCAGACTCTAGTCTAAAAATAGTTCATTGACTGAGATAAACATTGCTAGCCTGGAATTCTCTAGCGCTTCCTGCAAGTCAATATTCCACTTGTCTGTTATTCCATCGGGTCAATGATCTGGTTGTTATAACGATCGATCTAACAGTTCCTGGACAGATTACCCAGGATTTATGTCTTCAGAACTTCAAAAGAGAAACCAGATATGGAGACATAAAGAGTAAATTAGATTCTGTAATTAAGCGAAAATGTGGACATGGATTTTGTACATTATAGTTCTTTGATGTTCTAAAGAGATTCCAGATATTGGAAAGCATATCTGATTTAATTTACTGGAAGTTTGTATCCTGGTTTATTCCAGCTGATAGTTTAAGTCCAGGGAGGTATTTCTTTTCTTCTGAACATGAACTTTTTTTAGATTTATTTAGATCAGTGCAGTTGGACAGTTTTGATTTGAAAGGGATTGAAACTCTAAATTTTGTTTGTGTATCATGGACATTTATAGAAAGTCAATTATATAAAAGTAAAAGTCTACTACCTTGGACTTGTATTATCTGGACTTATTTATTTCCATTGAACATTTTTAGTTTCCATGCTTAGTTCAAATTAAAAAATCAGCTGTAAAATTTGACTTGACATGAAAATAAAAGTGGAACTGTTCAATGTTAAAGTATATAGTATATGTAGGTTTTCTATTATTTAGTATAAAATATGTTCTAGTATACAATATCTGGAGGTATATATTGATTGACTGGCTTCATTCTTCACATTCCAGTGTATTATTATTATACTTTCCTTCAACCTCTCTATTACTCCACTCAGTATATTCCAGTTTATATTATACCTTCCTTCAACCTCTCTCTACTACTCTTCTCTACTCTCTACTCAACATCTGGTAGTTTATATACCAGTAGATACTTCATACTGCTAACTATATTATTATTAACTTTTATTGAAACCTTTCCTACACTATTCTTCTGTTGCAAGAACCACAGATTTCCATTCTGATGTCTGTGGTTCTTGCAATACCACTGAAATAAAAGCATTTTATGACGTCATCCCCACTGATCTACCGAAAGCTACTATTGATATCTATGTAGATCAGTGGGGATGACGTCATAAAACACATTAATTTAAGTGGAATTGCAAGAATCACAGACGTCAGAATGGAAATTGGAATGGCGCAAATTGATGTTATCAGTGTCCCAGATTCACATACAAAGTTTAGAAAATCACTTTACAATCTCTTTAAAAACTTTCTTTCTACCTTACTATTCTTGTGTTGTAAATGAAATAGAGCCAGAAGTTAATATAATCTTATATTAGTTCATTTCGAAGTCAGCAGGGTAACTATAAAAACCAAACACCCCACTGCCACTAATAAAGGTCAAGATATGAAAATATGTTAAAAAGTATGGTTGATTCTTTATTTCTGTGCTTGGTGCTCTAAAAACCTTCATCTTAGTTTTCCATATCTATTTACAGCTGGTTTGGCTGGAATTATATGTGAAGATGATTTATTCACAGTCATCAGATTTTCACACTCCGATCGAGAACCAAACTCTGAAACACAACAACCATCATTTGTAGTATCGAAGCAAATGATGTCATGTTTGTGAAGAACAGTTAGGCTTAACCGACTGTCTTATAGAACCCCAAACTAAGTTTCCTCCCTTCAGCAGTTTATATTAATTTATAATATTGATAGATTGTTGTTTATAAGTTATTAAAGTTATTAATACTACCATATGTTATTGATATTTTACCTGTTGTAGACTGGTGTAGACATAATACTTAGTGTGTTTATTATTTATATATTGTCTCAATATTTATACATAATTTCTAGGAATAAGAAAAGATGGTAAAGGGGTTTGGGGGATGGGGTCTAGGCATATCAGTGTGGTAAGAAGTTTTTACCAGTAGATATTTATAGATATGTGTCTCATTAATGTTTATATTAAAAATCTGAACTATACGTGCAAAACAATTCTGTTAATCAAAATCTAATCCAAAAAACATGGCAAAATCGAGAGTAATAGTTGTATAGTAGTGGACTACTCCAAAGAGAAGTACCATCAGGTATGTATGTATACTGCAAAAAAAGGAGGCACGGTTTGTTTTCCTAGACATATCACTATTGGTTTGTGGTCAGGTAGACTAAATGGACTCATTGCTGCCAGCAGGTGTAAACGTCTGGCCTTGGTTTAAACTGTTTTCTGAATATTAAAGCTGGTAAATTGTGGAAAAATTGTCAAGTCTGCTAAATTAAAAAATAAAGGTGAACTCAAATTCAGTGAGCCATTATGAAAGGTGTAAACTAGTTATATTGAATAATTGTACTGTAGGTAAACAAGGTTATAGTGTCTTATAGAAACTCATTCAAGTGTAAAATACGACCACTATCTCAATGACACCTTCAATATATTATCAAAATAACAAGGGTATATACACCTGGGTGTTAAATTACATGAATGAATGAATAAAAACCTGAATTAAGTATAGTATAGTTGAGTTAAATATCCCTGTATTTACCAGACCAAATTGGTGTTCCGTTACATAATTAAGAATTAAACGTTGGTCTCATTAGCATTATTGGTGTGTAAACGCAATAATAGATCATGTTACAAATTGGATAAATGACAATGTCATAGGTCACGTGACAAATTAGTGTTTATCGAAAAAAAACAAAAAAACGCCTGCTTGTTCTTTTCAAAACATCGGATGATACTTCTCTTCAAAATGGAGGACGAGTCAACTTTCAATTTCAATTAACAGAATTGTCTTGCTCGTATGAATTTTGATCTGACCTTTATATTCAGAGAAGCAATCCTTATCAGGACAATAATGTGATGTAAACTGTCGACAATTTGACTTACTGTGTGTAGCAAGTCAATGAACCTTATCAACAGCACTCTTCTGGGATCTTGGGTTCAAATTAACATCGGAAAGTGCTCAATCGATGATCTCAACAGCACTCTATGTTAACTGATGAGGGTCTAATTTTCAGACTGGTTGATAATTACATATCTGCCTGCAAATATCACCCTTATTAATTATGGCATCATTATATACTCCCCCAACTTTCATGTATTCGTTTATTTATGATCTGACACAGGCTTCATTAAGAATAACTGATATAGTAGGTGAAAAGAATAGAAGAACTAGAACAAGGTAGTGTCTTGGCCTTGCTCCAAATATTTCATTATTGATGGTTTTTCACACGTTCTGATAGAGATTGTATAATGTTTTTAATACCTCTACAATCTACAGTATTGTATAACATTGGATCAATTGAGATTAGACAATTGAACATAATCAGAAAACTCTTCTAATAATGATATTTTTGTGTATATTACGTTGGAGCTATATTAATTCACAGCATTTGATCACAGAGACTCTCGAATATATATTTGATTATATACTTTCTTGAGAACTTGAGCTTGTACAGAATCACTTTAGTCGACTGCTCTCATGTTGTCAAGAATGTAGTTGCGAATACAACCTCTAAAACAAATGTGTTAGATTGATTTGGTCTAAATAGTATAGATTTGTAGACTACAGCTGTTAATGAATAAAGCAGCTCATACAAATTTGAAAATTGTATGGTACATCATGTCACTTGACCAGTACAATTCTGCCTGGGCTCATGGCTTTTGAAGAAAAGATGTACAACTCAATTTGATTTCATAAGCCATTTTAAAGAAACTAAATGCTAATTCAAATATTCCCAATGGAGTATTCACAATTAGTTACAACCATCCTAGGACTAACATATCCCATGTTAACAATCTGACCTAGGCTACAAGAGATACCAGTGATATTATAGAGGAATATTGATTGTGGTACCGGTATTATAACTTGTAGAATAACATGGTTGACCCTCCCAGTTTAACCCCATCTCTCTCTTTCTCTCTCTTTCTGTAGATATTGACTGATCTGATCTCATACCAGATATTATCCTTTCAATCACCATCAAATATATCTAGTCAATAGTGGTCTGTATTCAAACATTCAATGGAATCTTGAATCTATGAATTAAGCCTAATTTTTGTAGTTTCGTCAATGTGACCTATGTTTAAATTAAAAGATTTTTTTTTAAAACTATTCTTTCAATCACTCTAAAATATCTTGTCAATAGTGGTCTGCATTCACTGGAATCATTGTCAGATATTATTGTTTCATTTCTGCAGTTCTGTAACAAATATTTTGATAGGATCTTGTGCATTTGATCCGAAGCTGAAATTAGTTACATTAAGTTTATTTGAATGTTCTTTACAAAGTTCTTGAAGGTTTAAAAGGTTTGATCAATAACAAATGTAACTTGCCAGTAACAAACTAATAAATTATTTTACCAAGAATCTTGAAAACAAGTGAAGACTTTGATAGGATTGAAACATTAAGAAAACAAATTGAGCTTGTTAAAAATGTAAACTAAAAAGAGAAAAACAAGAGATAATGTAAAAAGACAAGGATGAAAACAAAGATGGTATTGTTGTAAAAACCATCAAAGAAAAGATAATTTGAAATATTTTATTTAAAGAGGCAGAGAAGGGAGATTTGACATAAACTAACAATGGAAGTCTTTAAACTGTTATTAGAAGCTGGTGGACTGAAATGAATAAAGAAACTATCCGTCTATATGGCAAACTGAATTCTTGATAATAAGAATTAGTGATTCAGGCACTCTTAAAAGGGTTAATTTCTATATGATGTACTTTATTGAGGAGGAAATACATGTATCATGTTGTAAATGTCTTGAATTGAAGTATATTTGGAAGATATTATTATGTTATAATACCAAAGTTATATGATGAATTACTTGAGTTAAGGTACGGATATAATTGAAAGGATTATTCGATTTTTGGTTAGTTCCAGTTAATCTGAAGACTATTAAATAAATTTAAGGTCCAAATCGATCCCCGAAAACATTCCCCTTTAAATAAGATTATGTCATACAAGAGTTGAATAATTACATTAATTGTCTTGTTGGATTGTTGAGTTTTTAAGAAATTTTAAGTACATTTAATGTTTAAATAAATTCTTGTTGAATTAACCATGTTTAAAAATGTAGAATATCAGTAAATTTGACCTGAGATTACAGTGAGTGAAGTCTGTAAGCTTTAGGAAGATAAAATTACTAAAATAATACTCTGTAAAAATAGATCAACAACAGTACTTTTATATTTACAATGTTTGATTCAAAGACTGGAAGTTTATTAGAAAAGTCAAACAGATATATTTCATATTTCTATCTGTATATTTCTTTTTTTTTCCATTCAATATGGCAAGACAATAGGCTAGGTACATATATCTGATAAAAATACACAACTTGTGTTTGGGTCGCGGTGGAAAATTGGTGAAGATAAATTTCTTTTTTACTATTCAATAAGCTTATGTGAGGACTATAAACTAACTATATACCTTAAAAAATTGACAGTTTGTCAGGGATTTGACAACATCTGGTCAGAAACTGCCAATATTCATAGATTACTGACCAGCTATCTATCTATTCTACCTTTCATATTGATTTTTGTATTACTGATGAACATGATTTTCATTTTCATATGTGGAACTTCGTCAAACTTTTGGATCTGATATGATAAATTTAAAGGAAAACAGTCTTAAAAAGTACTGATACTGCACAAAAAAAATCACATAAATATAATCCCTTCAAGAGCTTAGTCTCACTAAATTATGAGTCAATTTTTTTCACTTTGTAATGCAAATAATTACGGATGATAAAAGCACCACTTTATTCTGCTTTATAGTAATTAAAAGGCAGCTTTTTTAAAGCCATTGTCAAACATCTTGTGACTTCTGTCCTAAAATAATATGCAAGTGATAAATAAAATTAATTTGTCTAAATTGTGACCTTTCATGATATTAACCCTTTACATTCCTCCACTTTGATATTTCAACTATCAGTGATAAAAACAACATAATTGAAATAGTTAGAGGTAAAGGGTTAATTACTCACTGTGATAATTTGGGGTAAAAAGTTGGTAAAATGAATTAACTTTGTTTTACCAGATTTAAGGTGTTATTTTATGAATTTAGAGTATTTTAAAGTAGGACAAATTTCAATGGTTGAGAATTGTAATAGTAAACTATGCAGGTGGTTATTGTATTTTCATCTCTCAAGTTTTTCTCTTTCTCTTGTTTTATTTTTAATCTCAATTTTCAAAGAATAGAAATAGGAACACAAGATGTAAAAAGACTCAGCAAGTAGAGACATTTGTTTATTTGCTATTGTAAGAATTTGAGTTAAATGATCCCTGCATTTGAAGTCAATATAACTCCTCAGGTCAGGGGGTCTGACATGAAAAGTAATAAGTCATTTTGATGCAACAAAAACCTGAGATCATGTTCGTTACAAAAAAAGAAGCTAATGCTAATGCAAAAGTTCTCAAGAAATAGAGATAGTGTTTGCTACAAGTCTATTATTATGATTTTATAAGAAATATATACCAGTACGGTACTGTATATAACAAACGTATGAAAGGGGAGAAAGTATTAAATAGGTTTTAAGTCATGTTAATTCTTCGGAGATGTTATCTAAAATACTGCAATTATAAAATATTAAAAGTAATCGTAGCACAATATTAGTATAATTTAAACAGATTGCTATGAATAATGGAAATGGAAAGACCATATTAATATGTTAACGTGATATATGTAGTGTAATATGAGAGCGGAGACTGTATATACAGACATCGGAGATTTGAAGGGTGGAGATGTGACTTTAAATACATGTACAATACTTATACACTTACATACAGCTTATTAGAATTCATTTGATATTTTACAGTGAGAATTTCTATAAGGTTTGTCATAATATGTTTCAGTAGATCGCTCATCAATGTCTTTGACTGTCTTTTTGCAGGTTTGCGAGAAAGGTTTAAGAGATTTTCAGGTTACTTAACTTCATTACATATACAACTTATAACAATTATTTGATATATCAGGAGAATGTCTGTAAGCTTTGTTTAGCTCATTTGTGTGATTGTTTGTTCCTCAAGTTTATGCGATATCTGTAAGCCTTTGATCGTGTTCCTGCAGCAAGGTTCTCTGACGTAAAGATATTTTCTGGTTGTCTTGAGCTCAATACATTATCTAATTTATTACGGCATATCTAGAAACAGTGAAGACTTTCAAAACCTGGAACTAGATTGGGTAATAAATTTAGAAGTAAAAGTAGGTGCATCAGAAGGTCAAGCATGCCTTGTAATTCAGGTTAAAGGAGAGTAATTATGCAAAATGAATGTTCGTATTTATAATTTATAAATAGTTATATATAATCAGTGACTTGTTACATTCATTTATCAGAAATTAGATAGGTTACCTTAACACTCATTTGAATAAAAAAAACTCAAAACCTAGATCTTGTATAATCTTATCCTTGGGAAAACATAGTAGTCTTTTGTTACCGGTAATGAGAATTTAATAAACATTAAAAAAAAAGACGTATTAAATAGTTATTTACAAATGAAAGAAGGAAGACTAAATATAGGAGCACTGAATGACCTTGTAAATCACCTTATTTCAAGGTCAAGATGACAAAAGCTTGACGACACTCGTCCTGTCTGACAACTTGTCACAGTCAAATACTATAGTGCATTATCAGCTTTTTAATCCTTGTACTTTGATGATATTACTCAACATAGTTTATTCGTGTAGTGATTCACTACTAATGATATTTGAACAATACTTATTTTCATATAAACGTACACAATAGATAAAATAATGAGATCTACTTTTCTTTGATTTAAAGTTAATTCTGTACATGTTCAGTTGTTATCATCTATGTTAACATTGACGCATGTAAACATATTATTGTCCTTTATCTGAAAATATCAGAGATCTGAATATATTTTTTCCAATGTGTATAGGCCTATTTTTTTTTTTTTTAGGGGTGACTGGATTGTGGTAGTCTAATCTTTTTAGATTAATTCACGACTGTGTTGTCATATTTCAGTTTTTCATATTTTGTACCTGTTACAGTTGAAATATTAATATAAGCATATTGATTATAAATATGTAGAAATAATGTTAATTTATTGTCTATTTGCAGGGTTGTGGAAGGTGTGGTAACCAGTAGGTATGTCCAGTCAGGTTAATGGGCCGTCCAGCCCAACTGGCAAATTTATCGATACTATAGGTAAGTCAAATTTATTTACTTATACCTGTACCCATCAATAACTTGACCCTTTCAACACTAACATATACTCTACCTGTCCAGGGTTCAATCTTGGATACGGTCAATGCCCGTCCTCAATTAGCCCATATAGGTGCAGAAAAGCACGTAAAACTACATTCATTTCATTTTGGATATTTTCAAGATGATACCTTCAAATTTTGTAATCCAGTAACCCGTATCAGTGATGTAGGTGGGAGGGTCTGATGTTGGGATGGGACAATAAACCGAGCCCCATGGACTACCCATGTTCCTTCAGCAACGTTAGACATTTGCATTATCTACCGTTGCTGGATTGACGGGGTTTTCTCGTCATTATCAACTAATGACCTCGATTAAAAAACACTATACGTCACATTCAATTTATGACACGTGAGGCTCGATTATCACAAGGTAAATTTGCTACAAGAAATTTGACGTCTGGTCATTCGAAAGTTTTCCCGCAATAATTTGTTACAATGAATATAACTGGTCGACAATAATCGTTCGACCAATCAAAGTTAATGACGAGAAAACCTTATCATGATAGCAACGGGTTAATGTAATGAAATGAAATGATAGCCGTTGCTAAAGGAACATGTGGACTACCATACAGGCTGTGCACATTAAGGATCCTCAAAAGTTGGAAATTATAAGTAAGAGTTGGCATGCTTGGTAAAAGTTCCCTCTATGCACACTGCATGGCATTTGCCTGTCCTCATTAGCCATCAATGAGTGCAGACTGCAGAATAGTGGGGCCAAAAACCCTTTCAATTCATTTCTTTGATCAATGAAAGTAAATTAAGTAAATGATAGATTGACATGTTGGAAAACAGAAAGCCAGTAGGTTTTATTATTTCGCTCTCAATGGACAGACTTAAGATATCATAAGCTATTTATAAACTGACCACAATACTGGTCAGCTAGTGATATATTTATAGTAGTATTTATATAAACTAAACTCTGTTAGTGTTTTAAGGTCAACATGTCATGTCTCTACTATACCTACTATATTAATTGTTTATAGAATACAAGTACTCTTGACTCTACACTTCCTAATAGATTATCTACCTATACCTTCAAAAAGAGGGGGGCAGTTGGATGGGGTGGGGAATGGTCTGTCAGAGGAGGGTAGGGAGGTTCCCATGTCTTTTCTTTACCTACTATACTAATTGTTTATAGAATACAAGTACTCTTGACTTTACACTTCCTACTAGATTATTACCTATACCTTAAAAAAGAGAGGGACAGTAAGATGGGGTGGGGAATGGGGTTAGAAATGGGGTCATTCAGGGGAGATAGAGTTTGGGGGTCAACATGTCTCTACTTTACCTACTTATTGAACATTTAAGTTTATAGAATACAAGTTCTTTTAACTTTACACTTCTTGTAGATTATTATTACCTATATATAGGTACCTGTATGGGTCTATATAACAAGGAGTTTACTGTTAGTTTGAGGGAGAAAAGAGGGGGTGTCAAAATGTGGAGAATGATGCAACGCTTCATATTTACTTACTTCAAAATCAAAATAGGCAGGGCCAGGACTTATCCAGATAAGAAAAGAAAAAAAAGGATATTTTACAAGGATAACAACTTAGGTTCCTTGCGGATCCTTTCTCCCAGCTGGTCCTTGACCAAACCTCTTGATCTTTCCTGGATTATCCGTACCCATTTACAGCTGGGTGGACTGGAATTATGAGTGAAGATGACTTATTCAAGGTCATCAGACTTTCACACCCAAGAACCAAACTCTCAAACATAACAACCTTCATTTGCTCGTATCCAAGCAAATGATGTCGTGCTTATCAAGAACGACACGCTAACCACTGTGCTATAGAACCTCAAGGTTGCTGATTTATACATATTATGGACAATCATTTGTTAACATATATTGATGTACTAAATTGAAGAATTGTGATAGGGATAGGGTATAACCTTGTAAAACATTAGTTAAACACTTAGTTACTGAGCTAGACCATTATCACTCCCCCTACTAAAAGTATTTCTAACCAATATGATAATAGTTGTTATTAGTTAGATATCAACATGTTATAGTAATAGATAACTCTTGGACTACAGCCAACAATTAAATTATCTTTCTACTACTGGTTCAGTAAGGTCAGGAGGGAATCGATAGATTATCTCTATCTATTGAAATACCATCAAATATTATTTGAAATTTACTGGTACCTTAATTAATTTTGATATGAGAAATTAACGGCCCAAATTTTTGAAAGGTGTTGATATTTTTTCATACACAGACTTCATTTCATTTTATATGATTTTGTTTACAAAAAGTGTGCTTATTGTTGTTAAGAGTCTAAAAAAGCTTAGATAAAAATCTTTCCATGTTATGAGCATGTCTTTCTATATAAAACCCAGATGAGAGATAGTATTTATCAAGACATTGAAATCATCAAACCAAAACTTTACACGTAATTTAACCAATTTATAACGAAACATGCTAGAATATGTCCAAGATTTAGTTTAACAAAAAAAAAAAATGTTCAGCATTTTCCTAGGTCGATTTAGGATTTTAATATAACTGAATAGTCTCCTGAAGTACTAGAAATGCACGAAAATCATATACATATAATTCCTTCAATTATACCCCTACATAACATTTATCCTTCATTTTCTGTACGTATATGTGTTTTCTATATAAACCATAGTCTCACTATAGTACGAGTCATATTTATGACTTAGAAATGCTGATAATTACCGGTACACATGAGTTTGAAGGCTTAACTTTTGTAAGGAGAGTTATGAATAATATCTAGGATTTGATAAGCTAGAAAATTCCAGATTCTGAAACTAAAATTTTATTGGTCAAACAGTTAGTGAACGTATCCCTTTAAGCAATACGAGTTAGTAGGCTGCTTGATGAAATTAGGACGTCATTTGTGGAATATTTTATTGAAAATGTTAAGAATCTTTCAGAAAAATATTCTAGATTTACCTATGTAAATGCCTGTTCTGATAACTTGTCCTAGAATAGCACAAATATGTCTTCTCATTGTTATGTTGTCATATTTTTATTGAGAATTTCTTCTCATTTCAGATCCAGATGATCCTGAATATCAAAGACAGTTACGTCGACCAGCCGAGGTGAAGGAAGATATGAAACAAATGGAGGGACGAAGTCGAGTTCAGGTTGTACTCAATAGTGAAACGTTTCGAGAAGAGTTAGAAAGGATCGTAAATGAACAGATTTTATCTGGCCCCCACCCTGCTAGTTTGATTGCTCTACAACAAATATCAGAACTCTTATTACCAGGAGGAAAGTTAGGTAGCAGAGGATTTGCTAAAGGTATGTTGAATAGGTTTTGCTGTAGTTGCTCGCTAGCCTGAAGGTCCAGGGTTCAATCCCGGCATGGGTCGAGAAGATACCTTCGGATTTTTAATCCGGTTTCCCCTGTCAGTTATGCAGATTGTTAGTCGTTTTGATGGGACAATAAACCGAGGTCCGGGGTGCTATTGGCTGTGCACGTTAAAGATCCCTCGACAGTTGGAAATCGAAAATAAGAGCCGGCTAATGCCTTTGCCCTGGCAAAATTTCTAATGCATAATACAGGACATTTGGAAACACCAGTTCTGCAGAGTTATTTTGTACATTTAAAAGTAAACATGCTATATTGATTTGACTTTGTGCTGATGAATAAAAGAAATAATATTTTTATTTACCTTACAATTATCAATATTATGTTTCTAGTCACTATCTAATTTGTTTGTGGTTATGTCAATATTTGAATCTATTCATCTTTAGATATTGACATTGACTTGTAGACTCAAACTAAGAAAAAAAATAACTTTGCACTTGAAAATCTGTGAAAATGAAAAACTATCGGAACCAGTAACCTACAAAAATTATTTTTCATTGCTCACTACTAAACAAGGAGCATACTGTTACATATATGCAATGGCAAGGCAGAGTGGTGGCTCAGATACGTGCTTTCTAACCCGGAGATCGAAGATTCAACCCTGGCATTGGTCAAGAGAATACCTTCAGAATTACCAACCAGGTTTCCTCCTGTCATTGCTATATGTTCCTATTCAATCATTGAGAATTCCTAACTTGTAAAAAAAAAATTCATATTTTGAATTTCCCAACAATGATTATGATGTTGCATAAATTCTTTATTCCTCATTTCAGGCCCCATCATTCCTATAAGTGACATTCGTGGTGTAGAGTCTACGGGATACAGTAAATCAGAGAAAGTCTTACGATGTAAGCTAGCCAGTTTATATAGACTAATTGATATGCATGGATGGACCAGTGGTATCTACAATCATATTAGTGTAAGTTAGGTTGACAAGAAGTTTTTTTTGCAGGCAGATTCTGCAGGTTCTTTGGTAATTGAAATTGTTAATGATCTTTCCTGAAAATGGTACTGAATTGAAAATGATGAACTGTTCCCAAATCGTGCTGATTTATCATATAACACATAATTTAATTTCTATTTCAAAATAGGTAGCTAAGCCCTATTTGGCCCTATTTTAGGCCGTAGTTACTTGATTGTTTGTCTCTCATGACCCGCCCGCATGTTTTTTTCACGGACGATAATCACGCATGTGTCTAATTATTGCCAAAAATAAGTAATTTAATATAGCAGCCGCCCGCTTGTATAAAATAACCTCAAGATGTCAATGAATTAGTGTTGAAACGGTTAGTGATTTTAATAACTCAAGAGTAAAAAAACAGAATTAAAAACCACAATTGTATTGGTAACAGTGTAAACAGCAGTACTGCAGTAAGATCAAAGGAGGATCAAAGGAAAAACAAAGAAGATTTGACCTAGTTTCCATCCAGACAGGTGTTACAATGATATTGTAATATGATATCTTGGAGAGCAGACGAAATTTTATAGTTAATAGAGTACCGTTGTTGAAAATATTTTTCAACTATGAATTGGTCTTTTCATCCAATAACCTTACCAAAATTCCTCAAATTATCAAATTAGTCATCTAATGATAACAATTTTACATTTCTTTCATTTTTAATTACTATAAATGATGATAAATACAATTATTTATGTAGTCAGTACAAAGATATTTATTGATAAAAAGTATTCGACAACAGGTCTTTTTATATGTAGAATTTGCTGACACGCGTGGAAATCTAAAAATAGCATCTTGTGGTCTATTGACAACACTTGTATTTGTTAACCTGTTAAACACTGTTATTTGTTACGTTTCAAATGTTTGTGGAAATTGGTGCTATTGATATAATAATTAATAATTAATAAATATAGCTTGTTGTTTTTTGAATAAGTGATATTGACTATTTGCATAATCAATAATCAATAATTAGCTCATGTAGCATGTAGTTTTTGAATCATGGGGTCATGAGAACCAAACAATTAATTAATAGTGGCCTTACTTGTAGAATGCATTTGACAATTACAAATATTAGTTGGAAGGCCTGATTTAATGTTTGCTGGACTCTGGGAGCAAATATTTGGTCTAAGAGTTTTGCCATATCTCAACATGATGTTAATAAGAATTATCTGTTAGCATATAGTACTTAAAATCATTGATATAACCATTATATAGTTGGTCAACAGTATTTATAGTCATTCAGGAACATTTTAAATCACATTGACGAAGATATAACTATGCTTCAATCTAGACCACATGAAGTGTGCTTGTCAGATATATTATAGTTTGAATGACCACTCTAACTTCTACTTTCATAAAGTGTGGTCAGTGCCTTGTTTGAGCTGTACTGTAGAATGTTTCTGTTGAATTTTGCTCAAGTCCAGTGAGTTGACATAGGCCTACTTTGTAGGTAGAAACTTTAATGCTGTAATCATTAGCAGCATTTCAAGCACCTGTCTTGTTTATATATGTCAAGCGCCTATTCTTCAATTGATATGTAGTGCATTTTGAAAATTTGACTTGACCCCATAAATATTTACGAAAAATTGACTGGATGCGTTTAATGTTGTTGACAGAATGTGACTAGATGCATATGTATTTTATTTATTGTGAAATCTATCCCATAATATTAATATTTTCAATGTTATATTTCAGGCTCGAGTCAGTCAAGAACATGAACACTTCCTAATCAATCCATTTGGAACATTATATTCAGAAGTTTCAGCATCTTCTCTGGTCAAAGTTGATATGCAAGGGGAAATAATCGATGCTGGAAGTACTAATTTTGGAATTAATAAAGCTGGGTTTATTCTTCACTCTGCAATTCATCAAGCTAGACCTGATATTAAATGTGTCATTCATATTCATACACCAGAAGCTATTGCTGTAAGTTTAGGTTTCTTTTATGTTATTAATCAATCTTTCATACAGTTGTCCTTGCGGTCCTTTTCAATCTCTGTAAAACTTTGGTTTCAAATTTAATGGAACACTTCGACTTCGTTAAAACTTAAAGAATCAATTCTGAACACAAAACAGTCTGTTTTATCTGGTTGCTAAGTTTTTCAACCTTCTCGAGTCATCTTTTTGATTAATTGAAATACGGTAGATTTTTTTTTTATCCAATCACATTACGATGTTTCTTGAAATCTGGATGTAACCTGGATTGGCCCAGATAAAACATGGTTGTTTCTTCTTTAACTGATTGAGTTTTTGGTTTCCAGGTATCAGTAATGAAGTGTGGGTTATTGCCCTTGTCACAGGAAGGTATGATATGTGGTGAAGTCAGCTATCACGATTTTAACGGAATCCTTGTAGATCAAGAAGAAAGAGATAAATTATCTAGAAATTTAGGACCAACAAATAAGGTGAATATTATTTTCTATTCTAGGGGAATTGTTGTGTTTATTTAACCCATGAGTGTATATTCAAGAGTGTATTAGACTTTTCTTGAACTCAATGTATTGCTGTAAATTATTCAAATTATCCCATTGACTCAAAGTTGAATTAAAACTAAAACTAAATTTCTAGTTCTGAACTTTTACTCCCATCTGGTTTGTTGAAATGAGCAATGGGACAATAAACAGAGGCCCTGTGTGCTACAGGCTGTGTACGTTAAAAGATCCATCAACAGTTGAAAATAGAAATAGAGTAGGCTAATTTGGTTGTCCTCCAAAAATTTGCCTCAATATACATTACATGGCGTTTGCCCATCCAAATTAGTCAAAATAGTTGCAAAAAAGGAAAATTTTGTTTGTTTGTACTGACAAACTATCTATTAACAATATATAAATGTCCTATAGGTGATGTTTTTAAGAAACCATGGATTAGTAGCATGTGGAGCTACAATAGAAGAAGCTTACCATCTATGTACCAATGTTATGTATGCTTGTTCAGTACAGGTAAACAATCTTAACATATTTAAATCAATATAGTCTAGACTTGACAGGGATAGTGAGAAGTTCTCTAAACTGGCAAGAACTACAGGCAGAAAAAATGGATGGTGCGAATTAATGAAAACAATGTCCCCAATACACATACAAATTTTTTGAAAATCTTTACAATCCCTTGAAGGTGGTAACTATCAATTGTAATGTGGTTGTTTCATAGCATCAGTAGTTTTCAGTTGTCTTTTGTTTTGAAATTATGCTGAAGACAAAGTTCTAATTTTTTTCCAGATGCAATGTCAAACATTGAGAAAGAATCGATGCAAAGACACTGATGTATTATATATTGTAAGATGTCAATTATTTTTATACGCCCTCATCTCTCTATGAGGACGTATATTGTAGTCACCCCTGTCCGTCCGTCCGTCGGTATTTGCTCGTAAACGCTCTAAAAACTAGAGTTTTTGACGGAATCAAATGAAATTTGATATGTGTATACATATTCATAAAACGAAGATCAAGTTCGAATTTGAGCTATTTTCGGTCGTTAGAAGCAGAGTTATTGCCCTTTCCCCAAATCCGTCGGTCTGTCCATCAACATTTGCTTGTAAACGCTCTAAAAACTAGAGTTTTTGACGGAATCAAATGAAATTTGATATGTGTATATATATTCAGAAAAAGAAGATCAAGTTCGAATTTGAGCTATTTTCGATCGTTACAAGAAGAGTTATTGCCCTTGCCCCAAATCTTAAATATGCTATTACTCTCTTAGTTTTCAACCGATTTTGATAAAACTTAAAATGGATGTTATTGGACCTAAATCAAAAGGCTTGAGAAAGTTTAGTTTTCTCCTGATTAAATTTTTTCCATCTTTGACTTTTTCGTTAGGCGTATATGGCCGTGGTCCACTATCTTTATAAATTGAAATTGTAAATTGAATGTCTTTCTATTGTAGATAAGTTGTATGTCAGCTGGTTTAGAGAATTTGATACAAGCTGATTCAGAAGCTGGACGTAAAGCTTTCGTTGTGGGTAATCAAGGTGGGGGAGGTGTTAGTTCTACTGGTAGAAAATGGAGAGTTGGAGAATTAGAGTTTGAGGCTATGATGAGACAACTAGATAATGCTGTAAGTAGAAAGATTTGGTTGTCTTATAATAATATTACAAGTTAAGTGATATAGATTTTTCATCAATGTTCAATGTTCATGGGTACGATCAAAAATCAATTGGAAACAACATTGTTGCATTCAAGTGTTAACATCAGTGTTTTAAACCGGCACATTATTATAAAATCGATGTCACCATTTTGATCTACAATTCAATTTCTTCTAGCTGCAACCATGGTTGATACCTACTTTCTCACAAACTAAGTATCAACTTGGTTTAGATTGTAAGAAAATTAGTGGTTTAGAATCGACCATGTTTATGCCTTTCTAAACCATTAAAAATGAATATTTGTCTAGTAGACTAAATTTTTATTATTTTTATTTACCAGGGATATCGAACTGGACATGTTTATAAACAACCATTAATAAGACAAGATAAGAAAGATAAATCTACTAGTGAAGTAGAAATACCACCCTCGGCCAGTTCCTTTACAACATCTTTTAATGACGAGGACAGTCGATTTATGTAAGTTACTTTTATCAAGTTTTTTTTTTATGACAAGAGGGTTATTTACCTATGTTATGACAATGATGACAAAAGATTTGTGAATTTGCCAATTTTCAGGTTAAGATTTTGGGTTCAAATAGAACTAAAGATAGTTTTAAAAAAGGCTTAATGCTTATGAGCTAGTGATAAGGTTAAGCATTTCTGATGGAAAATTTATATTTTACAAATAGAAGCCATAAATTACCAAATTACACAACAAATTTCAACTGCAAAGGTGGAGATTTGATTTTTTCCATCTGATTTCAGGTCGCCAGTAAAAAGAGAGAAAAATAAACTGGCATATAAAGCAGGCTGGTTGACGTCACCTAATACCTATGCTAAACAAGAGATTGAAGAAGTCGGTACCACAAATCCTAAAAAAATAACTAAGGTACGGACACTTTTAGCCTAATAAAGACAAGACAAACTGGATGTAAAACCCATTTTAGACCCTGCTAGATTTAAACAAAATCCAAAACTGGTTTGGTACATCAGATTCGTGTTTTAAATGAGTCTGAATTTACAAAAAACTGAAACCAGTGTTTCCGCTGAATGAAGCCATATTGAATCTGTCGAATCCGCCCTACAAGTAAAGGCACGGATTTGAAATCAGAATTCAGTTTCGGGGCAAACTGTTGTAGCTGAGTGACACGGACTCTGAATCCAGTTTCAGATTGGGTGTAAATGAGTAGGGCCTTAGTTGTAAATCATCAACTTAAATTAGAGCTTGTACTCTCAATTCCGTGCTGAATGTGAACTTTTAAACAGCATCAATGAATTAATGGCAAAATAAATATTCCATTCCCAATTAAAAATTGTGTGGGTATTTTGGTATTCAAATTACGTAAAATTTATCCCCCATTCTCATCATCTAACCTCTTTATTTATTGCAGTGGGTACCTGATGGTCAAGTAACTACCAGTACACCAATAAAATTAGACAATCCTAATCAATTTGCTCCCCAGGGTGAAAACCCTAAAGAGTTCAGAGATAAACAGAGAGCTGTAAGTATTAAGATACTTAGTTGAACAAACATATGTGTATATCATTATTCGCTTAAATACAAAACGAAGCAGACCAGTTATTTGAGTCCAGCAAAAATATCTGAAGAAGATTCACGACTGAAATGCAAGAAGTTCCCTTTATTTTATATGGTTTAAGTAGTAAAGAACAGAATAGAAGTTTGATTTGTGATGTTCCAAGCTGTGATTTCTAAACACACTTGTATTTTTCAGCTACGTAAAGACTACTATACTGATGCTATATCAGCTGGTCCACAATCTAAAATATTGGAAGGTGTTTCTTGGGACGAGGCTCAAAAGATAAACGTAAGTTAAAGAAAATTTTGTTAATTCTTATTAAATATGCTAACAGAAAATACTAGCTGTCTTATTTTGAATATATTTAAAGGATTGTCTTATAGAAGATATTCTTATATAGATGTGCAATCCAAGGTCCAAATATGAAAACATTTATATTCCGTTATCACTTCAAATAATAAAGATTAAAATAAAAATATAATGATTGTTAAAAACTGAGAATGTGTATTGGAGACAGATTTTCAAATTGTCAGTCAGATGTATCGCTAATGATATATGTTCTAGAGTGTCCACATAGTTAATAATAATTTATTAAAATTATAGGAGGGATCATTGAGTGGAACAGCTGATAATGTTATAGTAGTAGGGGCTGCTAGTAAGGGTATTATACAGAGGGATCACCAACATAACGCAGTGGTATATAAATCACGCTACGCTGCCAATCCTTTTGAAAACGTGACACCTGATGAGCTAGAACGATATGAAAAGGAGGTTGATAGAAAAGCTAAAGGACTGCCAAGTAAGTTTTATTTCTTTTCATAATGAAAATCAAAGTGATTAATTCTCTGGTTAGTGTCTATAGCTTTTGAAAGGATTAGATAAATTTTACAGATTCATGACCCTTAAAAAAATTTGCAAAATGGCCCAGCTAACTGATTTGAGTCTGGCAAGTATAAGGAACTCGTCCTTTGTGCTCCTAAAATCAACTAATTTTAGAGCATTGTCCATAAGATATGATTTCCTTCAATATTTATTCTGCTCAATAGCCCATTATGTTGCAGATAGATGACACATAAAACACAATTTCATTTCATTTCAATATTTATTGCAAATACATTAGTCATTAACCCTTTGATAAGTGAAACAACACATATGACACAGATGAAAGGAGCAGAGTGACATATAATACGTCGCTAATGTGACGCATCCTATAACGTCATTAACGTCAAATTATGTCACTCCCTACAGTATGACGTCATAATTAAACTCACTGCTCAAAGGGTTAATATAATATGCTTTCTATTTTCAGTTGTAGATGATGACAAGCCAGCACCTGATGGTATACTCATATCATCACAGGAACGTATACAACAAATACAAAATAGATCCATGGACGAAAAAATGGACGGTAAGAATAAAAATTTCAGATTTTTGGCAAGAATTCTTGGAATGCACTTTGTAGGGGAATTCCTGGAGCATTATTCTAAAAAAACTTCACTAAATATTTCACACCCGATGTTATATGATTGATTGCATAAAAAAGAAATTACAAAAGTTTGGGGTTGGGTTTTTTTCACCGTTTGTACGTTAGTATGTTCACCTCAGTAGAAGTTAGAATTAAGACAATTTTCTTTTAGTAAATATTTTTGTCATGTTTTATAATAACACTAGTCTTTGAAGTAGTGCCTGTTCTTTTAGAAGAAATGTTGTCTAAATAATGCTTTATTAAACTTATGGTAGAATTGGGAAGGATTTTGGTTTAGGAATAATGAAAATTTATTTCTTCTCACAAATAAGCTTACAAGCAAATCAATTGTCTGAATAAAAGGATAATCACTTTTACGCCAAGAAAGGGTTTGAAAACATCTATATAAAAGGCCAAACTTTGTAAAGGGCAAAATGCATTTTGTTTATAAAATAGAAGGGCCAAATAGAGCTTAGCTTGCATAGCGAGCAGAGCATTTAGGTGGAAGGAATCATATTTGAGAGGCCATTCTCAAGCCGCCATTTGAGAAGACCTGATTTATTTATATAGACAGTAAAACAAATTTATTTATTTGACAAAGTGATTGTTTCGCCTTTAAAAGAGTAAAAAACTTCCTAATTCTACCAGTTGATAGTTTTAATGTTGTCTGTAGCATGTTTTTAACGCCTGTATTTTATCTGTATGTGTTGGTAGAGTCTTTAGATACGTCACGAACTAGCGATTATATCAACGGAGGAGAACCTGAACCCAGAACACAACAAGGTATGTTAATAGGGTCAAGGTCTTGTATGTAGGGTCGAGGTTGTTTATGTAGGGTCAAGGTCAGTTATGATAGGTCAAGGTCATTTTGATCTCCCCATGGTTACAGCTTTTATAAGAGATTTTCTAAAATAATTATATACATTGATAGCATATGATTTCACCATTCCAATTCTCAATCAGATTCCACTAAAACCAAGTTCTGGATCACATCATAAGGTTCTCATGATTAGTGACTTTCTCAAAAAGGTAGTTCAATTGGAATTGCTGGAGCCACAGACCTCTTATTGAAAATTGGAATGGTGCAAATTGAAGCCATCGAGAGTCTATGATACAAATGTCCTCTTGTTAGAAGTTCTATTGGCAATTTTGTTGAATCTGATATTTTAATCTATAAGGTTTGTATCCGTATTTTCTTTCACATTTTTTTAATTTGGTCATCTAAATAATTGACTTTACCAGCTGACAAAGCTCAATATTTTGAAGATCAAATTTTTTAATTATTGTAGATTAGATTTTAAACTTTTGCTTTTGGAAATTAGCCCTTCTTTCAATTGCACTGGCTCCTATTTTGCACAATTTCCATTCACCCTGATAAAAGCATTAATATAGAATACAAGATCCACTAATAAAGCATACATCCTGTGGCAACTACAGATCAGCACTGGTTTTCAGATCTGATACTGTTCTACCAAATCTCAAAACTGTTTGGCTTCCCAATGAAAAATTTAATGTAAATTCTCTTGGAGGTATACCTTGTTGACAAAAATTTTTTTGGAATGACATGAAGTTTTAGTTTAAGGTACCTTGTCCAGCTAAGGCATCCTCGAAAATTGTAGTATAAAAAACGTGTTATTAAAGTGGTATTTTAACCAATTAAAACTGAGATCTGGTAAAAGCAGTAACAAAAATATATTTTCCTAACTAAATGTCTATAACACTACACTGGCTTATAGAAAATATATCTAGCATTTTACCTCAACTAGGTACAAAATCAGATATTCCATTGGAAGACAGTGTGTTTGCTGAGGTAGAAAATCTATTAGATGAGCTCCGTGCCCCTCCAATTCCACCAAAACAAGGGCGTCCTAACTCTCGAACTCACCATTCCTCTATTATAACAGGTGACAAAACAATGATCCAGTGTGGATATGGCGTGGCTTATTGCTTTTATGATATAATCTCATCTAATATATTATTTTATTCTAAGCAATTTTCATCTTATTCAGAATTTTCATCCTTGCATTTTATCATGACGGTTAAAAAAAACTGGGTGAGGGAAAATATGGTTGTGGATAAAGTATCATTAAATTCATTTTTAGTCTGAGCTGTAAATTTCATCCCAATATGTCCTGATATAGGAAAATATTTATTTACTCTACTAGTTCATGAGAAGAAGCACACGCCCCGTATTGCCGAACGAGAAAAAGCCAGCTTTTGTGTTTCCACTAGCTTTCATTTGGCCCCCGATAAATTGCCGAATGGGAAAAGCTTCCCAAACCATAATGTTTCAGCAATTTTCCCTGTGGAAACGCACAAAAGCTAGCTTAAAGCTGGCTTTTTCTGTCAGTGCAAACACTGTTAATGTGCCCATGCTGTCATGATGCTGAAGTTATTTTGTGGAATCTGAATATAAGCATGAAGACATGACATTAAAACTAATACAAAAAAAATAATGCGGGAACACCACAGCTCTGTTAATAGATTATCATTCATGTTAAATTACATTATAATCTAAATAAAATATAAAACGAAACAGTTTAATATAAAAGGTGTGGGATGGTTGACAGGAAATAAAATAGACCACACCCATAATAACTCATATCATAATAGCATCATATCAGTTTAATTCCATTATATTACAAACATAAGCTTATTGATATTATACAAACAATTCCTTTAAAGTAATTATTTTTAGTGTTTATTCTGTTTTAGAACAAATATAATGCTTTCTTCCTAATTTTTCTTTAATAAATTTTATTTTCTTTTTAATTCTATTATTTCTTTTTCTTCCTTATTCCTATTTCTGTATAACTATCAATCAAGTATTTGTGTTATTATAGTAGAGCAAGGAGATTTGTTTACATCTGAGTAGAATTCAAAACAAGTTTTATATTGAACACATTAAAGAGATTGATTAGAGATATTCTAAAAATATCCAGCAATTCCACTTGTGTTCGATGACGTCGATGATGTTTTATGAAACAAGAATATTTTGCTGCCAGTGTGATGACATACAAATGGACTGATTCTGTTTATTTTTAATTCTTCCTCAGATGTGTGCAAATATCTTTGCTTGACTACATTGTAATAATTTGAATATTGTTGTTTTTGTCTTCGCATGTTTTCATTTTCTTTATTTTGCATGTTTATCTGTAGACTCCAGTAATAATGTAAAACGCTCAGAATCTGAACGGCAACCACATCGCGATCCTGCCGGTAAGTGTTCACTTCCTGTTCAGAGAGGTCAAGGTCAAGGTCATGAACCCTGTATTTTAAAACTTAGCATGAATCCCACGGCAAATGTTACTAATTTTCATCTCATTTCATGAACTGGAGAAGTTGTGGCTAAGTTTGAGCTACACTTGAGCAAGTTTTGTTGTTATTGAGACATTTTTGATTGAAACTGACCCAGATTATATGAAATTGCTGTACAGTTATCCAAAATGAACTAGGGTTGTGACTAGGGATTGATAAGGTTTTTAAATGGCATTTAGCAAATTGTAACACAATATATAGACACAGCTTTTTGGAACAGCAATCACTGGTTAAAGTTTTATGCAACGTTTTGACATGTTTCCCCCGTCGTCCTCGGGCACATGAGGGATCCATAGGTACCTGTCATTGACAATGTCTGATTAATGCACTAAGAAAATAAAAAAAATTTGTAAACGAAAGTTACTGTTCTTAATATCATATCATCATCATCCATCATCTATAACTAATATTTTATTTGAATGTTGTTTGTATCAACTGATAGATATTTTATATCCCTCACTAATATTGTTACTTTTATTCTTCAATACATAATTGGTGATCACTTGATCAGTTCTTTCTTGAAATTACTTCAACCAAGTTCCCCCTAAGTCAGTTTTTCCATAAACTATTATCTAGAAATGTAAAATTTAATCTAAAAAGAGCATGTATTTCATTATGGACTAAAAATTGAAACAAAAGTGTGATCTGTAACTGCTTGTATTTTTGGTTTGGTTATCAAATTATTTGATTTCTAATTTTGAACATTATTTCAAATTGATTATTAAACCTGGATCTCTTATTAAAATGAGAAATTGTATGTTGAAGAATAAGAGTAACAATTTGCATGTTTCTATATATAAAGCAGTGAATGTTATTTTTGCTTTCTTCATGTTCAGTGTTACGTGAATTGGAACAAAAAGGAATTGGAAGATCTCAATCAGATAGGCGCGGTCACGGTAAGTCCCCGTTTCACTGAGGTCATATTGAGAGGAGGTGCTATTTGAGGGGGAAAGGATTGGAATATTAAATACGGAGAGTTGATAAGGCATATCTAAGTTCTGCATTTCATTTCATTAATGTTATTGGAATATTTTTTATACTTTGGACAATTTATCAGATTTGAATTTTAGAGTTATTAGATTATTTTTTTTTTAAATCAATTTTTGTAAATTTTATCCAGTCAATCCTGAGAGAATACATTGGGAAAATTAGAATTAATGATTTTGTAACCCCACAAATCCACAAATATATGATTTTTGAGGTCCAATCCATGAAATCATGTATTTGCTGTGTAGAATGTTGTGAAAATCTTTGCATGCTATCATTTGAATGTTTAACGTTCTGCACTATATTTTCATAGCACATTTCATTATTTTATTTTGAGATTTGGATTGGGAATAAAGCATGGGTATTGGCAGTTTGTAATACAAACTTTGTATTCACTTGATAACTTAATTCTTTTTGATATTTACAATATCCAAGTATTTATTTATATATTTGATGGTGAAGAGTGCTGAAAATATTTTTATGTTTTTAATTTGGTGATGGCAGCATTTGTGGTATCACGTTTTGATGAGTGAACTTATTCCTCAGAAAATTAGCCATTTATCAATGGAGTGTTGTTTATTGATTTTAACTTCTGTCAACTTATTGCATTGAGAAAAATTGCAAAGCCTGTCACAGTCTTAATCTGTAGATATTCTCCTTGATATTTGCTGATTTTGTACTTAAATGTACCATCATTGCTAAAATCTGTATGATGGGTTGAATGTACACATGCAGCCTACTTTTTGGCTTGGTAACTTCTTTACCATAATAGTTTACAAATGAGAATTTTAAATTTACAGTGAGTGTAATGTGCTAGTTCTAGGATGCATAATTTTCTACATGACTAATATTTACATATATTATTATTCACAGGTGATGAGAAACCAAGTTCACCAGCCAAATCTGATACATTACGTTCAACTGATAGTGCTAGCGGGGGAGAAACATTGGAAGATAGATCCAGTAAAGAGGTAGGAAATTTTTGAAAACACTAATGATATGGTTTGCACAAGTTTTCCAGTCAATAATTCCTGCTATTCAAGAGTTTATTGACTTGGCAAAATCTGCTATCATAATCTCTAATCTAAAGGATTTTACAGTCTGTTTAATAACCAGGAATAAGAAAGGATTTTATGGATGCTTAAAAAATTTGTCTATTAGTAAGATTGATTGATTTTGTAAGGACTGTATTTTGATTGAAAATAAAAGAAACTTTAGGTCGTGTGTTCATTGTATTTGACGAGATAATTATTGTGCGACAAGCTGTAATGTATCTAATTTTGTTATTTTCTAGGGCTCACCAACTAAAGAACAAGCTTCCCCAACTAAAGAAAAGGAAAAGAAAAAGAAGAAGAAATTTCGAATGCCGAGTTTTAACAAAACCAAGAAAAACAAAGAAGCTAAAGAAAGTGCGATTTGAGAAAGGTGAAACTCTGCCGATATTGGCTAGGAATATACTATAATAAACTCACTTTTTTTATTGTTGCTTTCATATTTCAACTGCTTTAGCCAGTGTTTAATCATATTGGACTTGTCATGTTTTTAATGATTGTAAATTTTATTATTCCCATCTTGATAATTATGTTTTAATGGCTTTTGGCTAATGTCATGCTTATACGAAACACGTGAACCAGTTTTACAATTATTTTAGTAATGGATTTAAGATGAAAATTTAGTAAAATTATGAAAAACATTTTAATGGATAATATTTGTATTTTGTGATTAGGAAAACTGTTAAATCAGAAATTGTTACATAATTATGAAATTATTAAGAAATTTTATTACAATAATGAATTCAATTTTCATGAAATTTGGCTTTATAAAATTTGAATTTGTTTGTCGATCGTTTTATTAAAAAATGTTTAAATTAACATCAATATGGAGCAGAATAATACTAAAAGTTTCATCTTATACTCTCATTTAATGAATATATTATAACAAACATCTTTTACTACATCAACATATTATTATTATTATTATTCAGTTTTTAGACGACTCCTAGCTCACTCTTAGTTTAATTTTGTTGTTTTTAAACTTTTATTTGTCCGTGTGATACTGCTACAAGCCATCGTTTAAACCTCATTTAATTAATCTCATTAAAAGTGGACCATTTTCTTCTTCTTGCTGCAAACAGCTTTCTATCGCTACCGCTACCCGCTTTAATATTGTGTTGAAACATTGTGCAACATTTCCGCAAAAACTGCACATCAAAAGACGTATTAGTTATTATTTTGATTCACAATTGAAATTCATTTAAAATTTGATTTAATAAAAAAATTCATTCCATTGGCAAATTTTCTGAGGTACAAGAACAGTCTTATTTTGAGTCTTCAAATCTTTCGTTTAGAAATACAATAGACTTAGTATTCTGTTTTCTTTTGTTGGAAATTATTTTCAAAAATTCGAAGTTACTCCCCTTTTATGATCTTTTTTAGTCAAAATTTCACAGAAGGGTTTTAAGAAGGTTCTATGTACCAAGTAAGATATCAAAATAATAACTAGATATCCAACTAATATTCATGCAGAATGTACTAATATGAAGTAGTCCAATATAAAACTTAGTAATCTATTCAAATATTAAGTAGTTTTGTTCAAATTTCGATAACTCAGATTCAGTGACATTTTGTTCAAGATACAGTAAATTTATTCTTAGCCAATAAAAGTTTTATATTATATAATGCAGCGCTTCCAAGCTTTTGTCTAATTTTGATACGATGAATGAATGAGGCTTTATAATTGTAAAACTTTGACTCTGTCTATTGCTTAGATAAACCTATTAGTATTTAGTAATATGGATTGATATTACAATTCATGGCACTAGTTCCTCGAGTTATTTTTAGTTTACCTTCATTCCATTTTGTTTATTGAGTTTTTATTAACATTGAGTGAAACACTATTACAGTGGGAATCGGGTGGCGGGTTTGGGATTTCACTTTTCAATGAAGAAGTACTCTTATTCTTTAGTTTTATTTTCAATTTCATACAAATCTGTGCTTTTCTCTTGTCCAATTCACTGATATATATTTTAATTAATTGATTATATACAGCTTTTTTATCTTAATTACTTGAAATTTATTTTTGAATTATTTCTGTGCCTTATAAATATTCAGTTTTTGCATTCAATGTTAGAGAAATTTGTTGTCAAATCAGATTTATTCTTCAATTAGAAATAATTAATAAACAATTATAACCTATGTGTTTAATTATGCGCATAAATTATCATATATATTGTATTGAGTATATGTTTATTTTCATTAAAATTAGAAACAGGTGAAGTTCGTTAGCAGTATTGATTATTTAGCCAATATATTAATTACAGTTGATTTTTCTGAGTTTGTGTTTCAAATTAGAAAAAATTAAGATTTAGAAACAATAAATTTCAGTTGAAAATGTTAATTTTTTTTTTAAATTTTCAAACTCAAAGTTTCAGAATCAAGTTAATATTGTCTTATGTATTTGTTTCAGTAACAAGTATTAACTGTAATAATTTCTATCTCTCTATGTTCACTGCCATTAGAAGTGGGGTCCTGTACTGTTGGATAAATGAAACTTAGTATTATTTCATCATATAATCAACCTCTCCTTTAGCTTACATTAATAACACAAGAGTAGGGGTTTGGGTCTTTAATAATTCTGTTTTCCATGGTGGCAGAGAGTCATTCAAACCATTAAAATTCAGAATATATTCTTTGTTGATCTATGTTTTCATTTTGTTATTCAATTTCAAATGATTTCTCATAATTCTTGATACTCAAAGTTATATTCACATGGGCAATGTTAAGAAATTTCATTTAAAAATTGATTAAAGGAAAGAAAAATACTGGATTTTCTTTGAGTAAGAATTCATTTTGGTTTCTGACGATTTCTTATGATTCTTTTCTCCAAAGTTATATTCTCTTGATCAATTTAGATTTATTCCTGACTCTGCCGATGTGAATATGATATTAAGAGTAAGAAATCAGAAATCAGAGTCTATTTTGTTATAATATGTAATGGGATGACAGTAGACTAGAACCCAATGTTTTAATGATGGTAGCTGTTTTCGTGTTTTTAATTTTTTTTAATCACTTCAAGTTATAATCATAGTTTTTCTTGTTTTTTCTTTGTTTTGTTACTCTATTATGTATTATAAGCTTTTTTAAAATGATGTGTATATAGTATTTTGCCGATATATATTAATTGTAAAACGTAATTAATTAGAACTCAATCGCCATTAATTTAGCTTCAAAACCAATCGCGACATCTTGGACATTCACTTCTGGATTCTGCTTTCCAAATTTACATCTTAGCTTAGATCGTATTTGATGATGTGTTTTGCAGGATTGAATTTGTACTGTGCAAATTTTCTCTGCATCATACATTACATTGGACACTGTAATTAGCATCAAAAGTTTCTTATCATTTAGATGTTAACCATTTGATCTGACCTTTCAACATTCAGTAAAAGAAAAATGGTCAAAATGATCAAGAGGAATCTAGAAGTGAAGATAGAGATATTATATTGAAAGGTTGTGTCGCCATATTTTAGTGTACAGTAATTGTTTTTATTTAGGTTGTTTCACAAAATTCTTATTCAAAAATATTCTCTGTTAACACCAGATTTAAAAATTGGACTTCATGAAATCTGTTACTTAAGGAAATAACTCCTAGGAGTGAAGAAACAAAGACTAATGCAAGATATCTTGATAAAGCCAAAAAGTTACTCTTATTCTACACACTTTTGCTCTTGTGATGTGTTAAGATTTTTGAAAATTGATCAAATCTGATGTTTAGGGGAGTATATTTGTAAGAATATTCGTAGTTCAAGCATGCTAACTGCTATATATATATATGATAATTCATATTCAATTCAAACTGCATTTATTCTCTGAATCGCATTTCATTCATTCTGCTTGTAGGAACGCACCAACAGTAAGCTAGCGTGTATCGTCAAGAATTTTCAATTTTCCTTTTCGACTCTTCTCTGAATTGAAAGTAGCTTTTGCTAATTCTTGAGAATGGTCGAAAAGACAATTTGAAATCTTCAGCCAGTAATTTTTGTCTTGAAATTAACTCCCTAATTAGGGGTTTCATTTATGTCTGCCAAAGCTTATAATTAAAGATAAAAAGTTTGTAAGATATAGGCCATAGTTATTGAGTACGTAAACTGATTGTGCCATTGATAAATGATTTCGTGAAGAAAAGTGCAATTTTATTGTGAAACGTTTAAGATTGGTTGTGATTAAGAATCAAAGATTCGAACAGTTTAAAAAAATTGAATAAAATGAATAGTAATTTGAGGAAAAAAACATAAGATTTTAAACATTTGAATGAAAGATGAAATTTAAGATGAGATGAGACCTATTGATCAAGGCTATGATTAGACTAGTCATGATTATCACTTATAAATATTTTGTCAACTGCTTTTAAGAATGCTTGTTAATGTAGTAAAGAAATCTTTTTCTCCTGCAGTGTCATTAAAACGTTGTAAACATATAACATGGTGTTTATTTATTATTATGAGAATGATTAATAGAGTGGTGTTGCTGATTTAGCTGAAGTGCTGATTAAATGCCTGAGAATCACATGCTGGTGTATGCTAGACATGCAGTCATTCCTTCTTGTAGAGATGGACAATAAAATCTTAGATATGGTATGACAATGTGAACTATAAAAAAATTAGCTTACTTGCTATTCTGAAAACACAACCTGAAGTAGGACAATATAGTTGTCCCTCAAAATTTACTTCATTGCACAATGCAAAAGCCAAGTGGGTACTAACGGATGTGGTAAAGATTGATGTCTTAGAATGAACAAAAAAATTTAATTTTCAAACTTGGTCAATAGGAGTATATATTCATCAGGGGACAAACCTAGTGGCATAACTATAAAACAGATTACCTAAATAATCTGATAAATCCTGAAAACTATGTTTAAATACAATAATTGATAAATGCCTTAATCTAATTTAGGGCATTTATCAATAATAATCTGTAATTGTATGAAAATTACATAGTTTTATGGGTTTATTTGATTCTGTTGGTATACTTTGGACACTGTTGATGAATATAATACTCTTATTGACCAAGTTTGAGAACTTAATCTTTTTGTTCATTCTAAGATGTAGTTTTGCTTTAAAGTCTGACATTAACCCACCTTTTTAGTTCCATAATATCTACACCAATAAATGAAAATTAAATTTGGTTTTATTTTGGATTTTAACAGAAGACATATAAAGCATGAAAAATATATAACAATCATATATACATATTAATTCAGTTTAAAAAATATACTCTCATTTTATACCCAACCCCGCCCATATTAGCCTAATTTCATCTTTTATACTTGACTCACATTACTGTGTACATATCATTACAAAGACCTTTATCATGTTAAATACAGTAATTCAGTATACCGGTAAATCTTTGTTCTAAGTCTATAATAATAAAAATCTGTACAAGCAAAACAATTCCGTTAATCAACAAGTGGTTGCCTAGCAATATACGCCCACTTACACTACATAAATTGTCAATATATCAAGGAATGTTACTATCTTAATTTTAGTTGGATGGTGTTCAGATTTGAATTCATTCAATATCTTGTTAATATAAAGCATCTAATTTCATAACTAATAAAACTCCGTAAATATTTGTTGAATCAATCCGGAATACAAACTTGTCCAAGATTTTATGGATATTATCCTACACACAAAAGTTTATTAAATTCCTACCACAACTGTGGTCTCTATCATGTTCACAAGTCATTTTTAACACATTTTAGGTGTAAAAATCCGTAAATATTTGTTGAATCGATCCGGAATTCGAACTTGTCCAAGATCTTATGGATATAATCCTACACACAAAATTTTATTCAAATCAAACCAAAACTGTGGTCTCTATTGCGTTCACAAGCCATTTTCAACACATTTTGGGTGTTAAACTCCGTGCATTTTTGTCGCATCGATCCGGAATTCGAACTTGTCCAAGATCTTATGAATATAATCCTACATACTAAATTTTATTCAAATCCAACCAAAACTGTGGTCTTTATCGCATTCACAAGCCATTTTTAACATATTTTGGGTGTAAAACTCCGTGAATTTTAGTCAAATCAAACCCAAATTCGAATTTGTCCGAGATCTTTTAAATATAATCCTTCATACAAAATTTTATTCAAATCCAACCAAAACTGTGGTCTCTATTGCATTCACAAGCCATTTTTAACATATTTTGGGTGTAAAACTCTGTGAATTTTAGTCGAATCAAACCCAAATTCGAACTTGTCCGAGATCTTATGAATATAATCCTACATACAAAATTTCATTCGTTCGTTGCGTTCACAAGCCAATTCACAAGACGGACAGACAGGGGCGACGGCAATATACGACCACATTTCAATGTGGGCGTATAAAAATATCGTCCTGAGCATGACAAAATCGGGTGCAATAATTATATTGTAGTGGACTTCCAACATATAACTTTGTGTTCGTTTTTATTATATTATGAGAATTATTTACTGGTAGAAGTGCTTATTAAATGTCTCAGAATCGCACGCTGGTGTATGCTACACATGCAGTCATTCCTCCTTGTAGAGATGGGCAATAGAATCTTATATATTATGGTATGACAATGATAACTACAAAAAAAAAGAGCTTACTTTTACACAACATGAAGAAGGATAATGGAGTTGTCCATCAAAATCTCGCTCATTGCACAATGCGATATCTTGAATAGTCAAGTGGGTGCTAATTAGAATATAAATGATAAAAATGGTGTAATAATTCAATTTGGTTTTATTTTGGATTTTAACAGAAGACATATAAAGCATGAAAATATATAACAATCATATATACATATTAATTCAGTTTAAAAAATATACTCTCATTTTATACCCAACCCCGCCCATATTAGCCTAATTTCATCTTTTATACTTGACTCACATTACTGTGTACATATCATTACAAAGACCTTTTTCGTGTGATATAATTCAGTATAAATCTTTGTTCTAAGTCTATAATAATAAAAATCCATACAAGCAAAACAATTCCGTTAATCAAAAATCTCGTCCAGAACATGACAAAATCGAGTGCACTAATTATATTATAGCAGTACGAGAAGTACCATCAGGTGTTCGGAATAGAGTAAGCATGGTCTGCTTAGCTCGCGACACCCACCACTACTATAAAGGTCAAAATCATGGGGTGCAACGAGATCAATTCATGCCTGACTAAACAAATCTGCCAAAATGCAAGAAACAGATTTGTCATTAAAACACTAAGATATATGGATATACTACTTCTGAATTTACTATATACGTGTAATACATTTCGAAACACATACAGGTAATGTTATCAAGTAACGTATGTGTTGCGAAACGTAGTATGTAATAAATGCAGAAGTAGTATATCCATATATCTTAGTGTTTTAATGTATTAATCTTCCTACTTCTATATGTCTTATAAACAACAGATTTGTCATATTTGACAACTGTTCCTAACCTTTTTATCCTTTATTTACAAAGTCTAGGCATCATTAATATCGTAGAATGAATTCTTTTTATATAAAATCTTATATATTGGTTTGAAATATACTCAACAATACAACAGAGATAATGTGTCACTGGGTGAGGTCAAATCTTGTGTTAGCATTCCGTGTTAGTGTTAACATAAATCTTAACACAACATTTGAACTCATTTTTCGTGTTAGTATGGTACTTTTAGGGATTGAACCAGTATATCTTTTATATAATTAAGTGTTTCAATATTAATCAAATAAGGTAATATTTGTATTTGACCCAGTCAAAATTCTGTACTTACACCAGTGTTAACACTAACACGGAATTTGACCTCACCCATTGTAGCTTTATTGACTCATTTTGTTTTCAAAGGATGGAAAATACATGAACGTGATGGCCTGTCAGGTGGATTTATCATAGTTGTAAAATAAAAGTGATAAATAAAAGATGTGTGAGCAGTACTCAATGTAAATAAAAGACTTCATTATCATATTCTTGTCATTTTCCTCATCACATTCATTTTTTTAATCTTATTAAATTTTAAGCAAATTGCTTTTCATAAAATTGAAATTTTCCTCAACAATATTATGAATTCTATTCATTGCTACGGTCAAGTAAATATTTGCTGATAAAACTCAATCACAGTTATTTGAATCTAGATACTTAGACTGTTATCACTTTAATGTGTACCTTTTTATGCAATAAAACCATCAATAAAGATTTCTTGAAGATCAACAAATAATGGTAAGATAGCTTGCCAGGCAAGGTAATATACGCCCACTGGAGGCTTTGTTTCAAAATTAACATTTGACAGAAAACAGCAACCATCACAACCATGAAATATTCAACCAGTAGTCATAGGCCTACATTTCGTACAGAACTTGAATTAAGTGTTGTTTAAATATTTTTTTTTTCTCGATTTCATCAAGGGTTTAGTCAAAATCCTTCTGCCTTGTAGAGTGTTTCTGAGCTTAAAACTGAATGTATTTCAAAGAAGAAGGGCAATAAGTCATATTTCAATAGGTTTCTTTCAAATCGATGTGCCTTCTAGAGTGTCAACGAGCTATAAATCAAACGCGTTTTAAAGAACAAGGGCAATATTTCATATTTTATATTTTCAGATTTTTATTGATTTTAAATATTAGAGTTCATTCTTGAGTGATAATAAACAATTTCAGCAAGTTTCATCAAAATCCGTAACGAATTGTGACTTGTAGAGTGTTAACAAGCTAAAAATTTAACGCGTTTTAAAGAACAAGGGCAATAATTCATATTAAATATTTTCCGATTCTTTTGATTTTAAATAGGGTTCATCCTTGGGTGATAATATACAATTTCAGAAAGTTTCATCAAAATCCGTAAAGAATTGTGACTTGTAGAGTGTTAACGAGCTAAAAATCAAACGCGTTTTAAAGAACAAGGGCAATAATTCATATTAAATATTTTCCGATTCTTTTGATTTTAAATAGGGTTCATCCTTGGGTGATAATAAACAATTTCAGAAAGTTTCGTCAAAATCCGTAAAGAATTGTGACTTGTAGAGTGTTAACGAGCTAAAAATCGAACGCGTTTTAAAGAACAAGGGCAATAATTCATATTAAATATTTTCCGATTCTTTTGATTTTAAATAGGGTTCATCCTTGGGTGATAATAAACAATTTCAGCAAGTTTCGTCAAAATCCGTAAAGAATTGTAACTTGTAGAGTGTTAACAAGCTAAAAATTGAACGCGTTTTAAAGAACAAGGGCAATAATTCATATTAAATATTTTCCGATTCTTTTGATTTTAAATAGGGTTCATCCTTGGGTGATAATAAACAATTTCAGCAAGTTTCGTCAAAATCCGTAAATAATTGTGGCTTGTAGAGTGTTAACAAGCAATTGTGGACGGACGGACGGACCGACGGAAGGACGGACCGACGGACATGGGTGACGGCAATATACGCTCCACATTTCATGTGGGCGTATAAAAATGAAGTTTTTTATAAACAACGAAAAAATTCTTTGACAAAGAGAAGTTTGTGAAGGCAAGTCCTCACAAATATGCCTGTAAAGACAAAAAAACATATTTTAGCTCACCACAGCCATATACGAGCGTTTACGAGCAAATGTTGACTAATTGACGGACAGACCGACAGGCGGACAGGGGTGACGACAATATACTGCCACATAGAAAGATGTGGGTGTATAAAAATGAACACTTAAATAAAATTCAGTGAAATTAATACCAGTATGTTTTGATCAAAAGATAGCAGTCAGACAAAGTAACATATTATGTGCACTGACAACTGGAAGCTTTAGTTTAATTAAGACATTTCTAAGATCAAGCACTTTGCACCAAACAAAAATAAAACATGAACACTAATTAATATAACACAGATAACTGAATAACAAATAGTATATTTCAATATATACAAACAGTTATATAAATATTTATACTTGAACTTGCAAAGAAAATATAATGTACATATTTCAGATAAAAATTTGAACTTTGAAGAGGTATTTTCATTATTCTTTCAACTAAGTACATCATAGTATCAGACATGGGATTCTTTTGTTATATTTTAGCTAAGTAGATAAGTTATAGTGTTCACAACTCACTGAAACAAAAATTGAGCATTCTAATCTAAGTGTGTCCACATTATCCATGTTTTAACGTCTTTGACAAAGGTTTAGAACTTGTCTCGAAGTGTAGACACGAGAATAAATTTTACTTGTCTAACTTCAGTAGGGACGCAGGCTGAAATAGATCAGTTGTTTGAAGATCGCACAGTGTGAAACTCTGAGTAACAACATGTTTCAGGTTCTATTTTAATATTTTTAATATTTCTATATCGCTCTACATCTAATGTATTGAGCACTATTTTAACAGTAAAAATATTTTGTTATTATTGTATATTTTGGATTATGTGACTTTGGTGCAGTTCTTTACTTCAAAGATTATTTACATATACTCAAGACCCAACTCAACTTCACCAAATGCAGACTGTTACCCTTTTATTAAAGAGTGGTAATTTACACTGATAAATACGATACTCTTGTTAAAAGTTAACTATACTCTGAACAAATAAGGTCAAATAAGCAATCTACTATTGGTAGAAAAAAACTAACAAAATACAATTTATAAACTAATAACACAGTTGTTTAAGGGGACATTGAGCATGGATTAAAAATTAAGCCATAAATAAATACATAATCATACAAGTAAGGCTTTAAATTTTGTAAGTAAGAGAATGCCTTAATGGCCATCATGACAACTAGTGTTGAAACGGTTAATCAGTTAACCGATATCGGGTACAATTTCACGGGTAACCGGGTCGGATTTCAGATGATCGGTTAACCGTCCATTTGTAATACGCTTATTTTAATAAAGAAATGCGTGTAAAAAACGGCATTTTTTAACATAAATCCGCCGTATTCTCAACTGAATATTAGTAACCATCGGGCTCATCAAATCAAATAGTTGTTTTTTTCATCTTCCCTATCTCCGATGTTTATCAAAGAATGATAAAGCCATAAAAAATAGAACATCTTGTTGAAAATATTTATGAACAGACACTCGTAAAAATCCATCAACAAAGCATGCTGTTATCTGATTGGACAAGTGATGTCTATTTATATCAGCCAATGAATTTCTCACTTTCATTTACTTTCTACTTTCACTTTTAACATTCTTGCGAGATGGTCAAAACATCCGGCGGTGTCTATTAAATTTAGTGCCTGACAATATCGTCCGCATTGGGGTATATCAAAGTTCCAAATCCTTACGTTATATTTTAAATATAGATATCAAAGTGTGATTAGACTTCGTCATTATCATATAAAAGATGATCTTGTTCCGTTTATACAAGTAATTATAGGCCTAGTCATTAAATTAAAATTACTTCATGAGTGGAACAAATAATTTTGTCCGAATTGTGTCAACACCGCCCGTTTGGTTTTTTGTTTAACTTGATTATCCAGACGTTCAATTTCTTCTCTGAGTGCTAGTAACCTTGATAATCTTGACTATGTTATCATACTGCCGTCCATTCTAAGTTCAATGGTGCTAAATGTACCCGATAATGTTCGTGTTTGGACGCTTATTTAATACCTTGCCAGTGAATGACAGTGGGGCTATTTCTTCTGGCCAGTTTGGGTGTAATCTGATGTCTGCTTCAATGGGTTGTTGGTATTTATTTACCAACAATTCCTAATGTTAATGGAACTGACTCAAAGTAGGTCAAATCTTCTTCGGCAACTTTGGAACTCGTTTATACTAACTGAGATTTAGTTTACGCTACAAATGCGGTTCTTCATTCTTGTTTTAAAGATTAAGAAATTAATCGGGGTTAACCGGAAAATAACCGGTTATTACCGACGGTTACCCGGGTCGTAAAAATCACTAACCGTTTCAACACTAATGACAACCCATCTTTTAAGAAACAATTGACAATCGATAGGTTCTCAATATAATCAAAATCCATGTAGTAAAGCACAAAAACAAAAAGAGCATTACATTAAGATTCTTTACAAGCACATGGAAATTTTCCTTTCTTCTCTTCTAAGTTGAATGAATCCGCTTTTACTGAAAATTGAAAAAGAAATTTAATTCTTTGATCTGGGGCCTTATTCTAGAAAACTTAACTTAGAATGATTTTAGCATTTCAATCAATAAAATTGATTTTAAATTCAGAATTATTATCCAATCAGAGTACTGTATTTCTTACAATCTAGATTTTATCTAAGTTAAGTTTTCGAGAATGAGGCCCCAGATGTCACAGACCTAATGACTTTCAGATGGTCTTACACCAACTTTACAACGTCAAGCTATTACAATGACCTCATGGTTTTAGATACAGTTCATAGTACAGTTAGTTTTATATTGTTAAGATGAATGGACTAGTGATACCAGGCGTCCTAAGAAAGAAGTGAGAAATTTCTACCTACCATCTGGTTTTATATTCTCTAAATAATCTTCAGCCACTTTTGTAAATAATTCACCTATAAACATATATCTTTATTATAAGAAACAACCTTCTTTTACAAGGATAACAACTTAGGTCCACAAGGATCCTTTCTACCAGCTCGTCCTTGGCAAAACTTTTTGATTTTTTCAATAACTATCCATACCCATTTACAGCTGATTCATGGAAAAAATAACTTCCTAGGTAGATTATATTACTAAAGATAGTGGACCACGGCCATATACGCCTAACGAAAAATTTAATCGGGATAAAATTAAACTTTCTCAAACCTTTCGATTTAGGTCCAATAACATCCATTTTAAGTTTCATCAAAATCGGTTGAAAACTAAGAGAGTAATAGCATATTTAAGATTTGGGGCAAGGGCAATAACTCTGCTTGTAACGATCGAAAATAGCTCAAATTCGAACTTGATCTTCGTTTTCTGAATATATATACACATATCAAATTTCATTTGATTCCGTCAAAAACTCTAGTTTTTAGAGCGTTTACAAGCAAATGTTGATGGACGGACCGACGGATTTGGGGCAAGGGCAATAACTCTGCTTCTAACGATCAAAAATAGCTCAAATTCAAACTTGATCTTCGTTTTATGAATATGTATACGCATATCAAATTTCATTTGATTCCGTCAAAAACTCTAGTTTTTAGAGCGTTTACAAGCAAATGTTGATGGTCGCACCGACGGATTTGGGGCAAGGGCAAGAACTCTGCTTCTAATGATCGAAAATAGCTCAAATTCGAACTTGATCTTCGTTTTATGAATATGTATACACATATCAAATTCCATTTGATTCCGTCAAAAACTCTAGTTTTTAGAGCGTTTACGAGCAAATGTTGATGGTCGCACCGACAGATTTGGGGCAAGGGCAATAACTCTGCTTCTAATGATCGAAAATAGCTCAAATTCGAACTTGATCTTCGTTTTATGAATATGTATACACATATCAAATTTCATTTGATTCCGTCAAAAACTCTAGTTTTTAGAGCGTTTACGAGCAAATGTTGACGGACGGACGGACGGACGGACGGACCGACGGACGGACCGACGGACGGACGGACAGGGGTGACTACAATATACGTCCTCATAGAGAGATGAGGGCGTATAAAAACTTACGTATATTTTCCCCTGTCTTACTGGATGTTTCGTATAATTCTGCCATCACATCTACAATGATAATAAACTACGATGGTCTACAATAATGATAACTAACCTTCATTTTTAATCTTATTTTAATCTAATTGCACAAACAATACCCTTTTACTGAAGGTTGTGTCTATATACCTGTGCCTGTGCTTTCGTAACACTGCTATAACACAACCTATAATTCCTAATCAAATTTGAAGCATTTTCTGATGCTGGTTTAATGAAGTTATTTTATTTTTAGTTTATTCTTAAAAAGAAACAATAACTTGGCAAAACTGATTTATCATTTTCAAAAGCACTCAGAAGTCAGAATATTACATTTATAATTACTTCTATTCCTCTCCATTGGCAAATAAGTTCGTTTAATTTCATGATTTTCTTTTTTTTTTGGAAGTAAAACAAAATGGTGTGTACCTGTTGCTAATGCTTGAGCTTCTTTTTCATTTACTGACCGTTGAGAAGGATCATCATCAACAATATCTTTCTTTGTACCACATAAATATATTTTACAATTCTACAATAACATATAGCAGCAAAATAAGACTTTGATTGGCATTGACATTAATCAGGGAGCTTTTTTGCAATCATTAGGTGGAAAATAAAGACCAAGTTGAGAACATGTCTAAAATAGCATATGGATTGTTGATAAACCAAATAAGGGAAACAGAACTGTCAATCAGGAGCAGAAAGCACAAGGCATTTAAGAGCTCAATGAAAAGAAATTAGAACATCAAGCCTGTAAAAATGGACTTCCCTATGTCCTGACATATGTACAGCAACAGTTCATGTGTTATACTATAATAGAATCTAACCCACTATTTCATCCACTTACTTTGGCTGTCTATGCTAACCTTCTTTAAATCACCAAATTTTACGTATCACGATAATCTGAATACTTGTATAACATAAAGAGTTATTTCTTGAAAAGAAAGCAAACTCTCCAGAATGAACAAACCTCTTCATGAGCCTGTAGTTCACCAATCCAGAATCGAAGTCTGTCAAAACTAGATTTATCTGTGAGATCAAAACATAAGACGGCAGCCTTGGCATTTCTATAATATATTCTACTCATAGATTCATATCTCTCACTGCCAGCTGTATCCTGCAAAAATACAGACAATTACAGGAATCATGATTAGATTAATAATCTCTTTGAGTGCCAGATTAAGCATTGGATTATCATTCAACTGAGGTAAAGTCTGACCAAAGATATCTTATATTGAACAGTGCATTTGTTACACAGCCTGTAAAACAAAAGGGAGCTGTAATGGTTCAGTGACAAGACTCTAGCTTGTTAACATGAAGATCCAGGGGTCGTTCCTTGCTTGCACAATAACTTCAGTTGTCAGTGATACGTGTCGAAGAAGCTGATATGGAAAAGCTTTAAAAAAAAAACATGTGCTACAGGCTACAGATCCACAAATTTCAATTGTAAAATTAAACTGTAAGTAAAAGAATTGGAGTATAATATTTTTCTCAATTTCTGCATTCATAATTCATAAAATATTCAATGTAAAAATTATTTAACATACCCAGATACCCAAAACTACTGATTTTCCATTTACTGTCATTTTCTTGGCACCAAAAGCTGCACCAATTGTCTAAAATATATAAAAGTGGCTTGTGAACAATAGGTCACAGTTTGGCAATCTCACATAATATTGAATGTGATCATGTGGGTATTATCCTACATAAAATTTTGTGAATTTGACAAAATATATGACATCCATTTCTCATATAACACATTTCTCATCAAAATCTGTTCCGACATTGTTATATTGTAGTTGAACAATTTTCTGCCAAAGATCTTAAAATATATTCATAAGTTCTTGCAGAGTAATTGTATATTTGGCACTCTCCCATTTTTAGGGGGGAAGTTTGAAACTTGAAAAAGACAATATTATGGAATATAACACACTTCTTTAATACGGATAAGCACATAACGTTTCAACACAATATACACGTGTCGTCATCAGATTATTTTATTGTATTACATCTGATGACGACACGTGTATATTGTGTTGAAACGTTATGTGCTTATCCGTATTAAAGAAGTGTGTTATATTCCATAATATTGTCTTGTGTTTTGTTATATGTGCTCCTCGCTTCTATATTTCGTTCAAATCTTACTTGAAAACAGTAGGTAGTAAAATTTCATTTCATTTTAATAGCCTACTATAACTAAGATAGTTTTTGAGAAAGTTCAAAACTTACATTATGATAAGGGACTGTATCACCAGTATAACGTTCATGTATATATCTCTCTACTAAACATGTTTTACCAGCGTACGATTTGCCCAGTAAAACAACCTTAACATCCACTTTACTACCACTCATTATAAACTTTCATTGGTCTTTCTACAATATTAATAAATTAAAACATCAAACTCCATTTGCCCTTGTACATGATAAAATAAAATAGTCATTCCAATAGAGCTATAATAAACAAACCATTAGCATTCAAAGAAATACTGATATTATTTTAAAATTGGGCGCTTGTTTGGATTCTAGCCTAGAACCCTATGCAACGCTATTTACCAGCTTTGTATAAATATTCCTGAAATATTCCAATTGATTCTTGAACTTTTAAAGACAGAAGGCGGCAATATTCTGAGGAACAATAATGAAAGGCAGACAACAGACCCATCAATAAGATTACACTTTTAAACAATGCGTCAACCTCTTTGACAACCGGCAACAATAAAGGTTTCCGTTCTCAATCCGGACGAGGCCGCTATTGAATGGTACTATTTACATTACAGTGAACTCAAGTGGTCTGAAAACGGTTCTTCAGTTGTAGTGTAAACGGTACCATAACCATTCTCGGAACGGTTATCTGTGGAACTCTTCTTGAAAGAAGTTAAATTTAATGCCTTGTAGACACGTTTACCTAATCGGAGATATCTGGTACTGAAATGACGAAATTTCAAGGGAAAAGTTGAAGGTAACTTGTTGAGCATGCGCAGTAAACCATTCTCAGAACGGTTACCATTTACATTACACATTTTAATCGAGTCCGTTCTCGGAACTGTTCCGAGACAACTTTATCGAAGTGGGCCAGAATTGGAACCGTTCTGAGAACGCTCGACCATTTGCATTACACAAAATTTAACCGTTCTGTTCTCAGAACGCAATATTTTTGTAATGTAAAAGTGGTTATTTTCTATGATTATTATTAAAAGAGGTCCAGTATTGCAAATTAATAGGGTACCATCTACCTATTTGACTACAGTATAATGCAAACTATATCTGCATCAGGAGATCATGTGATTTGATACTTGAAAAGAGCATAGCAAAGTGAACTCTGAACTCTATTTAAGTGGTATATCATTATTTCCCTTCCTTAGCCTGAAGCCTGATGAAGAAACAAAATCATTTTTCATTGCTCTCCTTTATTTGAATCCATGAAACACAAAAGTTGTCCTTACTGCATCATTTTAGAAATTCAAGGGATACCCCAGGGTACTTACTACTAGACAAATGTCATTTCCTTTAACGTCTAATTCTCACAAACTATAAAAACTCTTCAAAAGTGACACAGAAAATGACAGTTTTTAACCAAAAGGGTGTTGTGTTTCTATTTTTAGAATGATGTCAGACGAGTTACGGCCCTTAGGGGTTTTCCAAGTTTTTCACTTAAAATTGCCAACTCAATGATTTTCTATAAACGAAGAATTTCGAACTTTCTTAACTACATTAAAATGACAACGATTTGGTGTAACATATGGAAAATATTTCCAAAGCAATGGAAAAACTTTATACAATGTAAGAAAATTTAATTTGATGAATATTACCTATATTTAAAAAAACATATACTTCGTTTCTGTTTATCATAGTGTTACACCTTTAATGTAGCCCATGTGTTTTCATTGCATTTCTTTTCATCACAATTATTTCAAAATTTTGATACAAGTTACAATATCATATATTTATCACGTAATCTGAATTCCGTGCCCAGATTTTCCACAGTCTTCTTTTAAAAAAGGTAAGTATGGAAGTCTTAGAAATGACACATAGACAAATACAAATGCTAGAATAAATAGTCAAATTGACCATTTACCAAATCGGACTATTCAAACTGTAACCAGGGCAAATGGGACATATATGTTAAAATCAGTATTTTCAAGTGATATGAAATTAATTCTTAATAATTGTAGTTATACATAGTGATATAACATTTTCTGTATATAAATCACTATCGATTCATTTAATTTACAGTAGAGAATGTGAAATTTCCACACCTTATCTCTATGTGGAGCTGAAAACTAAATAAGAGAATGAGCAATTGTATTTGATAAATTTATGTAAGATTTGAACGACATGTAGAAGCGAGGAGCACGTATAACAAAACACAAGACAATATTATGGAATATAACACACTTCTGTAATACAGTTAGGCACATATTTGACTGTATTAAAGAAGTGTGTTATATTCCATAATATTGTCTTGTGTTTTGTTAGATAAATTTATGATATATTGAATATTTGTCAAATGAGAGAAATTGCGGATGGAGTATTAATTATTCTTTTCTTTTGTAAAAGTGTTGAGTTTTCCTCTTTATTTTATATAGTTAAACAGTTCAATACAGTTCATTCGATTAACTTTTTATTTGTTTAATGTAGACAGGTTTGATTGGATCTAGTTTTCATTATCTTTATTAAGTTTATAACAAGTGCCTCAATCAATATTAATATTACATATAGATAGATATATACTGTATATATTGCTTCTAAGAGTTTGTCAAGTGGGCAATAAACTCAAAATTGGCCCATTGTTATTTTATTATCCTTACATATTCAAATTACATTATCAACTCTTTAATCCCTTTCTTTGATAATCAGGTCTAATCTTGTTATTCAATTTTGTCTTGAACATCAAGTATCATTCAATATAACAAGTCAAGTGTGATCAAGTTGAATATTGGGTTTAGTTTACAAAATGGATTGTCTTTGGTAGGTTTAGTATTTTTTATTTTGAAAAAAACTTGTCTATTTCCAATTTGTGTTTGAAATTTTAGATATATTCATTTCTTAAATAGTTGCTGTCATTTTTTTTTTTTCATGTTATATTTCTTTGTTGAAACTTAAGGGACCAAACACATAAAACTTAACACTGAGTTAAATCCATATTTAACTGTCAAAAGCCAAGTTAATGTTTAACTAACTCTGAATTTAATTTTAGAATAAGTAATAATTGGCATTAGCTTCTGCTGAAAGTGGACCTTATCTTGCACACTTAAAAACTAGATGGTGTTGTTTATTTATTTATCCTACTATTGTGCTTGACTATACTTTATTATTTGGCGTGTTTCATTTGTCTGAAATGACAATACAGATTATAAATTTAAAAAGAGTTATAACATTACAACTTTAAAACAAAATTCCTCTTTCGGTTGAGTTATTTTTGATATTCTCGGGTTTTGCATAACTAACAATAAAGGGGTTAGGTATTATAAAAGAGGAGATAATAAAAAGGCCAATATAAGAATAGTAGATCAATAAGTCAGATTTAATAATAGAGAACATAACCTATATAACCTTCTATTCATACTAGACAATTGTACAAATATTTAGGTTACTATTTATTGTAATAAAGGACTAAGTAGTAGTATTATTAGGTCTATTCAATCAGATACTAGCAAAGTCAGTCAAGCACAAATATTTCTTTGAATTTTATGATTTTGACAATCATCATATATTATTGTAAATTCTAAAAGGCAAAAGAAACATCACTTCTGATATTGATAAAACTTAACATACGGTACACTGTTTGTTACATGATCAATAAACTCTAACCGCCTAAAAGTTTATTCGACACTAAAGATATGCATTGGAAAATAAGATATAACCTTATATCCACATGAAGTTTCTTTTGCCTTTCAGTATACCCCTTAAAGGGGAATGTTCAGCATTTTCAAGGGTCGATTTGAAGGCTTATATTTCGAGGGAGAGTTGTGAACATTATTATGAATTAGATAGCAAAAAAAAAATCAGGTTCTGAGACAAAAAATTTATTGGTCGAACAGTTAGTGAACATATCCCTTTAACTAGATAAGGTACATGAACAGTGTTTTCAGTTGTACCTTTTAAATAATTTTTATATCTAATGCCTCTTATTGAATCTATATCCTTATAATTCATCAGAAACAAAATCGTTTTCAATTGTTTTTGATTTTTACCTTGATTTCTATGTCTTTAATCAGATTGTGATACATCATATAAAGTCTGTGAATTTGTTTACTTTGATTTAACATCAATTTTGATTATTTCAGGGCAATTTACTAACAGTTGATAGAAGAATGAAATGATTATAAGATCTTTATATAGTCAACTACAACTATTAAAACACTGCAATACAGTTCATAGACTTACTAGAATGGCGAAAAGTAAATTTGAGTACGTGAAGAGTTTTGAATTAGAAGATAAATGTCTACCAGGATGTTGGATTGTAGTCAGAATTGATGGTAAATCATTTCACAGGTGAGGAGTATGTTTAAAATTCATTTGCTTGATTGGGATGCGTTATTTGGTTGACATTTTGGGAAAATTTTGAATTTTAACCTCAAGTCGTCAAAAAGCCTCTTTAGGGTTTGATCACACTTAAGACAGAGCGGTGTAGCACAGAACAAGTTATGCTTTTCTGCTCTAATCTATGCTGCGTCATTCCTCTTGCAATGTAAACAGCTGAGCGTCTGTACATCGAAAACCATCTATACATTAATGCTTCTTCTAACCGCTCTACGCCACCCTTGTCTGCCTGTGATCGAACCCTATGACTTGATATATATGTAGTTACATGATCAAAATATGAAGATAAGCCAGAAAGTTTCGTATTTCATAGTCGCAAATTCTTAAGTCAGTCTAATTAAAATCAGACCCTAATTTCGTTCGTTCGTTTTTTTTACCACTACATTAGGGTCTGAGAACCAGGCGCGGCAACAGCCGTTCACGTTAACTTTGACCTTACCTTGATAAACATGACCTGATAAACTAGTCTACAGCACTTAGGAATCCTAGAATGCACCTATTGTTCGTGAACAAAATCCCAGCGCGGGAGAGGGCAAAGATCTGATTGGTTTAAACAAAGGTCATTAAGGTTAGGTCAAAGTTAACGTGAACGGCTGTTGCCGCGCCTGGTTCTCAGACCCTAATGTAGTGGTTAAAAAAACGGGTTTAAAAAAAACGAACGAACGAAATTAGGGTCTGATTTTAATTAGACTGATTCCTAAGTGGACCTATTATTAGACATGACCAACTATCTTATAATGAAATTTTATTAAATTCTGCTTTAATTTCTATAAAATTGACTCTTTATTTCAGGTTTTCTGATGTCCACCATTTTGTGAAGCCGAATGATGAGAGAGCTCTAGGTTTGATGTGTCGTGCTGCTCAAACAGTTTTAGAAGATTTTAAGGATATTGTTTTAGCGTATGGACAGAGTGATGAATATAGTTTTGTTTTTAAAAAAGATACGTCTGTTTATAACAGAAGAAATAGGTACTGTTTTTTATACGCCCACATGAAAATGTGGACGTATATTGCTGTCACCCCTGTCCGCCCGTCCTCTGTCCGTTCGTCCGTCGGTCCGTCAACAATTTCTTGTGTACGCGATAGACACCAGAGTTTTTATCCGATTTGAACGAAACTTGGTATGTGTATTCATCTTGATAATATCTCGGATAAGTTTGAAAATGGCGCAATTCTGATCGTCAGTTTATGAGTTATTGCCCTTGACTAAGTGAAAAAACGTTGAAATTAACTTGTGTACGCGATACATGCTAGAGTTTTTATACGATTTGAACGAAACTTGGTATGTGTATTCACCTTGATAATATCTCGGATAAGTTCGAAAATGGCGCAATTCTGATCGTCAGTTTATGAGTTATTGCCCTTGACTAAGTGAAAAAACGTTGAAATTAACTTGTGTACGCGATGGAAGCTAGAGTTTTCATCAGATTTGTATGAATCTTGGTATATGTACTCATCTTGATAATATCTCGGATGAATTCGAAAATGGCGCAATTCTAATCGTCTGTTTATGACTTATTGCCCTTGACTTAGTGAAAAACGTTAAAATTAACTTGTGTACGCGATAGAAGCTAGAGTTTTCATCAGATTTGAATGAAATTTGGTATACGTATTCATCTTGATAATATCTCGGATGAGTTCAAAAATGGCGCAATTCCAGTTGTCAGTTTATGAGTTATTGCCCTTGACTTATTGAAAAATACGTTAAAATTAACTTATGTACGCAATATAAGCTAGAGTTTTTATCCGAAATTGAATGAAACTTGGTATGTGTATTCATCTTAATAATATCTCGTATGAGTTCGAAAATGGCGCCATTCCAGTAGTCGGTTTATGAGTTATTGCCCTTGACTTAGTGTAAAAACGTTAAAATTGACTTGTTTACGCATAAGAAGCTAGAGTTTTTATCCGATTTGAATGAAACTTGGTATGTGCATTCATCTTGATCATATCTCGAATGAGTTCGAAAATGGCGCAATTCCAGTCATCAGTTTATGAGTTATTGCCCTTGACTTATTGAAAAAACGTTAAAATAAAATTGTGTACGCAATAGAAGCTAGAGTTTTTATCCATATTGAATGAAACTTGGTATGTGTATTCATCGAAAACGGCGCCATTCCAGTAGTCGGTTTATGAGTTATTGCTCTCGATAGAGGCTAGAATTTTCATTCGAATTGATTCATCTAAATATCAGCTCAAATAAGTGCGATGTTGCAATCAACTTTTTCAAATATTTAAATTTGCTGAAGTGGGCGTATGTTACCTTGCCTGGCAAGCTATCTTATATCTTTATTACAACTGTGTTACCACTGAGAGAAAAAGGTGGCTTTAAGCTACCTTTAGTGTGTTTCCACTGGACAATTTGTCGAAGCGTTACAATTTAGGAACCATAATGGTTCGGCTATCGAAGTCTTTGGAGTTTATTTATTGTCGGTCAGCTAGCTTTCATTAAGGCAGTGGAAACACAAAAGCCGGCTTTTCTTATTCGATAGTAGGGGCACATGCTGTTTATCATTCACAAGCAGAGTAAATAGTAGTCTTGTCTCGGCAAGCTGTTATCTGTTGAAGGAAATGTTTTCACGGACAAAACCTGAGTCTAAATGAATAAATGGTTGTTGTGACATATTACATATCTGTTCCTAATCTTTCCTAATCTGAGGATAGAAAATCAGGGAGCAATTAAAGCCACGATTGGCTTAGGGATTATCCAAGTTACTCTTGTGAACCCAAGTTGTTATCCTTTGTTACTTCTTTTCTTTAAAACATTCAATTATTTTGAAATATCTAACTAATTTATATTTCAGTAAAATAGTCAGCAATGTAGTCAGTTTATTTACCTCAGCGTTCGTCATGTTTTGGCCGAGATTTTTTAGTACCCAAGATCTACAGTACCCTCCGTCGTTTGACAGTCGTATTGTTCTATATCCTAATGACCAGATATTACGAGATTATTTATCTTGGAGACAAGCTGATTGTAAGTTTTTTCACATTATTTCATTTTACACTGGGGCCATTTTATGTCCACACTTCTTAAGAAGAGATTTGTAAGGGTTTTTTTCTAATCTTTTTATGAGTTTTTGGGATACTGTAGAACTTAAACTAAGTGTTATGTTCATTATCCTAAAGTTCCTTCTATGTTAATAGCTATTAGTAGCTTTTGAGATAGTGAAGTTATGAAATGAATTGTTTCAGTGGAATTGGAGAAATCTGAGAATTTGAATGGTGCTAAGCTAAGCGATGCTTTCATTGTTTAATTTCTCTGATTTGATTATTTTAATATAACGACAACTCATATGTTCACTATGTTACAGGTCATATAAACAACTTGTATAATACAGTCTTTTGGAAACTGGTTCAAGGTAAAGGTTTAACCCCTGCTCAGGCTCAACAAAGATTAAAGGTAAGGATATGCTCATATGCATTGGTTGAGTCTAACAGGGCAAAACTGCTAATTTGGCTGTAATTCTAGTCTTATAAGATTGAAATAACATACATTCTATTACACAAAAACTTAAAACAGAATGGAATATTAATTTCTGTCTGTCTGATTTGCAATGCATTGTTTGCTCTTTTGGGTTGTCACTTGTCTGTGCAGCAATGATGCTGATGCATGTTGTGATCATAAAATTCATTATCTATGAACTAATTGATATAATAGAGTGTATTTGACTGAAGTTATTTTTAGAGGATGTTGTCAATAAAAAAAATATAAATGAGAAACCATTAATTTTGTGTTAATTTGTTTCAGGGAACATTATCAAGTGATAAAAATGAAATATTATTTTCTGAGTTTGATATTAATTATAATAATTTACCCGAGTTATATAGAAAAGGTTCCATTTTAATACGCAATAGGGTATGTTAAACACTTCTACATATAGAGTTTTCTGCTCCTGTGTTCAAATCAGCCAATCAAAATTAATCTTCAAACCAAAATTGTCTGCTCTTGTTCATTTAATAGACATAATGTTCAAGTGTCAAATCATTATAGAGAATAGTATGCTGAATGTTTGGGTCAGATCTATTCTTTAGCTAAATAGCTAAATTTTTTACATATCGGGTGTCCACAATGTCCGCAATTTTGACTGTAAGTATATCAGATCTTGGTGAACCAATCTCTTGAGAAATTCTCACGTTGCAGTAAATCCGCAAGAATTTTGAAAGAGATCAGTTTACAAACAGCTGAGATACTTCCCGTCAAACTTGGGGACGTTTTTTTTAGCTACAATGGATTTAAATGTTTTTTCTGCTATTATTATTACCTGTCCTCATAAGTCGTCATAAGAGCAGAAATTTAGCACATTAAACTTCATTTAAATGCCCACAGTTCAACATATTGCCACCCTGCTCGCAATATCATTCTTTATGATATATGCTATATTTGTTGTTATTTCAGTCATCAGACAGTGAAACATCCACTGGCAACCAGGCCAGAAATAAATCAGCATTTTCCAATAACCACCATCTTCATTCCCCACGAATACAGACATTACACTGTGATATTATACGTGAAGAGTTTTGGAGAGAACATCCAGAGATTCTTGACCCTAAAAAATCTTCCTGATCAGAAGTCAAGAGAAGAGAAGCATATAAAATCAGATTTGTGATACATTTAATTCATGTGTAGCTGGAAAAAGACATTGAAATATAATGATATGGGAACATGATATTGACATTTTAATATGTGAATCCATGATTATCTAAGTTTGAAAAAAAAAAAATGGACTAGTATATTAGTGATTTGGAAAAAAGTGTATAATAGACAATTTTTGAAATACAGTGCCGTGCAATAATTATTCGTACAACATGGTGTCATTACTTTTGCTCTAAGACCTTACTTACTTGCACATCGCTTGGAAATTATTACAATGGGGTAAAACCATCACCTATGTATCAGAAATGTCGGACGTGTCCAGGAGTACAATAGAAAGTTTAAAGAAGCATGTAGAACGAAGGGGGTTCATAGTATACACCGGAGACGAGAAAGGCAACCTATTTCTATGTACGAATATATATTGCACAGTTCTGTATATATAGGGATATGGGAAGTAAATGATTTATTTTATGTCTTATTCATAAAGAAATGGCTATTGGAACTGTTGAAAATGAAATGACAATCAAATACAGACATTTGTTGCATGATTTCAAGGGGTGATTAGTTCTATTTTGCATGAGATGGTATAATGGAGACTACGCAGTTTTAAAAGAAAACAATAAATTATTGCCTTTTTCAGAGATACAGCTGTTGAGGGATCTTTTACTATGCACAGTCTAATTAAAGCAGAAAATGTACTGAGTTAGCAAGGAAGGGGCTAAAAGGGAATCGGGGAAAGATATTTTCAACAAATAGACATTGAACATGCCCCAATGCTAAAAAATAAAGAAATTAAATAAATGGAGTTTAACGTCCTGCTTTTCTGCACCTATATGGGCTAATTGAGGACGGTGGAAAATAAAGAAGACACTTGAATTAGTATTATGAGATAATGTATATTATTTTACACTTTGTATAAAATATTTGACAGTTATATACATTATACAATAAATATACAATAACATAACAAACAGCTAGTTTGGTGACAGTGCATTTTCAATTATAGATGATTTTTGCAACATTTGGATGAATTTTTGGATATAAGATAGTATGTGTTTTGGTTGTGAATTGACCAGAAATAAAGAGTATTACAAGGGCACAAGATTTTAGTAGCAGTTATGCTGCATATCAAGTCTATGGTGAAGATTTCTCTCATTGTCTGAATTGACCACTATCCATTGATATTGCAATAGGTCACAATCAAAAGATCTTTTAAGAGGTCACAATCAAGTGGTTTTTGATTGGTCACAATCTAAAGATCTTTACAATAGGTCACAATTAAAGATCTTTACAAGTCACAATTAAAGATCTTTACAATAGGTCACAATTAAAGATCTTTACAATAGGTCACAATTAAAGATCTTTCAATTGGTCACAATCAAAAGTTCTTTCAAAAGGTCACAATAAAAGAAATTTCGATAGGTCACAATCAAAATATCTTTCAATTGGTCACAAATAAAAGATCTTTTAATTGGTCACAATCAAAAGATCTTTCAATAGGTTACAATTACAAAATCTTTCAAACGATCACAAATAAAAGATCTTTCATAAGATCAAAATAGGTCCTAATTAAATGATATTTAAATTGGTCAGAATCAAAAGTGTTTGGCAACTAAAAGACTATTTCTTTGGCACATAATGAACAGCAGTGTCGTAATTATGCATAAACAGAGGGAAGGGGTTGACCAGGTAAGACTGAATAATACTTGTTAAAGATGGGCATTATAAGGCCAAAAAAAAAAAATGTCTTGGTTCTCAGGCAATGGAATTCTGAAAATTGGTGCGGGCGGGAGGCTTTTTTTTATTTTGGTGTCAGTGAAAATAAAATGGACACGACATTTAATAAAAAGGAAAATGTTCGTGAGGGAGGCTTTTTTTTTCAATGCACATAATAATATTATAAGTGTTCGGTCAACTCAGAGACATGTCAACTCGGAGACAATATTTTGTCGGTTAACTCGGAGACAAAATCCAACTTGGAGACAATAACAGCAGAGTCGACTCGGAGACAATTTTGGTTATCTCGGAGACAATAATATACAACTTGATCGTCGGTAGCAATATTTTCCGTTATGAAATTTGATACTGGTACCAATGGCTAGATCGATGTATAAAATTATGCCGTCAGCAATATTTGTTCATGCCGTGTCAGAACAATAAATATGCAAACTTGAACCAGTTTTATTGAAATTTAGTCCAATGACTATTTTGTAAACAAATTGAAAGTACTTTTTAATTTTGTTATGCAAGGACTAAACAACTGGTATCAAGTTGATGTATACGGTAGATGTTTTTTATCGTTTTTTTTTTTTAGTTGGCAATACATAAAATTTTCATTCTAAAAAATGGAACTTATTATTATTAATTATGAGGTTGGGTGACTGTAAACAATGAGATCCCGTTAATTTGTCACACCTTAGATTTAGGAGGGCTTAGAATCTGTACAGAAACAAAGGAGGTAATAAAGGTTGATTGTTACTATAAATAGAATCAAAGTGCTGACACGGGAAATTAGCAGATTTATTATCTGAATTCATTGCAATGGTTCATTATTTATACATTTTTGAAGGACGATCAAAATCAAATTGATGACAGATTTAAATAGATTCATTTTGGGTATGACAGTACCTTGGCTTTTGAAAGACTCAAAATTTATCGGTCCACTAAATTTATCGACTAGTTTTGCCTTTTGTCAATCGCGAGATTCATACGCGTGCGACCTTGAGTCAATGTTATAACGGGAAGATTGGTTTATTAAATTGTTTAAATAAAGTTTCGATCGTTTTGATCGGTATAAAATCTCAATTAAAAATATCTACCAAATATGTCCACTATTCTGCTGATAATAGTTGTGTCCGTGACATTTATTATTTGGAACGCGGTAGATTCTCGGGATATATCTCTATGTCCTAATACTGTAAGGGACATAACTCTATGTCTAATAGGAAGTAAGACTACAATGTATAGTTCAAAATGCGGGCGCGATATTTTTTTTTATTTTGAAATACAAATAAAATCCTTCGGGCGGTGACGATTTCGTCCATGCGGCGGTGCCTGAGAACCAAGACATTTTTTTTTTTCGGCCTAATGAAAGTTCACTAATATACAACTATTGCTCTCGCTATGATATGGATTAACAGAATTGTTTTGCTTCTACAGATTTTGTTTGTATATTAAATATCAAATTTTTGAAAACATTGTAAGAATGAGTAGATGATACAGCACAAATTTTGGATTGGCAGAATTATTTGAATGTTTTCAGACGAGAAGATATTAATTTTTATGCTGTATTCATAATTCCAGTATATTGCCCAGCCTTTAGTCTTATGGATATCTGTGAAAAGCAAATATTGTTTTTGCCAATAATGAAAAAATTAAGACAAAATAAAACTTCGATGAGTTGAGGACGATCAATGAATACACTTCCAAAAAACTTCTGTCTTATGAAAACCAAATAAATTTAAATCCTCTCTAATGAAAAAATTAATATTTCGAATTGAAAAAAAAAACACTTTTTGCAAATGAATACCTGCAGTTCAACTGATTACCATATCTTTAGAAGATACAGTATCGGGCTTTGGCTGACAAATTTATCTAACCAACAAGCAATATTCATTTTGTTAATGCAATAAAAGGAATGATAAGTCAAACCCTATTTCATAAAATTCAAGACTTTCAGAAGAAGTCCACAGCAGATCAATGTGATCAAGAAAACCTCCAGACATCGAATCCAGGAGGCTAAACTTAAAGGAAAATTGCACTTTTTTCACACTAAAAAACGACACACAATTGTTCGAGTTGCTTTTCGTTCAGCATGTATAATGCCATAATGTATTTATCACAATATAATGTAAGAATTAACAGCTATCCATGTACTGTTGTACCGTTTTCTAAACCACGTAACTGTTTTAACACAGTTTCTACTAATTTTTTCTTGTCTCTTTCATTCTTTTTTAACGCTGAGAATAAATTATTTTTCTTCTTATCAGCATTGTTTAATCTGAAAAAGAGATAATTTCAAATGAGCTAAAATATTCCAAATTTTCATACTCATGAAAGTTACAAAAGTTCAGCCAATCACAATTATTCTACAGAATGTATCATCATCTTTTGCTCAAAAAACAGCCAATCAAAATCAACCTTGAAACAAGAGTTGTCTTTTCCTGCCAAGACGCTGAGTCATATAGTCTTGAACAATGACAAAGGTTGAGCAGAATGGATTAAATGGGTGCTCCCCCCAAGAGAAATCTGCAAGCATTTATGATCCCCTTCACTAGGGTCATCTTTTGGTTTTGTGTGAAGCTTGTCAGGGCCAAGCTCCCATGGTTCACACCCTAACCACAGGGCTGATTACTTGCTACTCTTGTATGATCAAAGGATAAAAATTTAAACTTACTTTTCTAAGAGATTAATAGCTGTATATCGAGGTACTCTGATATATTTCGAATGTTGTTTACCATAGTCAGCTAGATACATCGACCAGTCCCAATTTATAAACAGATCTAGTAACTAAACACAGAAATGAGGTTAGAGGTGGTTAAATATTATTTTCAACATATTAACTTTGTCAATTAAAATTATGGGGATACCATTGTCTATTTTCAATTTCGGAATACTCATTATAAGTATATCAATTAATAATTGTTAAAAAAAACTTAATACAGGTATTCAGGGTTCATACAGATCATCTGAGCAAATTTCATGACTTTCCAGACAGTATTTAGCCTATTTTATTAAAATCATGAACGGGAGGGGTAACTTGAGACTATTCTGGATCATGATTTTTATACGCCCACTCGAAAGATGGGCGTATATTGTAATCACCCTGTCGGTCCGTCGGTTCACATTTAGTTCGTGCTCACTCTACAGGCTACAATTCTTTATAGATTCTTTTGATTTTGATATTGTGGGTCAATGTCATTATGAAGATGATCCCTATTGATTTTCGTGATGATCGGATAATTTTTCACGGAAATATCGTGTCCGACTTGACGCTTCACTGTATTAGCTATACTGTGCATCTCGTGCTCACTCTACAGGCTACAATTCTTTATAGATTCTTTTGATTTTGATATTGTGGGTCAATGTCATTATGAAGATGATCCCTATTGATTTTCGTGATGATCGGATAATTTTTCACGGAAATATTGTGTCCGACTTGACGCTTCACTGTATTAGCTATACTGTGCATCTCGTGCTCACTCTACAGGCTTCAATTCTTTACAGATTCTTTAGATTTTGATTTTATGGGTCAATGTTATTATGAAGATGATCCCTATTGATTTTCGTGATGATCGGATAATTTTTCACGGAAATATTGTGTCCAACTTGACGCTTCACTGTATTAGCTATACTGTGCATCTCGTGCTCACTCTACAGGCTACAATTCTTTATAGATTCTTTTGATTTTGATATTGTGGGTCAATGTCATTATGAAGATGATCCCTATTGATTTTCGTGATGATCGGATAATTTTTCACGGAAATATCGTGTCCGACTTGACGCTTCACTGTATTAGCTATACTGTGCATCTCGTGCTCACTCTACAGGCTTCAATTCTTTACCGATTCTTTTGATTTTGATTTTATGGGTCAATGTCATAATGTAGATGATCCCTATTGATTTTCGTGATGATCGGATAATTTTTCACTGAAATATCGTGTCCAACTTGACTTTTCACTTTATTAGCTATATTGTGCATCTCGTGCTCACTCTACAGGCTTCAATTCTTTACAGATTATTTTGATTTTGATTTTATGGGTCAATGTCAGTATGAAGATGATCCCTATCGATTTGCGTGTAGATCGGATAATTTTTCACGGAAATATCGTGGCCGACTTGACGTTTCACTCTATTAGCTATATTGTGCATCTCTTGCTCACTCTACAGGCTTCAATTCTTTACAGATTCTTTACAGATTCTTTTGATTTTGATTATGTGTGTCAATGTCATTATGAAGATGATCCCTATTGATTTTTGTGATGATCGGATAATTTTTCACGGACATATCGTGTCTGTCCAAGACAATGTGTTAATAAGTGTTAATTCAGTTTATATTCACAGTTCTTTCTTTCAACTAAATGTGAATGGGCAACAAACAAACACTCACACTTACAATCAAAGCTATCTGTGGGCGTATGTTACCTTGCCTGGCAAGCTATATTTTTATTTGACATAGCAAAAATAGGAAATGGTATGAAATATCATTTGCGAACCCTGGGTATTGTTTAGTTAGGATAATAAGAGCACTTCAAGAGATTAGAAGAACTTATCTTGAAATATGAAAGATTGAATCTTACTTGTCTCAGATCAGCAAAGGCCAGTTTTAAAGTTCCATCACTAGATCCAGGTACTGGCTCTGAATCAGCAAACTCTGAAAATAAACAAGTGAATATTATAATCAAATAATAAAAACATCTCCACCACTTGCCTAATGTCAATTCCTACATAAATGTGAACCTAACAACATGTTAAACTGTTTGTTTATTGTCAAGTAATCAGATAAATGGAAAAGATTTTATGTGAAACAAAGGTCAAGACACAGAAATGGGCATAAGTATAACAACCTTTCCTAACATTCTTATTCAAGTACTTGCTGCTCTACATCTAAAAATACCAGACACTTTTATCAGTTTTTGAAGGCAGAAATAAGATACACACAAATTTGAAATGTTGTAATATTGAAAACATACCTTCACATTGTATTAAATCTAAATTAAATTGTTGTAACGCCCCCATTGTCATCTGTTTAACATCATTATCAACTAAAAACTCCATTAATTTAGCTGCTATATGTTGACATGCTGACATACACGCCGTTCTCGCTACTTTTTCCTACAAATATATCAATATTATATTTAATTCAAATTCTGTTTTTCACCTTATTTTTAATTGACCAATTTCCTACACAGAGAGCAGAACCTCATCATCATGAACCCTTCAACAATCTTCAGAATGTTGAGTTATAAGAATTCGATTTCCATATATTTTCGAATATAATGCGCACCCATGTATAATGTGCACCCCTTCCTTACCCCATCAAAATCGGGGAAAAATTCATTTACCCATGTATAGTGCGCACCCCTTGTTGACGAAGGGTAGGTACTTTACTTGAATCACACAAGTTTGTAATAGGGCCACATAAAAAAAAAAATTGGTGATCGTCCTTTCAATTTCCGAAATCAGGGGAGGGGGGGGGGGAGGTTTTTTTTTTTTATTTTGACCCTAAACACAATCGCGGATCCGGATACGATGGCAGCGCATGCGCGGATGGGTGTTGTAGTTCCTACTATGGTCGCTAGATGGACCTACTAGTGGTATTTCCTATTATATTACAGTTATTCCGCGTTAAATGTCCGCGAAAAATTGAATTTTTGCTTTACCTACGCTATTGAGCGGATTGTTTACGTTTTTTTTTTAAAAATCAGGGACGGGGCCGTTTTCGGGCACGGGCGAGGACGATCACCAATTGTTTTTTTTTTTATGTGGCCTAAGCAGCGATTTGACAAAATACGCTAGACAGTAATCATGTAATTGAGGGCTATTAAAATCTAGAACTTATGATAGGTCTCAACTGATAATTTTACTCTTCACAATACCAAATGACAATTTAAATCAAATTTCTTCAGGAAAAGCTTTCTGAGTCATAATTTTCGAGAAATTTTAAAGAGCAAAAAGATTGAAAAAAATGCAACAATTGCTCAAGACAAGGGTTAAAGTATTAGTCAAGTGAAGGAGTTTCAAAGAAATATTTCATTTAAAGGTAATATTAAGTGAAATCTATTTTAGTCTGTGCTCGGCTAACATGCATTATGGATGTAATACATATTTCTAACAGTTTCAACAAGTCATAGTATGTTATTTTTAAATAAAATAAGCTAAAAGGGAAAGTTAAATCTTCATGCCTGAAAATGAAATGTTAGTATTAATAATCGAAATGAAGAAAAAAAAGAACTTAGTAGATTTTGCAGTCTTAACTCATGCTTTTTATTCAAACAAAAAGGGTTATAAATGAAAAACCAGTCATCTTAAAATAAATAATAAGTCTTAAATAATCTTAATTCTTAAATTATAACTTTCGTCGTCATGTTTTGATTTTGATTCTTTCTATTACTTGCATGGGTATAAAATGAAATATCTTGCTAAACATAAAAAGTCAATTAACAATGAAAGGTTTTGTCAAAATATTTTCTGAAATGAAATAAAACAATATCCGAAATAAATTCAGAGCTGGGGTTGCTCCCAAAAACTTAAGATATCATAACTTACTTGTCGGGTAAATATTACAGAACAATTTCAATTAAATTTGAGGCCCCATTTAAAAAACTGAAGTATTTTAGTGTTCATCTGATTTTCTTTTTAAAATTTAGTTTTATTATCAAATCAGATGTACATGTTGTTTTTAAAGATAGTGGACCACGGCCATATACGCCTAACGAAAAAGTCTTAATTTTAATCAGGAGTAAACTAAACTTTCTCAAACCTTTCGATTTGGGTCCAATAACATCCATTTTAAGTTTCATCAAAATCGGTTGAAAACTAAGAGAGTAATAGCATATTTAAGATTTGGGGCAAGGGCAATAACTCTGCTTGTAACGATCGAAAATAGCTCAAATTCGAACTTGATCTTTGTTTTATGAATATGTATACACATATCAAATTTCATTTGATTCTGTCACAAACTCTAGTTTTTAGAGCGTTTACAAGCAAATGTTGATGGTCGGACCGACGGATTTGGGGCAAGGGCAATAACTCTGCTTCTAACGATCGAAAATAGCTCAAATTCGAACTCGATCTTCGTTTTATGAATATGTATACACATATCAAATTTTATTTGATTCCGTCAAAAACTCTAGTTTTTAGAGCGTTTACGAGCAAATGTTGACGGACGGACGGACAGGGGTGCCGACAATATACGTCCTCATAGGGAGATGAGGGCGTATAAAAACTGGAAATTATCTTTGTTAAATTTTTGAATATAAGACCTTGATGTCCCAGAATCTCAACATAAACTTCCACACCTACGACAAATTCTTATCATAGGGCTTTGAGATTATTCAATAAGTAATATATGAAACAATACAAAATAAAATATAACCTAAGGTAGGGAAGTTGGCAGGCATCATGCCATTACTCACTGTATACAAATAGTCTGTACTCACAGTATCTTTAGCTACATCATCTCTCGTATAAAAATAACGCTTACAAAATAAAATTTATAAATCAGCTGATACACCCCCTTTTTTTGTATTGGGACAAAAATAGTATAAAGAATATCGCGTACAAAAATCAAATTTACTAATCAACCTAAGTAAGCTCTTTTTGTATATTGGATCAAGAAAAAGTATAAAGAATATCGCTTACAAAAATAAAATTTACCAATCCACCTAAGTAAGCTCTTTTTGTATGTCAGATTCATTGAAAATGTAGGAAATGCGCATAAAATCATAGTAAGATTCCAGCACAAAATTTTATATCAAAAGGTAATACATGGTAGCACATGGAAATCAGAAATAGGCAAGTGTGAAATTAACTTATGAAAAAATACTTTTGAACAAAAAAAAAAGTAACATTTCGTTCATCATAGAAATATTTTTTGCATCTCTGTAAATTTAAGACTAAGCTTGAAAGCAAAGCATGAAATGAGTAAGTCTATAGCCAAGGACAAAAGTGAACACAAGAAGAAAAGTAATATATGACTGATACAACACAAATTGAAATTGTAACAGAAATAAAAGATTGATTGAAATTGTGACAAAAGAAAGAAATCTTAATAAGGAAGCAAGTCTTCATACAACCCTTGTGAGGAAAATATCTAGAAAGATGGTGATGTTTTTTTAAATCTGCTGCAACAACTAACAACAACCTTATTATACTTCACAGACCTATACAATACAGTAGGAAAAAAAATCAAAGAAAAACACTATTTGGAAATTTGACTCTGTTTAAGATAAAAAGAAAAGTAAAAAAACCTGTTCACTTACAGGTAAGTTGGTAAAGGACATAAAGGTACTCTGTAGAAAGGCAATTAAATCCATGATATATCCACTGGAATGACCTCGTGATTCTGATATCGTCCAATCATATGTAGCTAGAATTAAAATGTATATGAGTAAACTGAAGGCAATATTACAAAAAACACACTGAACACTGCTAATATAACAAAATAAAATTAACTTAATAAATATAATATCTTAAGTCTCTAAATTTGATCAATTCATTAATGCTCTGAAAAGTTATGCTCTTGATTTATATTAACAATAAATCTTACAGATAATGGTGTCTTATTTATTAAAATTCTTTACCTACCAAGTTCTAAAAATTCATCTATTTTCAAATTAAGTTGATAATAAATATGTTGTTCAGCATCATTTCTTGCATCCTGAATAAATTAAGAAAACGTTCAGATATTATAAATAAACATTAAATTTCAATACCCTCGTCTATCAAAAAATACTGTGGTCCTGACTTAATGTAATAGCTACCAGAGCTTTAGATTACTTTAATTTGGGCACACCCTGTATTGGCTCAGCGTGGCATCAAAAATATAGAAAATTGGGCACAATTATTTGAGGGCTGCTAACGTTTACCGTTGTAACTGGCATGTAATCTAAAGCCCTGGCTACAGTTCAGGAGAGAAAGGTGGGTGATTATTATAATGAACATACCTTAAACATAGATGTTCCATGCAACCTTGATACATGTACACTGTCTTTTTCTGCCCTGAAATACAAGAATGCTATAAATAGACAATGATATCACACTATGTCTACTTAAGCTATAGTTATGTTACCAAAAAAGGATAAATCTTAGGGATTCTGTCCTGATTACATAAACAATATTATTCTTTAAATGGTAACAAACTTCAGTGATGTGCTAAATATATTGTTACTAGCTCTTTCTAGATATATCGAGTGTTAACTGGATTTTGACATTCAGACAGGATTTTGGCAGTTAGATAAAAAAAACAACCTATAGGGCAAAAATCAGCATTTTTCGGTTTGATTTGGGTTTTGAACCTTCCTTAAAATATAACTAAAAAAAAAAATTGCACTTTCTAGAGTCTTTAACCCAGCTCGACCTATCCCAACATTTAAATGTAACTTTCAAATGCAATAATTTCCAAGACAATGGGGTCATGAATTACAAATATGCTATTTTTTTATGGTCTTACAACTTATTATGTATTTGGTTTGTTGTAGTAATGATAGTTTAATACCTACCCTGTTATACTAGATATGTATTCTTCTAATAATGAACATGATTTCTCTAAATAGTTCATATTAATAGATATCTGGATTAACTGAAATATAGCATAGAATATCCTTAATCACACTGACAAATATCTGTGGCACTACTTTTAACACCTGTGTGGGCAAATGAAATAAGTGAACAATGAAGGAAAGAACGACAGCACAGCAGCATAAGCCTACTCTTTTTTTATTTCAAACTATTGAGAGATCTACCATCCGCACAACCAGTAGTACACACATCCTTGCTTATTGTTCCATTCGAATAACTATTATCATTATTTACTGATAGCCACTCAAGGTATTATCTTGAACCAATGCATGGATTAACTTTTAGATAAGCATGCAAGTGAAATTTTTACTCTCCCAAAGATAAACCACAACTACTTTAAAGTGGATGTAAAAAAATCAATTAACTCCTATACCTGTAAGAGTCCAAAGTTGGGCCGTTTGATCAACTGAGATAAACAACCACCCAGTGTTTTAGTTAATAAATTATTGGTTGATTTTCTTATCATATCATCTATTTCTGTATGGCTATAAATATAAACAAATATTTCATTCAAGAATTATGGACAAAGGGTTACTTTTTCATTTTAAGTTAAGTTTAAGCTGAAGCTCAATTGTCCGTTCTCTGTGTGTTATGGGATTATCACTACTGTAGAAAACAGTACAAGCAAATATTTTCAGAATCATGTCCGCATTTTTACCTCTGGACTGCACACTGAACCTTAAACCACATCTTTATTAATGATACACACTAGTTTAGCCTAATAAATTACTGATGACACAAGTAAAAGCTTTTTGGTGCAAATATTGAAAAGTTAAATAAAGAGAAAGTGAAATTAACAAACCTAAGATGTAAATCTGCTGAGAATTTTAAACAGGCGTTGATATATTCTTTAACTTGGTTAAATACACTCGGTACAAACTGAGAGTAGGGAAACCGTCTTGGAAATGGTTCCTGAAATAATAAATTTGACATTATAAACATCATTGTTTGAAACAATTACATATGTCTACTGTATTTCATTTTTAGAAGTAATAAGAAGGTAATAAATATTCATCATGTCACATGATTTTCAAACTGACTAATATGATACATACAAATTAATGACACCTTGCAAATAAAAAGAAAAAGTAAAAGTAGAGGTAGCCCCTCTCATATGAAAAACATTATTTTTATTATTTACTATTCAATGCTTAATAATAGAAGCTATGGTAGAAATTGAACCATGTTGCAATCTATTTATTAATAAATGGTATGGTTAAACGACAAAGCCTACTTTAACACAGTGTTTTCATTAAGTATCTATGAAAAAAAAAACCAAAACTTTTCACAGAAAATATAAGTTTTAAGTCTTAAAACTCCATGTTTAGAACTCAAAATAACTTACAGATTCTAATTGTTTGTCTATATAGGGTAACTGTGATGTTATTATACTGAACTCTTCAATAGTAGAAACACTAATAGGTGTATAATTATCTTCTTGAAATATTTCATTAAAAACATCTATCCATTGGTCAGATAAAATTTCACTATAACGATCTCTGATAAAAACAAAATAAAATTTAACCTCTTAAAGACCTGATAGCTGTTAAGGTAATTTGGTTGGCTCATATTCAAAGAGATCATCTCATCTTGTGTTTCAGATAGTAACACCCTCATCAGGTCAGCTCAATTTCTAAATGCAATTTAATTAGATCTGATGCATTAGAGCAAAGTGAGCAAAGTGAGCAAAGTAAGCAAAACGAGCAAACTTGGAAGCTCTGATTTGTTAGAATTCAATCAAATCAAATCACTGCACTTACAATTTTGTGTGACACATGAAAAATGTCTAATGATAAAACGGTATAAGGGGTAGTTAGTAATATCTTGACAATCTGAAGATGGAAATTTTAATGTTGAAGTAGTATTTAATACCTTGACATTATGAAAATGTTATGATTGGAACTTACCTCATTTCTAATAAAAGTTCTAACAATCTACCTACACTAAAACCATACCCCTACAATAATATATCGATAATTAATAACATTGTTATCATTTCATAATTTGTCCAACTTTCAGCAATTAAAAAAAAAATATCAGTGTTATAAGAAATATCTCATTTATAAAAATATTATGGATCATTTGGTAATATGATCACAAGATAATTTAGTCATACATAAATATCTTTGACTTAAAGGGGAATGTTCAGCATTTTTGAGGATCTCCGATATTTATGGATACACAGGGATTTGAAGGCTTAAATTTTGAGGGAGAGTTTAGAATATTATTATGAATTAGATGAGCTAAAAAATTCCAGATTCTGAGACTAAACATTTTTTAGTCAAACTGTTAATGAACATATCCCTTTAATGAATATCCTTTAAACACAAGTAATTTTTCTCAGTTCTAAAATAAACCCAATATTTCCCCTGTACCCTCCCTTCCTTTCCCCTGTAAAATAACTCACCTTTAGAGTGTGACAAAATAAAACTATTAACTTTTTAATTTCTAAAATTAACGTGGACATTCTACAGGATTGCTGGAAATAGAAGAAATAAAATAATAAAGTCATAACGTTGTAAAATATATAAATCATACATTAATACCTTAGTAACATCTCACAAAAAACAAAAATTAAGCTAAAGTAAGTAAATAAAGATAAATTAAAACAGCAGAAATTAAATTAATTATTGAAAATAACACAAAATAATACGGTTAGCAAATAAATCATTAATATATTCATTCAAGAATAAAACGAATATTAATTTGGGAAAAACAACCTAATCATAAACAGAAAATAAAAATGAAAATTTTGGCTTTGTATAGATGCACCAGTAATTATCAAAATATCAATTAAAATTCATGCATTAAGGACAATAAAATGCAAACTTTAAGGCCTGTTCCCCTAAAGACTTAATTAGACTATCATTAGCCTTAAGAAAATGGGCTCTAACTGTTCATTTCTTAGTCTATGAGACATGACAATGAAGGCAATATATTCATTTATAGCTCAATATTTCTCTGCATATTCTGTTAAATCTTGAAAAGCTTGTCTCATAGTCATAATGCAGACACAAGTTTCAGAAAGTTTCCTTATTGTATGGTTACTGGGTCTAAGTTTGAATGAGCAAATAAGCTTTGCTTCTCACAATAATAATAGGAAAGGGTTGGATAAACATTATACAATACAAAGTATCAATGGTTTGTGTACATGACAAAGGTAAATATATTTTAAGAACAAACATGCAAGGAATAATAAGGTATATGTAAGGTACATCTTAGATTAGGGGTTGGCAAGACACGATGCACATAAATAATATGATGGGCTATTAATTCAACATAAGTTCACTCAATACTGGATACCAGAACATATCTTAAACAATCAACTTTTTACTCGATCTTTATTTCAAAGATAGCCAAAACTTAAGATTTTGTGAGTTATGAATTTGAGATAGTTTTCATTATTTAATCTTAGGACTATTTTTTAGATTTCGCAATTTTTTTTAGATCAAAAGATAAAAGTCTGTTTGGCAACTGAAACCTTTGACACCTTGCAAACTGTTAAACCCCACTGGGCTGCAATACAAATGAACAAATGAATTAAATTAATAACCAAAAATATCAACAATAAATATACATTCACATAATCATAAATATATCATTCTTTTCAGATACAAGTTGTTGTGTTTTATGTTAGAAATTATATTATAACATGCTTGTTTTAAAGGGAAATACTTGTTGTTTTATCATTTTATACATAACAAAATTAGTTTTTATATGACACAAACTTTATTAGAAGTTGATTGATTAGAGTTTTATAATATATTAGTCAGTCTTGATATTGATATGTATTGTGACAACATAGAGTTAGCTTGATTTAGTCACAGGGCTGTAAATCTATATTTAATACATATCAGGTTTTGTTTGTTTTTTAAAATTTTAATTTTTTGATTTTATGACATTGGCTTATGATCACTGAAAACCGTCCAACAAAAAATATTATAACCAAATCCTTTGGTTAGACAAATTTTGATTTCAGATTTTTGTTGCAACATGCTATGGGTCAGAAAAATGATGAAACTTTTCCAAGCAGTTTTCACATCTCATAAAATGTGACCAATTTTAAATTCAAGCAGATAAATTGAAGCGTGTAAATCAAGAAATTCAAATAACCCAGAATGAAAATCATAAACAGTGAAAGACTTTCAGTAGCCTTTCTTAGGAGCTCGGTCGGGTAAGGGTTATTCATGATTGAATGATAATGCAGTGAAATCCACAGCCCTGTTTAACAGTAAAATATTAAATATAGATACAGTCCTATCCTACAATAATATATCTGATACATGATCTTATTTTATACCTCATACGACCTAGTTCCCATTGTACCCAATACTAATCTGGCCTAGAGCGGAAAAATAATTCATAAACACAATCAATTTTTATAAAGAAATGAAAACAGACAAACAACAACAATGAACAAAGATTTGAAAAAATAAAAATGTAATATTACAACATAGAAAAAAAGCTGAAAAATTTGGCAATGTCTGTAATTGCACATTAACAATTAAACCGAAATGTTGACACGGAAACTTAACAGCAACTGTGTTTCTACCTACTTCTTTAGTTAATATTGTTTCTTCTATCTTTAAAAGGAAATGAAAACAGTAAATGGAAGAATTCAAAGGCTTTCACAGCAGTTATTCATAAAATTTCATGAGAAAAAAATCCAAATTTCATAAAAAAAAAAAATCTATTGATAAATTCAAAAATTTATACTTTTCAGAAAAATGAAATGAATGGGGAAAATTAACAATTACTTCTCTGTCTACTTGTTATTGAATCTTCTGTCTTTAAAGGGAAGTTGAAAAATAGTGATGAATCAAAAGATTCTAAGAAAGGCATTTATTCTTAAAATTTCATGAGAAAATTCATGAGAAAGAGATCTAAGAATTTCTATTTTTTTATTTTAGAATGAAAAAACTGAACAGAACAGAAAATAACAAGTAACTTTGTTTCTGCATACTCTTTAAGTCAAGCCTTCTCAGATGGCAGCCTGCGACGCCTTGAGAATGGCCCCTTAATAGTGACCCATTCTGCTCGCTATGCTAGCTAAGCTTTATTTTGCCCTTATATTTTTATCATAAAAAGCATTTGGCCCTTTACCAAAAATAATTGAGAAGGCCTGCTTTAAGTTATTAATGTTTCTTCGATCATTAAACAGAAGTTCAAAATGATTTCAAGGCATTTATTCATAATAATTTTAGAGAAAATTAGAGAAAAAATTGAATTGATTTTTTTTTTAGGTCAACAAACTGAATTGAATGGAAACTAAACCAACAACATTTTTTCTACCTACTTTTATACGTATTAATGTATCTCCTATCTTTAAACAAAAATTAAATAAAATAGTGAATTAAACAGAAGAAATGATTTCGAGGTAGTTATTCAGAAAATGTCATGAGAAAATCTAAATTTTTGTTATAGTTGACAAAATTGAGAGAAAAAATTTGGAAAAATTAATTTAAAGTTGATTTCATGATTGAATCAATTTTTGACAGAATTTGTCTTTCTTTTTAATTAAACAAACTAAACTGAACAGAACAGCAACTTTTCTACCTACTTCTTCATATATTAATGTTTCTTCTAACTTTAAATGGAAATAGAAAACCGTGATGAACAGAATATTTCAAAAGATTTCGAGGAAGTAATTCAAAATTTTCCAGGGGAAAAAATCAAATTTTAATATAGAACAGACAAAGACAAGTGACTGAAAGTCAGGCAAAAATTTATGGGAAAAGTTCATAACAATTTAAAACATTAAAACAGGAACAAACAAAGGAGACGAAACTTGATTTGTGTTTCAGGGTGAAAAGTTTAAATGTGTTCCTTGGAAATTGGAGAGCAACATAAGGCTAGATCATTTGGCAATTGATTTCAGGAAAATATAATTTCAATCTTTGAGGAAGTTTTAAATGAAAAATATTTTTGTTTTTCTTACTATTTCATCAAACTGAAAATAAAAATTGGGTGAAAAAGGGAAAAATAAAAATTACTATATCCAAAATGAATATATCTACTATATGTTCTAAAACCATGCAAATATAAAATAGTATATTGACTATATCCTATGCTCTAATATTGATAAAATGATAAAAAACAAAGAGTCTCTGTGATAGTTTTGCTAGCGCTCTGTATCATATCACAGTATTTAATGACAGCCATACATAGTCCACATTAGATCAAGTGATTCTGCAAAGGTTTGCCAAATGAAACAAGTTACACTACAACAACTTTTTTTTTACGCAGTTGCTTTTTTTGTAAGATGGCTGATTTGTAAAAATATATCTTTAATATATATCATACATCAGATGCTAAAACAGAATGTTGCCATGTAAATTTAATTAAATTAGAGCTTTATGCATTTTTTTCCAGCACTTTAATACAAACTTCAATATAACTTTTAATTATTTATTTCATTCCCCCTATAGTTGAAAATTATTCTAAAATAATGAAATATTTTTCTATTTTTTCTATTTTTTTTCAGATTTAAAAGTTATTTTTTCTGCTTATCAAATATTCTAATAAAAAACAGTAATTGTCAGATTCTGAGTCAACAATGTACTTACTGCACTAGAACGTAATGTGGCTACCATTTTCTCTACAGCTTTTTCCCATAATTCATCTATATAGGCTCGATTAACCAGTCCCTGACTCGTGTGGTAGATATGATCTTCAACAACAAAAAAACTGAAAAAAACCAAAAAAAAACAGATAACATTTTACGAAATATTAATGAAAATGTAGGAAATTTGTCTAAGGTCACTGAAAAAAGAAAAGATATAAATTGGACCTTGATAGAAAACTCAAATCAAAAGTTGAGAGAATCATACAAATTTATAATTACTAGGTTCAAAAATATATTCAAGCCTCTCAAATCAATTCTAAAGTTTCCAGTTGAAAGCTGTTTTCAGCTACATTATTCTTACTTCATTTCAAGTAAACTTTTAGAGGTCAAGAAGTGGTTGAAGAGAGTGAAGCACTTCAAATCTACTTATTTATTATTAATTAAGAGAGTCACTTATTAAAAATACTATGGAATGTTTATTGAAATAAAATATAGCCCAGGTCTTAGCCTGTCTAGTGTCTAGTTTATACAGTACTGTGCAATAATATTATATTCGAACATAGAAATAGGTTGCCTTCCTCATCTCGGGTGTATGTAAGCGAAAATAATGTCCGGGGGTATTTATGTCCGGGTTGGACATAATACACTAGATAGAACTGTCCTTTATTTAGTTATGGACATTAATCACTAGTTAAAAATGTCCATTGGACATTTTTCACTGGCGGACATTGTACACTTTTACATATACATGTACCCTCTTCGTTCTTCACGATTAAAACTTGCTATTGTACTCCTGGACACGTCCAACATTTCTGATACATAGGTGATGGGTTTCCCCCTTTGTAATAATTTCCAAGCGATGTACACGTAGAGCGAATGTAACCACCATTTTGTACGAATATACGGTATTGTATTTCATAGGACTTCAAACAAAACCTCTTACTTACCCAACTATATCATGGAAATATTTTTGATATGCATCAATACTTTCATGCTGTAAAATAAAAATAATATACATGTATTCAGAGACACAGATATCACAAATTGAACCATCTAAATTTAAAGACATCAAGCAATTCTACTAAAATTGAGCATTTTTTGTGATACTGACATCATAAAATACTTTTTATTGTCTTTTTTTGATTTAAAAAACTACAGATGTTCAACAGAAAATTGGAAAGGTGCCCATCTATGTTATAAATATTTCCAAGGCAAAATGCATAAATATTTTAGAAAAATATTCTACAGGGGAATAATAAAACTTACCATATTAGAAGGGGGTTGTAATGACAGTCTCGCTTGTTTCCATCTCTGAGTTCGATAATAATTTTCAAATTTTTCTCTGTCCCCCTGAAATAGATCAAATCCATAACTTATAATTTGAAAATAAATCTTCCTTTCACTCCATAGCTGCTTTAACATTGTAATGATTACCGTAATATGATAAATAAATGACTAACAGTTCTGTTTATGTCTTCTGGGCCTCATCAGTGAAGTGATGACACTGAAGTTGAAGTTTGGCTATATAGCCACCTAAGATGATCCCACATATTATGTTGTACCATAATAAGCTATGCTATTGACAACAATGGTACACTCCAGTGCTAAACAAGGTATAAGCCAAGGAGCATATCTATAAATGATAAAGACTCACCAGTACAGAGTAAATATGTAAACATCTATATACAGGAGAAAAATCTATCAAATCTTGGGCACTTAATTCCTAAAATTATACATGATATCTAAAATAAATACAGATGGTTTTTCATTTCAAAATTTCTAATTTTTACTGTCAAAGTTTTTTTAGATTTATCTGAATTTATAGCACTGTTTTTCATTCAGGTTCCTCTTGATCAGTTAGCTTGCGACCTTTGCTGACACACCTCCAATATTATAGGAAAGTTAACCCTATGTACAGCTCTATTTCCAAAACACATTTGGCAGCAAAAGATGCGCACTTTTTCATTCTAAGATAATTAAAAGAAATACATTGTCAGGTCTAGTAAGTATGTAATCTAAGCAAGCATTTACTTTTCCTCACTTCAAATTGGTAAATGAAATTAATTGAAGAAATAACAAAACAATAACAAACCTCCTCATCACCGGAATCATCTCGAATAGGTTCAGGAACATGATCAATTTCACCAGTAAAAGGATTAGGAGGGGGTGGGGCACGTTTCTTTTTTAACTTCTTCTTAGCTATAGAAGGATCCATATTGTTCTGTTCTGCAGCCTGAAATAGGGGACAAGGATGCTAGATATCAAATTCTACTAAATGCGTATATCAAAGCAAGATCAATCTTAAGACAAGAGTTGTCTCCTATTGCTCAATAACTGGACAAGATGTCTTCTTCCCATCCTATCATGACAGACATAAAATTCAACTCAAGGAAACCAAAGAACATTGATGTTGTGCAAATGATACAGATACATGTACTATATTGTTTGAAGTGAATAAAGTCAGGAAAATCAAAACTACTCACATGTTTCATAGCAACCTCTCCAATCTTTGCTGAATTCTTCCGAATACTTTCCAGAAAATCTTTTAATTCTGACATGGAAGCCACTTTAATTTGTTCTCGAAGTTTAGGTATTGCATTAGCCATAGTTTGTGAAAACCAGTGGGTCATAACTCGTGGAAGATATGTATGTTCTAATTGTTCTAGGGTCTTTAGGGCAGGATAATATCTGCAATTACAATATAGATTACTGGATCAAAAGTTTATTTTCAAAACTTCAATGCTTAGAGGACTTATGAAAAATATTTTACCTTTGACAAAATTCTAATTTTCAAAACTACATTCTGATTATTAAACAAAACTCAAAGTTAAGTTAAGGAAATTGAAAGTATTTATAATTTCATTATTAAGAACCTCCAGAAAACCAAATACCAAAATTATTTCCTGTGCCATCTAATTTTTACACAAATAATCTGAATCCCTTTTGTTTTTGTTTCATGACCCAGCCCTGGGCTTTTTTCAGAATAATATTCTCATCTGGCTCTAAATAACACTTAATATAATGCAATTTAAGACAAATGTTTCTTTACCGTTTATGCTTCATTTGTTCTTGTAATTTACCATACATCTCTAACACTGAAAGATAAACAACCAAGTTGATTTTTTACAGGAACACTGATAGTATCAGACTAGACTTGCTATTTATTAGCTCTCACAGCCTGTTGCTGTGAAATAAATCCTACAAAAATCCTAGCCAACACAAACACAAGAAAAATAGTATATATGGAATAACACATTTCTTTAATACATTTAAGCACATTTCAACACTATGTACCTGAGTTGTCATCAGATGAAATGCTGAGATAAAAAATCATGTACTTAAATTATTAAGAAATGCATTACCGATATTCCTTAATATTTGTCTTGTGTTTGTGATATATACCCTTGAAGGGTAACCCTTCTCTTCTATATGTTTTTTTAAACTGTTAAAACCCTACCTGGCAGTGATAGAGACAAGTTATCTATAGCTGTCGTAATATTTTTCTGAACTTGTCGACATCTGACTAGTTCATCACCACGTTTTAATAACAGTTGACATGACTTCTGTAACTCATTATCTACACCACCAATATCATCCTACAGAGTTAAAAATAAATAAATTTTTCTCCATTTAATACAGTGCAATAGCTCATTTAGTAGAGAATTGAATTGTCATCTAAGTAATTAGCTTGCCTAGGTTTCAAAGCCCTCTGATGTCGCAGTCATTTCTTTCATGAGTCAGCTTTCACACCTCAATATTATATAGGCCTATACAGTTGATATTACTAACACAGTATTCTTTGCAAACATAGTACATATACACAAAGAAGAGAACTCAATTTTCAAAAAAAAGCACTGCTTACATCTATTACTAAGAAAATTAGCTTTTTAAGATCTTAAAATCACTGACCTTTAACTTGGCAGCATCTCCACTGACTTGTTGTAATTCTCGAATAGAATCAATAAATCCCTGATAGTGATAATTACACATTCGTTCAATTTCTTTATCATGGCCCTTTATTCGTGTATCGAGTTTATCTAGAAACTTTTCTAACTCTGCCCCATCATACACAGCCCTGAAATTATTGCATTAAAGAGATTATAAAGTGGTTTTAATAATTATTTTCACCATTCCAATTTCCTGGCAACACAGCTTTTTGATTATATTTGGAATGATGCAAATTGATCACATTCTTGATATTGATAGAGTTCCCAATTGACACAGTATATTTTTTGTACAAGTACATAATAACAAATATTCACCGAAAAGAATATTGCTTTAGATATAAGGGCCTTATAATTATAGGCCTAAAACGCTTTGATAATTTAAATTAGGCCTGGTGACAATCACAATGGTGATTGATGTCTGACACACTGACAGTGTACAGAGGCATTTTCAGCTGAGAAATATAGGTTGCAATAAAAGGTATGATTTTGACTGATCTTTTAACAAATTTTTGTTTTGCTCTGTTTTACTTTTCCTGATTGTCAAATGCAATGTTTTGATTTATCTGTTTATTTTTTTCTGGTGGAAAGGAGGTGTGACATTGTGTCCATCATTTCTTTACCGTAGTGTCGTTGCTAGGGGTCCTTCAGACGTCTCAATTTCTGTAATAAGGTGGTCGTGTTGTGCACTAACAGCCTCCTGTCTGAGAGTGTTGGCATCTTGTACTTTATCCCCTAATTTCTTCCAATCTCCAGGAAAACTTTTATTGGGTGTAGCTTCCGCCATCATCCCATATTACACGCATGCGCACTTACGCGCACCTTGCAGACGAAAAGCAGCCATTATTATATCCGTGTTTTCGCACTACAAAAAAACTATAGAACAATTTCATTGTATTGTTTATGCTTGTAGAATGTTTAAAAAATATCTTTACAAAAACCCTGAAAACAGTCGACATAAGGGTGAATCGATAAAACTGAAAATGACAAATCGGACCAAAGCAAACTCGGACCATGCTCACTCGGACTATTTATTTATTTTCATAATACACTCGGACCTTTTTTAGAGACCTCGACCAAAAGAAAATCATAACAAACTTAATCAATGACTATTTCCGAAAAAATGGCAAACGTACCCCTTTTTTCTAGTATTAATGTAGAGGTTGGCCTGCTGTTGTACTATTGTCAGTTTATTGTAGAGGTTGACCTGCTGTTGTACTATTGTCAATTTATTGTAAAAGTTGACTTGCTGTTGTACTATTGTCAGTTTATTGTAGAGGTTGACCTGATGTTGTACTATCGTCTGTTGTACAAGGGTTGGTCTGCTGTTGTACTGTTGCAAGTTTATTCTATTAATCTTTATGTATTTTTGTGGTATTATTTACTCGTCAATGTGGTTATTTCCCTTGATACACAAACCAAAAAAATAAGAATCTATGAACTTTTACGCCCCCAATAAATAAGGGTTTCTGTGATTCGAGCCATGTTATATTCGAAATTCGAATCCTAGCCACCAATTGTTTATCATAGCTGTCAGTTAACAGATAAGGAACGAGCATGCTAACGTAACTGTCCATTTGAATTGTTCATCATCTCAAAACAATGTCCCAGGTTCAATTCAAGCATGGGTCGTGGAAAAGGCTACTATTCGTTCGGATGGGACAATAAACCGAGGCCCCATGTACTATTATAATTGTCTGTGTATGTTAAAGATCCCTCGACAGTTGGAAGTCGCAAAAAAGAGTAGGCGAATACCGCTGTCCTGGCAAAATGTCCCTCATTGCACACTGCATATTATTTGCCCGTCCTCATTAGCTCATACAAGTGCATAAAAGCAGGACGTAAAACTCCATTTCATTTCATTCTAAACAATGTCGTTATAGAAATGTTAAACTCGAAACTCATGTAATTTCATGTCATTTTTTAGGAAAAGTGAAGTTGAATGTCATAAAAATGTTATTGACTTTAGAAGTTAACAATTTGACAGTTTGAAAAAATTTAGAAATGATTAAAATTAGAAAATGGAATTGCAATTGTTAAAGTTCGAAGCTAAAAATAAAACCTTGAAAAACTATGTAATCTTCTGGATGGAAAAAGAATCTTATAATTATAATATTTCTTTATATCTTTTCTTTCTGATAAATCTGTGACATAAGGTTTCTCGAAATGGTAATCTAATCATTTTTGCGTGTCAACATTTGTTCGCTAATTGAATTTACACAATAAAAATCATTTTATTGACTGAATCTAACAAGGATTCTCAAATGCGGCTGATTAGCGTGAAGATGTGTTGACAGAGTCAATATTCAGAGATGTAATATGGCTTTGATGGTATCTTCTGTGTTCAAGGGGGCGAAGACGTGGGAGTCAAACAAATGCATATACATGTACATTTCTTTTTATGGAATTTAGAAATATAAGGTCTGGCCTTTAATTTTGTCATTATGAAATTCTTTCTCATTTGTCTCTACCAATGCATTCCAAAACTCAACGTACGCAACGTTTCAACAATTTACATTGTCATCTAATAAGAAGCCAGCAGGTCCCTAGAAACCCCCCACCCAATAATTTTTACATTAATGATTGAAGCATTAAAAAAAATATTTTTAAGATATAACAAGAAATTACTGGTAATACTTTCACTTTTGATTTAATTAGGCAAATTTTCGCATATTATAATGCTTCTTCAGGCCTAGATTTTTACATGGAAGGAGGCTTTTAGAATTATCTGATATTTGAAGTAGATTTTAAGGACTAGTATTAGTATTGTTATGTCAGGTTTCACATCAATAGCTCAACGCCAGGGGGTTACTAGTTAATGTTAATTTATGTTATTATGTTTCTACTTTTACTTTCACTTTCTTTCACACTCAATTCCTAGAAAGACAAGTGGAATTATAGTGAAGATATCGCTCGTATGATTTCATGTTAAGCAGAATTATGATATAGGTCTCTTGGTAAGGTTGTCGACTTATATCAAAACGATAGATTATCAAGCTATAGTATATGAAATATTACGTCAGAAGAGGTGGTATATACATAGGTAGGAAATTGAATGATTGATAGCTTTTGTGACTTATTTATTATATACATGTAGATAATATACATAATATATAATATATCTTTTATAGTATGACTTTACTGTTATATTGTTATACTTTGGTTTATTGGAGTAAGTACAATTTGTTGGATCATGAATGCGAGTTTTTATTTTGACATAGTTTTCGTCAGGAGGATGTATGGCGAATTGTGATTTGGACGAGGGGTGATCAAAACAGAATGGATACAGTTTGTCCACACTATTCTCAAGAGGCAATCGCCTTTGTTTGTCGGTCGGTTCGTCCGCCCACTATTCTTGTGGACGCAAGGGCATGGATTTGAAAAAAATTGAAGGGGTTGGGAGACGAATCAGGATGGTTTGTAGAGTTGAAGTACGTCGCAAAGCGCCGCAACCACAAGCCCAAACAGAAGATCCACGCCCTATAGAAAATATGGAAAATGGCGTCAATTTGGTGCATTCTGGAAGGTATTTCGGGATTTGAGCTGGATATAGAGACTTCCTAACCTCATTTTCATCTTATCGATTTTGATTCTTCAAAAAATCTTTGTGACTAATCAAATTATGGGAGGATGGTGACACGACCCCCTTCCCCGACCCCCCCCCCCCTCCCCCCCTAAATCCACGTCCTTAGGTAAACGTGATAGAGACTACAATTTCAGAGGCGGATCCAGGGTGGAGGCTCCCCCGGCTAGAGCCCATATTTTTGGTTGACTGATGTCAGAACCCTCTAAAAATTTGTCGCTGGCGGTGTCGTTAAATTTGAAGTATGTTATATTTTTGAGCCACCTTTTTCTCTAAATCCTAGATCCGCCGCGGAATTTTGATGAAATATGGAAAGCATGTATGTAAAATGATCTTTGTAATCAAATCTTTGTTTGGTCATGGTCATGGCTATGTTTTGCCTTCCTTTGTTATGCATACGTAGCAAAAAGCAAAATAAAAATATATAAGAATATATTATTATGGATTAATATATAATATTTTTCAGTTTTAAAAGATTAAAAGATATTATTACAATACAGAAAAATAAATGTTTAAACTAAACACTTTAAATTTTATCATAGTCATTTCAGAAGATTATATTTTAATTTCATGTATTGTTATGTTTCAGTATCAGGTTGAATTGAACCATTATCCTGGTGCCGTTCATTGGTAGAATAACAGTCATGGGTATGTTAATTTTATCCCATATTGAATATGGTTTTGATAAACTTGCATTATTCGACACATTGAGAATAGCGTAATTTGGAGGTGGAGGTGAATGTGGGATTTTGTACGCTGAGTGGTAATTTGAGATCGAAAATGTCCATTATTAATGAATAGTGAAACAGACGAAAATTTTAAAATAGTTCATATTAAAGTTCAGAGAGAGTTTAGTACCCTTTAATATGAATGTGCCAACTTTAAACTTAGATTTTCTTAAACATCGAAGTATGTACTTTTGAAACATATAAGTTTCATTGTTGAGAATTCTGTACGATGAGTCGTAATATTAGCCCGAAAATGTGTACAAATAATAAAGACTGCAAACGTCGAAATCATATTATACAGAGAGAGTTTAGTACCCTTTAATATGAATGCGCCAACTTCTAATCTAGTTTTTCTGAAACATTTAAATATGTTGTTATGAAATATATAAGTCCTAATATTGAAATTTTTGTACGATGAGTCGTAATTTGAGCCCGAAAATGTCCATTAAATATGAAGACTAAAAAAGACGAAAATTTAAAAAAAGTTCAGAACGAGGTTAGTACCCTTTGATTTGAATGTGATATGAACTTTTAACTTAGTGTTGACAGTTGTTGATAGTCCATGACTAGAATAATATGTGTAACACACTATATTTCTTATTATTTAGAGTCGGGTGAAGAGTCCGATGACGATTTCTCTACTATTGAATTACCTCCAATCATAGACCAATTAAAACGTCTACTAGAACAATATTCAGATGGACAGATCATTCAGGTAAGGTGTAATTATATACGATATTGTTAAGTAGATATAGAAAAGTCTTCATCAATCTTGGCCGTTCAAACTAAACTGAAAAGATTCATTATAAAGTAAAAGCATTGAAATAGCAACACTAACAGCATTGAAATAGCAACACTAACAGCATTGAAATAGTAACACTAACAGCATTGAAATAGCAACACTAACAGCATTGAAGTAGCAACACTAACAGCATTGAAATAGCAACACTAACAACATTGAAATAGCAACACTAACAACATTTAAATAGCAACACTAACAGCATTGAAATAGCAACACTAACATCATTGAAATAGCAACACTAACAGCATTGAACTGACAATAGTCTAAACTTTCATGATTCGCAGAAGAACATTGTGTTGATTTTTGACAGTAAAACGTAATATTGATAGGTGAGACTGAAATCTATTAGCTGGTGAAGGAATAATTTTGACAACCATATATCTGTATTTGTTTTTAAATAGGAACTTATCCAAAATGCTGAAGATGGTGGAGCTACAAAAGTAAAGTTTCTATACACTGATAAACAACATGAAGCAGTTCAATATTCCAAGAAGGCATGGAAAGAAGCACCCATTAAAATGGCTATGCAGGTACATGTAATGAAGTTGTGATTTCGATTTGCCTTTTGAAATAATTCTTAGTGGTAACTATTCCACCAGAATGTATTGTCGGCTAGGAGTGAGGGGGAGATACATGTAGGGTTGGACATTCATTGATAGCTTTCTTTTTAATATAACAATATTATGATGATAGCTATTGAAATTTGTAAATAATTGTTTGTATTAGAATTTAGTTCATTCTAATTTAATGCATATATTGTATTTGAATGTGTGTTTAAGGCCCCAGCTTTATGTGTATACAACGATGGTATATTTACTGACAAAGACTGGAAAGGTATTGCTGCTATACAGTGTAGTGAAAAAGAGAAGGAACAATTGAAAGTTGGTAGAATTGGATTAGGATTTAAATCAGTTTTCCACTTGACAGGTAAATAAGTTAATCTTAGGATTCTCATCTCCATACTTGATTTTAACAAAGAAATCACCCCCCCCCCCCAAACTGTACATTTTTGTTTAACTATTTAACACTATACCTGGTTATATATCTTATATCCTCATACTGTACCTGGTTATATATCTCACATCCTTACACTTTACCTGGTTATATATCCCACATCCTCACATTGTACCTGGTTATATATCCCACATCCTCACATCCTCACCTGGTTATATGTCTCACATCTTCATACTATACTTGGTTATATGTCTCACATCCTCTCACTTTACCTGGTTATATATCTCACATCCTCACACTATACCTGGTTATATGTCTCACATCCTCATACTATACCTGGTTGAATATCTCACATCCTCACACTATACCTGGTTATATATCTCACACCCTCACATCCTCACCTGGTTATATGTCTCACATCTTCACACTTTACCTGGCTATATATCTCACACCCTCATACTGTACCTGGTTATGTTTCTCACAACCTTATACTTTACCTGGTTAGATGTCTCACATCCTCACACTATGCCTGGTTATATATCTCACATCCTGATACTATACATGGTTATATGTCTCACATCCTCACACTTTACCTGGTTATATGTCTCACATCCTCACATTTTACCTGGTTATATATCTCACATCCTCACACTTTACCTGGTTATATGTCTCACATCCTCACACTTTACCTGGCTATATATCTCACATCCTGATACTATACCTGGTTATATGTCTAACATCCTCACACTTTACCTGGTTATATGTCTCACATCCTCACATTTTACCTGGTTATATATCTCATCCTCACACGTTACCTGGTTATATATCTCACATCCTCACACTTTACCTGGTTATATGTCTCACATCCTCACATTGTACCTGGTTATATATCACACATCCTCACACTATACCTGATTATATATCTCACATCCTCACACTTTACCTGGTCCTTACACTTTACCTGGTTATATGTCTCACATCCTCACACTTTACCTGGTTATATATCTCACAACCTCACATTATACCTGGTTATATATCTCACATCCTCATACTATACCTGGTTATATATCTCACATCCTCACACTATACCTGGTTATATATCTCACACCCTCATACTGTACCTGGTTATATTTCTCAAACCCTCATACTATACCTGGTTATATATCTCACATCCTCACACTTTACCTGGTTATATATCTTACATCTTCATACTATACATGGTTATATGTATCATATCCTCTCACTTTACCTGGTTATATATCTCACATCCTCACACTTTACCTGGTTATATATCTCACATCCTCACACTATACCTGGTTATATATCTCACATCCTCTCACTTTACCTGGTTATATATCTCACATCCTCACACTATACCTGGTTATATATCTCACATCCTCTCACTTTACCTGGTTATATATCTCACATCCTCACACTTTACCTGGTTATATATCTCACATCCTCACACTTTACCTGGTTATATATCTCACATCCTCATACTATACTTGGTTACATATCTCACATCCTCTCACTTTACCTGGTTATATATCTCACATCCTCACACTATACCTGGTTATATATCTCACATCCTCATACTATACCTGGTTGAATATCTCACATCCTCACACTATACCTGGTTATATATCTCACACCCTCATACTGTACCTGGTTATATTTCTCACAACCTTATACTTTACCTGGTTAGATGTCTCACATCCTCACACTATACCTGGTTATATATCTCACATCCTGATACTATACATGGTTATATGTCTCACATCCTCACACTTTACCTGGTTATATGTCTCACATCCTCACACTTTACCTGGTTATATATCTCACATCCTCACACGTTACCTGGTTATATATCTCACACCCTCACACTTTACCTGGTTATATGTCTCACATCCTCACACTTTACCTGGCTATATATCTCACATCCTGATACTATACCTGGTTATATGTCTAACATCCTCACACTTTACCTGGTTATATGTCTCACATCCTCACATTTTACCTGGTTATATATCTCATCCTCACACTTTACCTGGTTATATATCTCACATCCTCACACTTTACCTGGTTATATGTCTCACATCCTCACATTGTACCTGGTTATATATCACACATCCTCACACTATACCTGATTATATATCTCACATCCTCACACTGTACCTGGTTATATATCTCACATCCTTACACTTTACCTGGTTATATGTCTCACATCCTCACACTTTACCTGGTTATGTATCTCACATCCTCATACTTTACCTGGTTATATATCTCACATTCTCACATTATACCTGGTTATATATCTCACATCCTTACACTTTACCTGGTTATATGTCTCACATCCTCATACTATACCTGGTTATATATCTCACATCCTCATACTATACCTGGTTATATGTCTCATATCCTCACACTATACCTGGTTATATATCTCACATCCTCACACTGTACCTGGTTATATATCTCACATCCTCATACTTAATACTATACCTGGTTATATGTCTCACATCCTCACACTGTACCTGGTTATATATCTCACATCCTCATACTATACTTGGTTATATGTCTCACATCCTCACACTTTACCTGGTTACATATCTCACATCCTCACACTTTACCTGGTTATATATCTCATCCTCACACGTTACCTGGTTATATATCTCACATCCTCACACTTTACCTGGTTATATGTCTCACATCCTCACATTGTACCTGGTTATATATCTCACATCCTCATACTATACCTGGTTATATATCTTACATCTTCACACTTTACCTGGTTATATATCTCACATCCTCACACTTTACCTGGTTATATATCTCAAAACCTCACACTTTACCTGGTTGTATATCTCAAACCCTCACACTTTACCTGGTTATATATCTCACAACCTCACACTATACCTGGTTATATGTCTCACATCCTCACATTATACCTGGTTCTATATCTCACATCCTCACACTTTACCTGGTTATATATCTCACATCCTCACATTGTACCTGGTTATATGTCTCATATATTCCCACTTTACCTGGTTATATGCCTTACATCAATATGAATAGGAATAATGATGTTGGTTCCTACAGTTCTGTTACTGTTCGAGAGTATGTCGGTCTTAAAGTTATCAGTATGATCATACATAATGTAGTTGATACAGTAATTACCTCGTAGTGTTGTATAAGAGCATTATTCATGGCTCGTGTATTTTTTTCTTCAGATTTTCCTTTGATATTAAGTGGAGACAAGGTAATGGTGATGAACCCATTGGCCAGTGTATCAACGGTGGTTCATAGTAAGAAGCTTTCCAAGGTCGACAGAGATTCTCAGATGATAATGGTAAAATTAATAGGCAACAAATTTGGATTTTCAGAGCAATGTTTCAAAGATGGATATGACGGAACGTTGTTTTGGTTCCCATTGCGTACAGAGCCATCTGATTTATCTCGTGATACGTATTCTTTTGAGAAAATTCAAGACATATTTCGAGGATTTAAAGACTTAGCACCATCTATTCTACTGTTTTTAAAGAAAATTGAATTTATAGAAGTGTTTGAAGAATCAGAAAAGGATTTGATATACCGAGTACAGATATCTGCCAAGGAACAGGACCTTCAGCTGATTCGTCAACAGAGAAGAGAATATTTAGACAAAGTAGAAGAATTGAATGGGAAATTGGCTGTTGAATGTTTTCATCACCATATAAATGATGCTGATGCATTGGATTTCAATTTCAGTCAGAGTGATCCTTTAACAACAAGACTGAAGAATCTTTTAAATGATTATACTGATGAATTTACTGTACCAAAGGAAATTATTCAGAATGCAGATGATGCTGGAGCAAGTGTGGTGAAGTTTCTGTATGATGAAAGATGTATGCCAGAAGCACTGACATGTCTGTTTGATGAAGGTATGGAACCTGTACAAGGACCAGCATTCTGGGCATACAATGATGCTAAATTCACAGACACTGATTATGAGAATATAACCAAGTTAGCTGGATCCACGAAGAAAGATGATCAAATGAAAATTGGTAGATTTGGGCTTGGGTTTAATTCTGTCTACAACCTTACTGATACACCAAGCTTCATTTCTGGTGATACATATGTTATCTTTGATCCTCATGAGACACATTTACAGAAACCCGGATTAAAGATCAATCTAAATTATCCTAAAAATCGGAGAATGAGACAAAAGATGAAAGGACAATTTTACCCGTTTGATGGAGTCTTTCAATGTAAAGTCCTGAATGAAGAACAAGTTGACTTTGATGGAACACTTTTCAGATTCCCTCTCAGAAACCAATCAGAAGCAGATAAAAGTCTGATTAAAAACTTCAGTTACTCACAAAAGGATATGAAGGAATTCATTCGAAAGATAGTCGATGGATGTGGGAATCTGTTGCTGTTCACTCAAAATGTAAAGAGAATTGAACTTCATCATCTTTATAAAGGAGACAAACCAAGTGATTCAGAATTGATACTTGAAGTTACCAAATCATCTAATCGGGATGGAACTTCTGCTCTGAAGATTTTGACAAGCCACAATAGTCAACATGTAGACGGTACTCCTGCCCAATTATCAGAAGAAATTGACATTGTGGTATCAATCAAAAGAACATTAACTGCTCAAAAATATTTCAAACTACCAAATGTTGAAAAAACTTTGAATTTTTTGATAAGTTGGAGCTTTGGAAAAGATAAAGTAGTGAATGCAGCAAAAAGAAAAGAATTTAAAGGTCTTCTTCCAGTTGCCGGAACCGCTGTTTTAAGGAATAACCAAACTGATAATAACAGTAACTTTGGATTCTATGATAAATCACATCTATTCTGTTTCTTACCTCTACCAATACCAACTAGTTTACCTGCTCACGTCAATGGTTCATTTGCTGTACAGTCTAGTCGTAAAGATCTGGTATGGAAAAATGAAGATGATATTGATGTTCCCGAAGATGAATGGAATAGGTGCCTATTGGAAGATGCTTGCTGCCAAGCGTACTTATTAATGATGACAACTATGGTTAGAGATTCACCTAAGGAGGAATACAACAGACTGTGGCCCAATATTCTACAGTGTACCTCAAAACATGATAATTTACTATCAAAACATATTTATAAGACAATTTGTAATGGTGATTATAGAGTTTTCCAGTCCAACCATGGACCCGTGTTTATCAATAACGCCATCTTTCTGGATCCATCTTTAAGAGGAGAAAATGTTATTGGCGAAATAGCCATTAAAGCATTATGTCATTTTCATAGTGAAGTTGCTGTGGTAGATCTGTCTCCAAATGTTTGGAATCAGTTTAAAAGTGCTGGTTGTGAACAAGTTATTAAACAACGAATGGTAACAATTGAACAGTTTTACAGTTGTTTAGTTTTCCCAACATTAACTGACAAGTTCTGGTCTCCAGAAGAAATTGACGAATTATTACTTTACAGTCTACTGTTGAGAAATGCCAGAATAAACGAACTGATAAGAAACAGTGACTGTATACCAACTAAACCAAACCATAGAAGACGTAAACCAAGTTTTTTAATTCATCCAAATGGTGAGATAGCAGAATTATTTGATACATCTGAAGAACGTTTTCCAGATGATACGGGTAGCTTTAGAAACAGTGATGTATTGGATATTTTACAGAATCTTGGTATGGTGAAAGATGAATTACCGTGGGACCAAATGCCAGAAAGAATAACTGTAGCTTTAAACACAGAGGATAAAGCATTTATCCAGTCTCGTTATTGCAATTTTTTAATTTACATGTCTGGAAAAGAACTTTTGAAGATGAAATTCGAGTTCTGTCCTGAAAACATACGTCAAACACTGTCCAACCTGCCATTCTTACCAGTACAGAGACAACCTTGGAAAGTTCCCCAAGTTACAAACAATGATAACAAAATACCCGATCGAACTATCCAAACTGCAAAACAACAATCAAAATCCAAAAAGATACTTGTAGCTGTAAATCCCAAATTTATGGACAATGATGACAAAATATTTGTTGCCGCACCGGAAGCTTATCTACAAAAACTGAAGAAATTTGTTGGCTGCACTTCACCAATTGTTGGTTCATCTATTGGATACTACAGCAATAGTTACCATGACTCTGTTTTGAAATGGTTGGGTGTAAAACATTCTGAAACACAGCTACCACTAGAACTGGTCCTAGAAAATATGCTGATAATGTCACAGTGCTATTCTCAGTCTCCTACTAAAGATTTGTACAGTGACCTGAAGACATCATATAATGCCATGTACAAATATTTAAATGATAAAATAGACAAATCAGAAGAAACTCAACAAAACAATGAAAGTATAAAGGAGCTAATTTCTAAGAAACTGCAGGGCAAGGCTGTTGTTTTACATATGGGATCTTTGACAACTCCTGACGTATTGGTACTAGAAGCAGGAATCCACATAGAACCATATATTTCAACTACAAACCTTGGTTCATCATATGAGAAGTTATTCACCTTAATTGGGGTACTACCAAAATTGACTGCAATGAAAATTATCGAAATCTTGATTCTGATAAGCAATGAAAAAGGTGACAAAATTTTGGACGATGGTGATATAAATACTATAGCTCAACTTTGTAGATCATTTGTAAGGTTACCAGAAGAAGATCGATGTGTGGACAATGTAAGACAAAAGATGAAAACCGTCAAATTACCTGACTCGGAAAAAAGACTGACCTTAATATCTTCACTGTGTCTTGATGATAGTATTGTTGTATATACATGTAATCAACAGATATTGGACATTAAATATCTCCACAAATCATTTGATCGCAACACAGCTGAATTATTTGGTGTAAAAATTCCTTCTGAATCTGCCGTTCCTCATGATCTGAAGACCATACTGAAAGAAATCAGGCAGATGTTAAATAACGCATGGAAACTACCAGAAGCTGATAGAAAACGAGTAATTAAACGTTTGTTATATAAGTGGCATCCTGATAAAAATCCCAGTATTGTGAACCTAGCTAGAGAAATAACCAAGAAGATATTTGACTATGTAGAACATTTGGAGAGAGGACAGATTTTGGATGAAGACGATGATGATGATAGATGAAGATTGTACTGATGGTATGTCATCATCCATGTTCCTTCAGCAACGTTAGACATTGGCTTAATGTAATGACATGAAATGATAGCCGTTGATAAAGGAACATGCCGATATCCAGAGTTAGCGTGTTTAGCTAGTAAACTACAGTCTTCTATCGATGACCACCACACACGAATGAAATATCCAGATACTTTACATTTTCCAAAAGTTCCAAATGATGTTTATGATTCGGCTGAAGCCAGTGAATTGAAAACTATAATCTAACAATGTTCTATGTAAAGCCTTGGTCACATTACATGTATACGGTCACGCACGTAGTGGACCGTAGTGGAAGTTGACCGTAGTTAACCGAAGTTGACTGTAGTTAAAAAATATTTAGACGTACATAAAACCTAGTTCAACGTAGTTAGAAGCGAGGTTATAACGTTTGATATTTTTAACCACGGGCAACTTTGGTGAACTACGGTCATCTCCCACTACGTTCTACTACGTCCTTGACCGTATAATGTGACCAAACTTTAGTATATTAAATATTTCTGTCAAAAATTTCTTGTTTTTTTTGACGAAATTATTCTTTTCAACGAGATATTATGTTAAAGCTGTGTTATGTTCATTGTTCAAATTAGGTAGGGAGATATAAAACGATCTGTTATCACAAAGGATAAACAATCTCTTATCACAAAGGATAAACAATCTCTTATCACAAAGGATAAACAATCTCTTATCACGAAGGATAAACAATCTCTTATCACAAAGGATAAACAATCTCTTATCACAAAGGATAAATTTTCAAAATTGTCTAACTTGTTTGCATGATTTTGTTATCTGGACGAGATTTTTGATTAACGGAATTGTTTTGCTTGTACGTATTACTTTTAGTTGTCCTGAAGCTGATAAAAGATATAGAAAGATTGGTGTTTTTTAAATATATTTCATTTAAGCATATATTTATCTTATTTAAGCATACATTTATCTTATTTAAGCATATATTTATCTTATTTAAGCATATATTTATCTTATTTAAGCATATATTTATCTTATTTAAGCATATATTTATCTTATTTAAGCATATATTTATCTTATTTAAGCATATATTTATCTTATATATTTATCTTATTTAAGCATATATTTATCTTATTTAAGCATATATTTATTTTATTTAAGCATATATTTATCTTATTTAAGCATATATTTATCTTATATAAGGGACATTGTATATATTTATCTTAAATAATAATTTGAAATCGACCCAATTATGTATTTTGACATTTAACTTTTTGTTTTGTAATTTTGTTCTCACCTGCTGATAATGTTTTATTTCAACTAACGTGTTGGGAGTGACAGCAATTTGAACTGGTTCATTTTAAATTATCACGAAAAGTGGCATAGACAGCGGAAATTTAGATTTAGTCGTCGGTAAAACAAATATTTAGACTTAAATCATGCAAATGTAAACCATCAATATGTTTTAATATATTTACTGTATTTTGTCCATTCCTTTATATAGTTATATGCCTACACTTACTGTTATAATCTGCTTTCTAGAAATTATAATATTTTATATTAAAAATTTATATTTATAATAATATACTATACTATACTGTATGTAACAGTTAGTAATAAGCTTGTAGTGCTCAATAGTCTCTTTGTTAATTTCATATTATTTTGTTGTTATCACTAATCCTAGTGAGTTTGAGATGTCATATTATTTACTATTTATACTTGTTGATCTTTATTTCTTATCATTTACAATTGCTTGAAAAAGATTCCTGTATTAAAACAAAATCTGTATGTGAATTGAAACGTTGCTTAAAGCGATACAACCTCTTAGAATGAACAAAAAAATTAAGTTCTCAAACTTGGTCAATAAGAGTATATATTCATCAACAGTGTCCAAAGTATACAAACAGAATAAAAAAACCCCATAAAACTATGTAATTTTCCATTCAATTACAGATTATTATTGATAAATGCCTTAATTTGGATTAAGGGATTTATTAATTTTTGTATTTAAACATAGTTTTCTGGATTTATAGAATTATTTAGGTAATCTGTTTTATAGTTATGCCACTAGGTTTGTCCCCTGATGAATATATACTCCTATTGACCAAGTTTGAAAATTTATTTTTTTTGTTCATTCTAAGAGGTAGTATCGCTTTAAATTAAAGAGGAGTAGTATATCAATAATAGTGATGTATTTATATAATGTTCTATCTACTTCTAAATGTCATTCAAGGATTATCATAAATTTTAATTTGTTGATTTAACTGAGATTTGTTGATTTAACTGTATTTTGTGGATTTTAGTATCTTATATGTTGATTTTTGTAATTTGTTTGGGGTTTTTTTATTAATAGATTTGTTGATTTAAGTAATGTATTTGTTTGTTTTTTTAGTAATGTATTTGTTGATTTTTGTAATTTGTTTGTTTTTTAAGTATCTTATTTGTTGATTTTTGTATCTTATTTGTTGATTTTAGTAACTAATTTGTTGATCTTTGTAATTTGTTTGTTTTTTTACTAATGGATTTGTTGATTTTAGTAATTTGTTTATTTTTTTAGTGTTGGATTTGTGGATTTTAGTAATGGATAATGGATTTGTTATTTTGATTAAGTAATTGTGATTTATTGATTTAACTTTTATTTGTTAATTTAATTCTAATTTGTTGATCTACGTAACTGGTTTTTTTTTTGTGGTAATTTGTTGACTTAAAGGGACAAATAGCCTATTTCTAGGTCGAATTATTTGGCTCAAATATTTGGACGCTGTTAGAAAGGCCTTATTGTAGAGAAATACCCCTCCTATGTATTTTATAGGTTTTATGTAGAAATATCGAGCTTTTATTAAGCCTTACACCAGAACTAGATCAAACTGCTTACTTGACTGTATTGGGGACACTCATAGCATCAATTTGTGCCATTCCATTTTCTATTCCGACGTCTGTGATTCTTGCAATTCCGACTAAGACTTAGTTATGTTTAACTGTAATTTGTTCATCTTACTGTTATTTGTTCATCTTACTGTAATTAGGTTTTTGATTAGATTGATTTAAATAAGATTTGTTGATTTACAATGATTGTTTTCAATTTAAACTGTAATTCGTTATGAAATGATGATGTCATTGTGGTCATCAAAATAATTCTCAGGAGTAGGAAGTGGCAATTCTTTTAATTCAGGAGGGGCCTGCTATGCCCTGTTTATGCAAACCAGAAGCAAGGAAAAAAAGGAAAGATTGTTTATTTTGTTTATTACATATTGTGAATATCAGAGTCAAGAAAGGTGAAGGATTTCTAGAGCCCCTAGAGTTGGAAACAACATTGTTGCATTGATGCATGACTTACATCCTGTCGGGCTTTTGAAGTGTCAAATTGTAAAGTAGTGCATACCACAATTAGTGAACAGTCGAGGAACATGGGAATTTGTATTATGCCAGTGGCTTTAAACCACCAAGATTAGGTTTGTTGGTTGGTAGATGATAAGTTAAAGGGACAGTCTGAATTTTTTTTAGACTAAAATTTTTTTTTGCTCAAATTGATGAAAACTTTGCACCAAAATCTGTAACTATGTGCCCTTTAATGTATCTGAAAGTTTTAACTAAAAAAGTTCAGCAGTTAATTTTTAAACGCTAAAAACATGCTAAAATTTGTAAAAACCTTACGTAAGGTTTTAAAGTGTGTTATGTTTTTTGGACGCTGATAGGAAACTACTGAACGGATTTGAGTAAAATAAACGCCTAATTGTAGAGAAATGTCCCTCTTGTGTATTTTAAAAGGTTTCAGCTAGAAATATTGAGCCATTTAAAGGGCAAACACCAAAACTAGGTCAAATTGCGTAATTAACAATAAGTACTCCCTGTTTGTAAATAACCCTTTAAAACCAAATTCAATTTGATCAGGAAGGTATAAAGATACAATAAGCATTCTTTAAAAATACTCTCAGGTAGCATTTGCGATTTTTTTGACAATGGAAACTTTTTTCAAAAAAGCAGAATGGCCCTTTAACGTTCGCTTCCAGTGGATGCTGATATCACAAGCACGGTAGCTGTTGGTAGTCGTAGTATCTCAAAGAATACTTTCATGTAGACAGAGTTGTATCAGAGTTGATTCATGAAAAAGTCTGTCATATAATGAAAACGAATTGCCTACATAGCCGTAGGAGCCCACGAACAGGGGGGCAGACCGACTTATTGCCCGAATTTTAATGATATTTTGCCCGATTTGGGGGATTTTTTGCCCGAAAACATAATAATTGGGGGGAGGCAGCTGCCCCCCTGTCCTCCTGTCTCCTACGGCTATGATTGCGATAGAGATTTTCAGTAATATATTGAAACAGTCCGGTAGTCACACCATCCTTCGAAGTTAATTTATGTAATTCCAGATCGGATTGTGATGTCACCATCGCAAATTCAATGCAAGCTGTAACCGACTGCTTAAATTTATATCTGGCAATAGTAAAGGTATGGGTACACGACTCGTTACCTATGGTATTCCTGACGAAAATCCTACGCGTGATAAAGATACTGTTTATTCTACATGGAACAGAATCAGGCCCATCACACCGAAGTGCCATAATCCTTTCTTACTGTCTAACATTGTGGACCCATAAACCATAATAACTAATAAGGCTCTTATATTGATCTCTAATGAGGTAATGATTATTATTGAGCTAATCCTTTTCCACTTCACATGCTTAAACGGTTCACCTGCAGATAGCCATTACTGCTCACTGGACTCGGATTAAACCTCGTATCGGTACTGTTCGGAGACGGACTAGACTTAAGTCCGTTACTTATTGGAATCGGCTTCAGGCGAATTTCTGAGAGTTTAAGTTCATTAGCACTGTTTGCTGTCGACCGGAAACACGTGTACCGAGCTGACAACGAGAATTTACGAGAGGCGGGATCGTCTGGTTTATAAATCCGTAGGATTCTTTTGAACGCCATTTTGAATTTTGATGAGAATAAACTATAGATGATGGGATTACCAGCACTGTTTGTATACATCATAATCCGTGCGAACCACATGATATTATAATACGACTCCATTCCTAGTTGACTTAGTGTTTCAGACGGCGACGAAATCTGCCATATAATCATCACTCTTAGTGGTAATAAGGCCACAAAGAAATACACTATCAGACTAATAAGCATGCGCACAACCTGCTTCCGGGAACGAAGTCGATAAAATTCTGAAGATCCAATTTGGTCTTTCAATTTAACCGTGTCTGAGTACAACTTCCGGATTATTCCGCCATACATTAACGTTAATACGCCCAGTGGAACTACAAAATACACAACAAACATGGCGGAGATGTAAAAGAAGTGCCAATATTCGTTAATAATAGTCTTGCACACAAAACATGGCGTCCCATCAATAAAAACCTCTTCTAGTAGATGCGTCATAAATACGAACGGTAGTGACGTAATAACCGCTATCGCCCACATTATGCTAATAAGGAGAAATGGGCGTGGTTTATTACAGTTACGTAATGGTCGACAGATAGCAAAGTATCTTTCCCAAGTGATGACAAGAATGATCAAAGTTGAAGCGTGAAGTACCAGATGTTCCAAATAAGGTACAATTTTACCTGAAATGATAAAAAAAAGTTTAGTTTAGTAAAGTGAAAAATGAAATGAAATGAATGGTTTTAGGTTTTACTTTCTGTAGACCTACTGATTGGCGGAATGCAGATGCATGGTATTGCCTATTTTTATTTGTGAATGCCAAAGATTTTTAATAAACCATATATTCACTTATAACTACATGGCATATCCTCAGGTTGATCTAGCTAGCCAGCTATTTTGTATCTTTGTTTGTCCCCATGGTATGAATGTGAGACAGGACCGTATCACTCGTGGTATTGGGCCTAATTCTGACCCATGTAAAATAAAGGGTGTATTATTATTCTTTTATTATTATTGTCGAAAATTCATAACTTTCACTGTTAGATGATTGCAAATAAACAATTTCTAATGCTATCATTGGTCGATCCTTTTTATATTGGCCAATCAGATTTAAGCACGATAGCTCAGCAAGCTGTCTATGAGACTATGATACATTAGCTACCAGGGAATTCCCTTTTACTGAGAAAACTCTTTGCACATGCACGTAACCCAATTCGATACGTAACCATCTAAAACGTACCTACTTACTGAACAATCGACATCATTGATACACGAGTTTAATATTTAAACATTAAACTTTATTAAATCAAAGAAAACATTTCACGAATTAACAAGCAGTCAAGTTATAATTTTACAGCGAATTAAGACTCAAAATTTATATTATATAGCTGTAATGTGACATGGAAACATGAATTTTGAACACTGACGATATGAGAAATAAATGGATTGGGTTGAAGTCGTAGAAAACTGAATGAGTTTTAAATGAGAATTGTCAAAGATTGTCAACGATAACATCAGAAGAGTTATATCTACTGTCGGACAATATTGTTCACAATCACATCCGTCAAAATGTTTTTGTAACATCAAATACAAATTTGTACATAGAGTCTTTGGTTGTATTTTGACTGATGAAAATTCCAATCGATGAAAATATATCCTAATGTGTAATTTGTTTTAGAGAAAAACAGATTCAAAATCGTGAAACCATATGTTTAACCAAATTGTAAATTGTAAATTGAAAATCTTTTGGAATTATTTTTGATTAAGAGTGACAAGTTTGTTTAGCAGAGCCTCGTAATGCATGATTAGAAATATTGAAGATGACAGTTTAATTTCCAATGCTGGGGGAATGTATTACGACCCTCACTGATAAAAATTTCCAAGGATGGGGGAATGTATTACGGACCTCACTGATATGTTGGAGTAATGTATTACAACCCTTACTGATAAAAATTTCCAATGCTGGGGGAATGTATTACTACCCTCACTGATAAAAATTTCCAATGCTGGGGGAATGAATTACGACCCTCACTGAAAAAAATTTCCAATGTTGGGGGAATGTATTACGACCCTCACTGAAAAAATGTCCAATGTTGGGAGAATGTATTACGACCCTCACTGATAAAAATTTCCAATGTTGGGGGAATGTATAACGACCCTCACTGAAAAAATGTCCAATGTTGGGGGAATGTATTACGACTCTCACTAATAAAAATTTCCAATGTTGGGGGAATGTATTACGACCCTCACTGATAAAAATTTCCAATGTTGGGGGAATGTATTACGACCCTCACTGAAAAAATGTCCAATGTTGGGGGAATGTATTACGACCCTCACTGATAGATATTTCCAATGTTGGGGGAATGTATTACGACCCTCACTGATAAAACTTTCCAATGGGGAATGTATTACGGACCTCACTGATAAAAATTTCCAATGTTGGGGGAATGTATTACGACCCTCACTGATAACCGGCACTACTTACACTCATGGGACAAACACGCCATGCTATATTTTGATAAGGTTCTTTTCTTTGGTTCGTTGGTGCACTGTCTCATGTACTCTCCCTTGAAAAGCCACTTATTACTCTCATGGGACGAGCACTTCAAGTTAAATATTGATAATGTTCTTTTCATTGAAGTCTTATTTTCAGTCGTTAACACGTATTCATTGTTCTTCACTTATCATTTCCTTTATTCATTCTCCCGGGACACCAGATTGTTTTCAAACAAATTCAATTGAACTTTTTTACGACCAAGTTCAGTATGGTAAAGAATAATATCATGACAAACCAATGATTTTTTATAAGTCCCTTAACGTGCATAACTAAGAAATACATGTATATAGAAACTTAGAATTGTATACAAACTATGCGTCGGAATTTCATTTTGAAAAGTGTTAAATGTATCTGACATCAAAGTCTATCAGTTATTAACGTGGATAATTAGACAACTTCAATGTATATCCTTTGATAATTGCCTGTTGATCGTTCAATTCGAGCTTAATACGATGTGACAAGTTGAATTCCCCCATCAATTAACAGTTAAATACTGGATACGAGAGGTAATACCACTGTAATTAACTGGAGAAACGTTTAGTTTGAGATGAATTGTATACACAAGTGAACAAATTCTTGACAACTGATCATAGCCGTAGGAGACAGGGGGGCAGGGGGGAGCTGCCCCCCCTAAATATTATGTTTTCGGGCAAAAAATTCTCGAAATCGGGCAAAATATCATTAAAATTCGGGCAAATAGTCAGTCTGCCCCCCTGTTGAGTCGTGGGCCCCTACGGCTATGCACCTGATACCACTTTTGACTATGAAATACATAGACGTAGGGGCCGGATATTTTGCCATTATTTTTTGGAACTCGCTTCCCGAAAACATAATATTTGGGGGGATAGGGGGCAGCTCCTACGGCTATGATAAAATACTTCCACGACGCATAGCCACAGGGGACAGGAATTGTGGCGGGGTGGGGGAGTGGGATCCTTGCAACTAACCGAATTCCGCCCTGGATATGTTACTCGCCACTCCTATATAAGTATGTGACTCAACCAGATCAAAGAGCCAAGATGCAGAAAACAGTCCTGTGATATTTGTCCCGGTTGCGTTGTATATCGACCATAACATTTCCTAAATGAAGTTTGAAGTCTATGTATCAAATAACCTTGCTTAAACAAGCTCAAAATTCGACCTCTAGACCAGAAAGTCTTCATAAATCGATCAAGACCCGACAAAGCAGATAATCTGTAAACATACACGCCATAAGCTGGTGAATGAGGTATGTTACTGCACATGAACCGAAAATTAACTATATGAAACCCTTCATCACAACTAACTAGCAATTTGAAGTTAAATGTTTCTGACCTAAGCCCGTGCTTTCTATGAGATCTATCTCATTTCACTTTAACACAAAGATTAAGATTGTTCACTTTTTCGATTAGCAAATTTGAGTAGGCGGTTTCCCGAAACTCATGGGTACAAGGCATCAAGAAAGACACTTGAAACAATTTTGACATTATTGCTACACGCTAAAACGGCTGACCAGAAATAAACCACCCATTGACTATCTGTTTATCAACTAATGTATCTTCCATTCCATTTGTTATTCCCCGAAGATAAATAATGTCTGTCAATCTTAAAACAAGGAATATAAATCACATTAGCCTAACTTGTTTCTCTCAATACTACAATTTAAAGCGATAAAACCTCTTAGAATGAACACAAATAATAAATTCTCAAATTTGGTCAATAAGAGTATATATTCATCAGCGATGTCCAAAGTATACAAACAGAATGCAAAAAAAAACATGAAACTATGTAAACTTCCATATAATAACAGATTATAATTGATAAACGCCTTAAATTTGATTACAGGTTTTTCAATTATTGTATATAAACATTGTTTTCTGGATTTATAAGATTATTTAGGTAATCTGTTGTATAGTTATGCCACCAGGTAAGTCCCCTGATGAATATATACATTTAATACTCCTATTGACCAAATTTGAAAATTCAGTTGTTCATTCTAAGAGGTTGTTTTCCTTTAAGATAAAAGAGATGGAGTGTTCTGTATATCCGGTTTATCAAAGATGAAAGCTTTGAGAATGTGATGATTTAGTTTAGTGCCTGGACCATGTCAATCTGATTAAAAATATAGCGGTAGATTAAGAGTTTGGATTATTTTTTTCCAGTCGATTACGGCCTCCATTCAGTTTACATTCAGCATCTTGCGGTTTACATTCAGCATCTTGCGGTTTACATTCAGCATCTTACGGTTTATTCTATATCGATCTGTCATGTCATGAATTTAAGAAAATGCAATTTTCAGTCAGACGTCTGTAGTTCTTGCAATTCCATTATAACTAAGATTCAAATGCAAAGAAAAAGTTAAAACAATTTGCAATTTCTTTGAATAATGACATCAAATCCTTATGGAATGACTCATTTTAATAATCTGTGTATCGATCAGAAAAGCTTGATCAGATTTATAATACCAGGGATTGCACTAAGTTTATAATGAATCTTAGGCTAAATGTCTTTAATTGTCCATCCATTTACAATCGGAAACAATCAAAGTGTTCTCCTATCGTCTATTCACTCTTAATTAAGACCGGAATATCATCCCACTTTCATTCCAGACTTTATATTTCCGGGAAACTGTCTCGAACTCAAATATGTCTTGCACTTAATATTTGGGTCAGTACATATAGTGTTTAGTCTTTCTTCAAGAAAGTGCGCCCCCAAGTGCAGAAAAGTTAGAAGAAAGTCGGTAGGTTTTTGAGTACGAAGATTTAGCCGTATTGATTGAAATCAAGTTTTACATCCTCTTCGGCTAATGAAAACAGCGAAGCCATGAAGTCTACAATGCAAATTAGCATAAGCCTACAAGATAAAACATAATGTTACAATGTTTTCATGTAAAAGTTTTATGCTTAGGACTGTTCAGGTAAATAACCTGTAGACAGAATGAAAGGGCTAATTTTTTTGGTAAAAATTGAAATACTAAATATTCTAGAGCAATGGTAAAACTATATAAACATCAAGGTAGTAAAATATAAACAGAATTCGCCTCGCCAACTTAAACAACAACCCAACCGCAGCGCTTCAGCGGGCTCACAACGAAAAGCTTAGCCTTGTGTGGGGTTTTTGCAATAAGAAATATGGAAAATGAATCTACTCAGTTACTACAGAAACCCTGAGATAGATATTTGTCAATTAACAACTGTTAATTCTTCCTTCATCCAGAGCAATCAGTACTGATTGAAGCAGAATATTAATTTCCGGTTTGGGACGGACAACGGATTCATCTTCCATTTCCCGGGGCTAATTCTGTTTCTCTAAACGGGCTTTTGTTTTTGTTTACAACTGTATATGAGAATCGTTTGAATAAAACGATTAGGAAGGTTTTCAACGTCGAATAAATGAAATGAAAGGAGAAACGTTGGAGTAATTTCTCACTCATTTGTCATTTCCTACTCCAAGTAAAAATGCTCTACAAATATTGGTCATCAATTTTTAGATCTTCTCTCAAAACACTTCCCTCAAATATAAAAATTCATAAAATGTACAATAAAAGTACAATAAAGATAAGTTATAGTTAGATGCCGAATCCCATAACAGTAGTTTATTTCATACTGATGACAAAATGTCATTTAAACCATAAAACTGCATCAGAACATACACAACTGAACTAATAATGTAATCTAAAAGGTAAATTTTAATGACACAAACACATACTAATGGAATTAAAGGGATTGTTAAGTGTTTTTCCACTAAAACTAACACGTTTTATGAGGTCACTGACTGTCATGAAACGCTTTAGTTTTAGTGGAATTGCAAGAACCGCAGACGTCGGAATGAAAATTTAAAACCAGTGTCCCTGATACACATTCAAAGTTTAGAAATACTCTTTACAATCCCTTTAATCGCACTATAAAGTTCTAGATTCATTTTATGGGATTTTTTATTCTCATGTCACCCTTACACTGACACATAAAACTTTTTAAAACTAAAAAAAGCATTGACTGAAAACACATTTAAACAAAGATTTTACAACCATATGGAGTCGTTTAAAAATCATAAACATGAAAATAACACTGAACTGAACAAATGCATTCGGCTACTTAAACAGAAAAATAATAATTACAAAATATCCTGGTCAATTGATAGCAGAGCCAATACAATACATACACGAATGTGTGCATAAAAAGTTCCGCCCGTATTAGATTAAACACAAATATGCCAATCATTTTCAAGGGAGATAACTCAAAAGTCATTCATTAACATGAACATGACCTCGAGCTCATCAATATGCACGTTACTCAAGCAAATTAAGTTTCGTCAAGATTGGCTAAAAACTGTAGTTTCTATACAAGTTTCTATTAATCTGACAGATTTCTTTTTCATCTAGCACAACAAGAAAATTAATGGTTTTATATAATTAAGTCAATTCAAAGGCTATAATATATTCACCAAGTAGACTAATTAGTAGAGATCTGGATTGCCTTAAGAAAAAGACCGATCAAACAACAGTCGATCACATCGTTAGGACCTCACTAATTGTATTCAGAGACCAAGACGAAGACGGAGTTGAATTTCATCCAGAACTCATCAATGTTAATTGATTATGATATTCTATCATTCAACAATTCGAGCTTTCGTCATCCAGTCCAGAATATGCCCCTTCTCATGCAAGCAACGGTTAGATCATTAAGATCGTATACCGTTGCTAAAGGAACATGAATGATTGCTGAATTTTCTGTTTCATATGAGTAGAATTTTCTGGACTAAAACGATATTTAGTAGTTACGCCTAATGAACATTTTATAAGCATGATCCATTCGTGTCGTTCATCAACAATTTGACCCTATGCTTTGACAAGTAGTGCGTATAGAGAGAGTAAAGTGCACAAACAATCAACTTGCATTTCCACTAGGCATTGTGAGTACAGAAATAGTGCATTTGTTAGGATAGCTTTAAAGAATGAATATACGTAAATTCCAACATTTCACTTTTTTATTAGATAAATTTCGGCATCATCCTTCCAATGGACAATTCAGGTTACAAGGTCACGATGCCATAATTTCTTTTATCAATTAGGACAGGATGTTCCACAAACGGAAACGTCAATCAAAATTAATACTAAATAATCACTATCGATTGGCAGCATCAATCAATTCTGAATTAAACAATCTGATCAAACAGCATATTAAATGTGTAGAAATTATCGAGGTTAGTAAAAAGAAGAAAACAAGATACAGTCAAACTTGGTCCAACGGCCACCTGTATTCAGCACCACCCTTTAATGAAAGGCCACCCAAATAACATCCCATGTAATGTGTTTCATTTTTGGAGGGGAAGAGTGCAACTCTGACAGGGACAAAGGGACAAAAATTTGTAAAATTATTTAGAAATATTTACCGGTACCAGCCACGAGTAGCATGGACAAAAAAATAATAATACTTACATGCGGTTTCACTAAGATACCATCTTGATTTAGCATAAAACTCGGCCAGTGCAGACGGTTGACAAATCAGCAGCACCAGAAGATCAGCTACACTCAAACTAACAAGGTAGTAATTCATTGGTGACCTCATGTCCTTGACCTTTACCACTACCAAAATGACCATGACATTGCCGATTACTCCGACCAATAGAATGATAGCATTTATAGTTGTAACATATATAAGCATATAGTAAGGAATATCGGGTGCGATCTGTGCAGTCAGGTTTCCGGAAAGGTTGAAACTTGATGTTGCACAAGAATTATCGAGGTTAGTCAAGTCACATGGCGTTGACGTCGTCATCTTTACTACTTCCGGTTCGGGTCACTATGACATAGTTTAAATATCTACTTCCGGTAAAACAACTTATTTTTTGAGTATCCTTTATCTAGGGCTTAAATAATACTCCAAACTGAATAAATCCGAAACAAGTTTGTATTCTAAGATAATATCCAATGTTGTCTATGATTGTCTCTATTTCATTTAGATTGTAGAGTTTCTTATAGAAATAACACGAGCACTAATCAGCTAAATATTATGTTTGGCATGAAAACACTTTCAGCAACAATACAACGTACGTGTTAGATTGTCAACACCATTAGTTCCAATGACTGAAAAGTATAAAGAGGTACTTGATATATGGATTTTTTCTTGATTCAATCTTTAAGTCGACGTTTCACATGCTCATATTTCACAAGCGTTATCAAATTCCTAGATATCTGGATATAATATTTCTTGACCAAGTCTTTAACTTGATCAAAAGCTCAATGTTTCACATGCTCATACAGGCAGGCTATCAACTGTATATAGAATATACAATATTATAAAGAATAAATATATACATGTACCTTATTCAATTTTTATAAAGAATCACTAGAGATATGGATATTAGCTGTTGATTTCCAAACGGAACCTTTTACATGCAGACAATGTTCTCAAAGGAATGAACATAATAGGGTGTATCTATCTCTCACAAGATTTCACAATCTATCACTATAATCCAACACGGCGTCGCTAATTCCCTTAGTTCATTTATCAAATAATAATTCCTAATATATTTACATATATCACACTTGGAACGTGCACAATGCTCGTGACAGTGTTGTCTAATGTCACGAAACTCGTTCACAGATAGATGTACATGTTATATATCATATCTATCACCAACACAAAATCTGAAAATTGGTGGTACCGGTCTTCAGAGTTCGTTCACACGTCGTGCTTGTAGTTAGTGTAATGGACACTATTTTAACACTAGTATTTCGATATTGCTCTAACGTATCTAACACTGTTAACACTAGAAATTTCTATATCTCTACAATTTATGTAGTTGGCACTATTTTAACCCTATTTTAACAGTGGTATTTTTAATATCACTCTACAATTAATGTATTTAACACTATTTTAATTGTGGTATTTCTATATCTCTACAATAGATGACTTGAGCACTTTTAACGATGTATTTAACACTATTTTAACAGCGGTATTTCTATATCTCTACAATTTATGTAGTCAGCACTATTTTAACAGTGGTATTTCTATACCTCCGCAATTAATGTATTGAACATTATTTTAACACTGGTATTTCTGTATCTCTACAAATAATGTTTTGAGCACGTTTAATGGAATGATCTCTTGTTGTTTCACTTTAAAGTAAAAAACTCCGTATACAGGTATTAAAGATCCGAATATTCACATTTCTCCTCCAGAATTAAGATGTACATGTACTACGTAAAACAAAATAGATATTTCAGCACCTCGTCTGTATTTTCACTCTGTTGATCTCGGAATGTTGTATGTGTTGACTGCTACCTGTAAACAAAAACAATTTTGTTATTTTCAGTTTTCGTAAATATTATGACTGGATACATGTTGTCATTTCATTAACATGCATGACAACTAAAAGCCAATTATCATTCGGCTCAACCGTCATCGATGTTCTAGACTAACATTATGACTCGGGTATAATAGGCAGCCATATTGTCCGGTAAATGGACAAGGGAAGACAACTCTTGTTTAGAGCTTTACTTCGATTGGCTGATTTTAACGCGCGAGGAGACAACTCTTTCTGCAGAACGATTGTAATTGACTGGAATATTTTATTCAATATCGTATAATATACGAGGTTATCTAGGGTGCAAGTTTAGTTCCAAAGTTGATACGAGTGAGCCATTAATATGCAAGTAATAATTATTATTTAATCATATAATATGATTAGATTTTCAGCAACTATGACATGGGACAATGATTGTATGAGTCAAACTGGTTTTTTTTTCAACTTTTTTTTAATTAACGTGCACTAACTAGTCACTCCGTTGGAAAAAAGTACCCTTGTCTCAGAAATGGGAATTTAAACAAAAATGAACAACCTATTTCCATAAAACCCAAATCAACTCTCAAAATATACCAAAAATGCCATAAAGTGTATAACAACAAGCACTGGGTTATTACAGGGTTAATGAGATCAAGTCAGGGGCGGACTGGGCCGCATGGCTACATGGCTAAAGCCATGCGGGCCGGTGTGCACGGGGCCGGTGTGCACGGGGCCGGTTTGTGAAAAATGACAAAAAAAACTATTTATATTTTGAAAAAAAAAAAAATGGGTCTACTCAAAATTTCAAAAGAAAGTGGCCGAAATCCGCTGGAGGCGCTCGGAAATCACCTTTATGGCAGTCATTTTTCAAAAAAAATTTGGGTCCGACCCCTTAAGCAGTGGCGGATTCAAGGGGGGGGGGCGTAGAGGACTAACGCCCCCCCCCCCCCCCTTAACTTTGTCTTCTTTTTTTTTAAGAATGGGGAGAATACGAAATAAAAAATGTCTAACCCATTAACATTTACTATAAAACATACATGGTCCAAGTCAAAAACCGTTAAATTAGTGCAATTTATACTTATTCTATGTTTTAAAAGGGACACAGGCTTCATTTTCTTGGGTCGATTTTTCCAAGTCTTAGAAACGGGGACTTTTTTAGCTCAGCAATTTAGTACTGGTTATCACAACTCACCATTGAAATTTGAGTCTTCAAATCCATGTGCATCCATAATTATTAACATTTGAAAGTTATAATGCCCTCCTACACATTAGCGATACTATGCAATATTATAGAAAAGTCATCTATAGAAATAGAAGGAGAAATGTCTAATTTAAGATCTATTTGAAGGAAATATGCAATTTTCGTACATTTCTAGTGCTTCTGAAGAATACTTAAGTATATTCAAGACCCAAATCAACCAATAAAAATGAAGACTGGTCCCCTTTAAGCCAAAAAAAATTCGCTTCGCTCGGCTAAAATTTGGATTTACGACCTCCCTTTGCAAAAACGTGACACCGCCCCTGTTAAGACCCCTACGCTCTGGGTTGGTGCTTTGCCCGCCATACTTAAGTGGGCCGGTCAATGGAAAAAAACCATGGCCGCGTCACGGCCCCAGTCCGCCCCTGGATCAAGTATGGCTTAAGGTGAAACACATCAACATGAAAACAATTTCATCAATTTATATATAATAAGATGTACTCATTTTATCTCCTCTATACAATCAATTCTACAAGTCTTAAAGGGATATGCTCACTAACTGTTCAACCAAAAAACTTTTAGTCTCAGAACCTGGACTTTGTTAGCTAATCTAATCCGTATAATGTTCCAAACTCTCTTTCAAAATTTTAGCTTTCACATCCCCGTGTATCCATAAATATTAGCGTTTGAAAGTCAAAAATACGACTCGTCGTTTAATAAGCCTATGACTTTAATAGAAACACATATACAGAAAATGAAAGATAACTGTAAATGTACTGGTATAATTGAAGGGATTGTGCGATTTTTGGGCAAGTGCAGTAAATTCGAAGGCTATTTACACAAATTCAAATTGGAATCTGTTTAAAATAATTTGATCAAAGAAAACAGTTGTTTTGTTACAACTGGAACATGGGGCATTTCTATCGAGTTCACTTGAGTTTACAAAATAATATGATGTGATAAATTGCTATTTCAAGTTTTCATTCGAAACAAAACCCTGGCCACAACTCACAGCATGGAGTTATTGAAAGCTGAAGTCGATAGTTACCTTTATCCTTGCATTCCGATATCATATTTTACAAATAATTAGAGGAAGCTTACGCTGTTAAAAATCTAAACATATTGGAAAGCAAAATATCACTTAGGTCAAGTCGATTAATTGATCTTACAAAATTGAGACATAAAAGAACATATCATTTTATATTGTCCTCCCATTCCCATCTTAATGTATTCTTTTGTCACTAAATTACCAATACATTATATTTACAAGTATATAGAACGAAATCTTTCCATTAGACGGGAATATCATCCATATACATTAGTTAAAATAAACTATACCTAGGTTTGGTCGATTAATGGATCTCACAAAACTCCAAACTGGAACATCACTGAACATACCTTTTAATATTGTCTTCCCATGTGTATCCTAATGTTCTCTTTTGACAATACATTACCAATATATAGAACGAAATCTTACCATATGACGGGAATATCATCTGTATGCATTGGTTTAAATATTATAATATCCCCTAGATCTTGAAGATGCATTAATTTTAAAAACTTCGGAGGACATCACAGAAATGACCATTTAATATTGTCTTCCCATTTGTATCTTAATGTTCTCTTTTGTAAATATGACCAATATATAGAACGAAATCTTAACCATATGACTATTAATATCAGCAAATACATCTGAGAATATTCCCATAAACCCTAATCCCTCTTATCAAAAAATCAATCAGTACAGATTAGCGTCAGGCGGTGCGGTTCCGTCAAGTTAAACAACTTTTGGATTCAGATTAAGAGAGTGTGGTTGACGTTTGATTATTAAATTATTTTCTGACCAAGTCGTATCTAGAGGCAATCCAGAAAAATGGCAAATTTTTTACTCTTGCAAAAAAACAAGAACGGCCAACCGTGACGTTTTACAAAGAAAAAGTGCAACTTCATACCGTTGAAAATTAAACTTGAACCGTCCGCCAGTGCTTTCTGTTGAAACGAATTCCTCCTTCCCTCTGATGCCTGTGCATAGCCGTAGGAGACAGGGGAGCAGCTGCCCCCCCCCCCCCAAATATTATGTTTTCGGGCAAACAATCCCCCAAATCGGGCAAAATATAATTTAAATTCGGGCAATAAGTCGGTTTGCCCCCACCCCTAATTGAGTCGTGGGTCCGTACGGCTATGTGCCTGTGCCAGTGCTTCCGAGAGTCGATCAGTTGATAGCTTTCAATTCCTTGTGTCTAATCCCTGATCAACAATGAATTAGTGGAAACAAATTACAAAGGCGACTTCTTATAAACGTTGTCATGCATAATAAATAGCATTATTTATCAGTTTTCTATTGACCATAATTCCAATATCGATTCGCATAATCTTCTTTTACACGAAAATCAATGAAAACAAACAATTAAAGGTTACCGTCAGGTGTTTCGATCTCGTCATATATCAATAAGAAGAAACTTTGTCATGTTGGTTTACAAATTAAACTTAATAAAATAAAAAAAACTTCGGGTCCTCGCAGGTGATTTTTTTCTGAATTGTGCCTTTGTGCAATAAGTGCATAAAGATCATTCAGGATAAAATGAATGATAAAGCCAGGAATCCACAGAAAGAATTATTATTTTCTGTCAAGCAGTGGTGTTTTTTTAACAGGCATCACCACCCCCAATTTTGGCTAGCCTGGCTCTCGCACCTTCTCATTTTCAATGAGTTATTTGCTTTATGCCATCCACTTAATAATTCCCAGAAACACCTCTGCTATCAAGTGCACTTTTCAAGTTAAGCGGCATCAACTTGCAATTTGCGAGCCAAAACAACCCTTTTTGCAACCTAATGTATCTTATAACAGAAAAACGACGATCTGTGAAGCAAGTCAAATTACTTAATCTACGTGTGAATTTGCTGCTAGATAGAAAAATCTCCACAACAATGTAGAATTGAGGATCAAAATAAATTTTAAATGGCAAAACTGAAATTGGTGGGAGTAATTGAACCAAATCAATCTAAATTGAACGTTGATCAAGTGTGCTACGTGCAATAGTGTAGATGCCATCGCTGCTGTCAATATTTCAATAAAAAACTTTGAAGGGGAGAAAAAAAATAGCAGTAGCTTTTCCCTTTAATTTAATTTCGGAATAAAATTGAGATTATCGCCCAAGATTAAGAGGTTCTTGACTCTATGCTAAAATAAATGTTAAAACCAAACAATATTGCTGTCTCCTTTCACTTATTTATTTTTGTATCAAGTACTATAAGTTAACTACTAATATAATTAAGATTTCTTTTACAATTTTTTATAAGGCTCTCTTCACAATGTATCAAAATTATTTTTTTTTAAGTTACATCCTATAAATACTAATTTATAAAACTTAATTAAAAGGCTTTTTCAATAATTCATCTTAATCCTTTTGCGAAGTTAGAGTTCAATAAAATATAACTATAGTTAACCTGATTTAATCAAATAAAGTTTTAATGCCTCTTCTTAAACGTCTAAATAATTAAATGGTCTATATACAAAAGGTGGGAAGCAATATCCATAATTTACAAGGATAAGAGCAAAGTTCTTAAGAATTCTGTCTATCAACTAATAAAAACATAGCTTTACATACCGTTTTATGAACGAATATCCCTTTCACAAACCTATTCTATTCCAACACTTATTCATTTATGACTATCCTCAATGTACGTTTCTACAGACTGATTATTGAACCAAGCTGACAATTCCACGAACAAAAGAACATACTGTACAAAACAAAGCACCCAATGTGGATATCACACTACAAACTACCTCTATGGACCAGTACTCGCATCTCATTTAGCATCGAACCATTGGACTGGACCGTCAATGACTAATGATCCATATTCAGTATTGTCAACGAAATGGAAATTGAAATTGTAAATAGAACAATGGTAGTTTAGAAACTAGAATGGAAATATTTCAAGTACTTGAAGTATAAATTATAAAATTATGAAAATTTCCATAAAGTATTAAAAAATTATACTTTATAGACCAGTAGTTTTCCCCAATTCAATTAAAAACTAGAATCGTGAGACGATACTGGGCAGTGCGCATCAGGTTTTGTCCATGGATGAAAAGTGACGTTTTCAATCCATACTGCGAAATTTACAGAACATAAATATCGGCATATAAAATGGTTATATTCGGGAGTGAAAAGTAGAATAACCAGTTCACGTTAGGTAGTGAAAAATGGACTAACCGGCGTAGTGAAAAGTCATGTGATTAAAAAGTCGTTGTTTTTATTTATGCACATATTTATACATCATTGGAAGTAGAACAGTTAAAGAATATTTATTAATATTTTTTCATGTGCAATATCATACACATGAAAGAAATGAAATGAATGGAGTTGTACGTCCTAATTTTCTGAACCTATATGGGCTAACTGAGGACGGGAAAACGCCATGCAGTGTGCAATGAGGGAAATTTTGCCAGGACAGCGGCATAAGCTTACTCTTATTTTCGATTTCCAACTGTCGAGGGATCTTTAACGTGCACAGTCAATAGCACACGGGACCTCGGTTTATTGTCCAATATAAACGCCTAAACGCTTTTTCCATATCAGCCCCTCCGACTGGCATCACGGACTTCTTGAAACCGGAAGGAAAATTCATATCGTCCCAGGATTATACCCTGGGCTTTCAGGTTAGCAAGCAAGCGATTAACTCACTGAGTCACCGCGGTCACTACATATGAAAGAGCTAAATCTCATGACCTCAGAATACTGTCTGCTAACTTCCTAATTTAAGTTCGCAGTACAGCTCGTACAATGTCATGTTAATAAAATGAGCAAAAAATCTGTTTTATTATTTTTTTTTAGAAACATTTTAATGGTCAACGTTTTTAGACACGCAATATTTTTTGAATAAATGACAGAACCAGATTTTTAGAACAGATTTTCTTCTTTTGGCGTTGGATCGTTATCTACTACATTAAGTATTAGATATTTTTTGAATTTTTTTACTACATAATTTAAAACGTTAAAAATGCAAGTTACTATGTAAGAAAGTCATGTTAGTGCAATTGTCAGTTGAAGGGAGTGAACTGAATTTAAACATACAGACAACAAACATTTGTCAGTTGAAGGGAGAGAACTTCGTTTAAATATGCAAAACATTGACCAGTGAGAAGCGTTAAAGGAAACAATATGGTAAATTGTAACTTTCTAGTAATTGTTAAACTGATCTTGAATTACATAAAGTACTGTGGGAATGCAACGTTGTATTACAACAACGACGACTCTCGCACATTATCAGATATAGGAGCATAGATTGATCTGATTGAGGTGTGTAACACTTAATTGAAGGTCAAATGCTTACTAGTCACTTCAACTAATAGTAGAGTTAGAAGTCTTGAAATTTTCGGTCTTTACTAAAGTTCTTGTTCCAAAAATATATAGAAATCGAAATTAAAAAATCAGTTGTCATAAGGTTGTTGGCCGTCGACTAAGGATTTAATACACACCGATATTATGCAAATCCGATTATCACCTAAAGTCCCATTTTGAGTTTTATTAGTCACAACAACATAGCACCTGACAACTTCCGGGTCGGATTTTATCATTTATATCTTTTATGATGACCATTTCTAACATAATCCAAAAAACAAAAAAAATTCCAAAATAACTCCATAAATTAAAATTTCAAGTTTACAAACAAATGACGTCAAAACCGGAAGTGATATCATTATCAAATTGTCTATCTACTTGTAAGTTTTCAGATCGATCAAAGTCAAATTTCCATAAAACACGCACAGTTACAATGAACTTTGGCACAAAATTTGCAAGTTTTTAAAAGCGAAATTTTGATGCAAATATATTGTGTTATATATCATTTGAAAGAGCACATTAAGCATAGTAAAAATGAAATAGAATTTGTGACGTATGTAAATTAGGTCACGTGACAGAGCTCTTTAAAGTTAAAAATTGCAATTTTCAAATGGCGATAAAACCGGAAGTAAACATCAGAAATCGGAAATGAATATATCATCTGATAGATATCGTCAAGGGCAATAATTTTTGTACAGGTCAAGAGGTCATCAAAGGTCAAGGTCACTAGATATGAGCCTTGAAAGTTTCGGTCATTACTGAAATTCTTGTTCCGGAAATATAAAGAAGTTGAAATCGAAATTCAAAAATCTACAACCTACATTTTTTTTGCAATCGACTGCAGAAGTCGTAGATTTCAAAATTTAAAAAATCCAATTAACCCTCGGTTCTGAATTAAAATTTTAAGGAACATAGGTCAGTTCAAGATGGCGGCTGATCCCTTGCACCTGGATAAAATTTCATCATTTTATTTTTTATGTATGACCAAATCTATGATAACACAAAAATTTTTTTTCAAGTATCTTCAATATTCCGGAAGTTGAAATTGAAAGTTTAGAAGCAAATGACGTCAAAACCGGAAGTGATATCGAAACTTTGAAAATTGATTTTTTTTTGGAAATTCATATGTCTATGTTATTGAAAGGTTTCCGATCGATCGAAATAAAATTGCAAAAGTTAAAAAAAATCCTTTAAAAAGTGCTCCAAAAGTCAGCTGCAAAAGTCAAAATATGAATTTTTCAAAATTGCAATTTGTAGCTATTGGGTTAAACAAATGAACCAAAAAAGACCGATCACAATCTGTTGGAAAAATGAGTTGAAAATGGAAAAACCCTGAAATACGACTTTTTAATATACGTCATTTCCGGTCAAGCAAAAATGCGGCATTTTACATTTAAGCAACACCGAGCATTTAATCATCGCAGGAAATGATGTCAAGTTATGTGTGGTATGTGCAGTTTTGGCTGGGGAGCGTGACCAGAAATAGACAAAAAAAAAAAAACTAGAGCCGTACCAAAACGGCGCTGGGCAGTGCGTCATCCTGGAAATCTTTCATAAATCACAAGGCACTAAGCAAATGGTTATGAAAATATTAATATCAAAAAAGTTACATTTTTTCTAGTCTTGTTACAGCAAGATAGCTTTAATAAAGGTTAACAATAAAAAATAGTAGTTCTCTCCCTTCAACTGTTTTGACGATAATTGTAAGCGTTATTAAATCAAATGTTTTAGCGTTTTGGCAATAGTTTTTACTTTTTTGGTTTAGTATTGCCAAAACTCAAGTTGATTACAAGTTGAAGGGAGAGCACTATCATTTAACCATTTAGACAACAAACATATTATTTTAGTTAATTAGCCAATAACGTCAAAACCGGTAGTAATATCGAAATTTTGAAAATATATTTGAGATCGCAATCAAAATGCTTAGCTACCCACAAGTTTTCAGAATATTCAAATAAAATTTTTAAAAACCCGCACAGTGACAATAGAACTTTGCACAAAACTTCCAAATATTATATCGCGCTATTTTATTTATATTATAAAGTGTTATATATCATTAAAAAGAATAGATTAGGCACAATAAGAATATATAAGAATGTGTGACGTATTAAAGTTAAGTCACGTGACAGAGGTATTTAAAGTTAAAAATCGCAAATATCAAATGGCCATAGAACCGGAAGTAAACATCGGACAACTAAAATGGATACATCAATACATAGATCTGGTCAAGGGCAATAACCTTTGTTAAGGTCACAAGGTAAAAAAAGTTCAAGGTCACGAGTTACAATTCTTTGAAATTTTGGCAATTACATTAAATACAATATACCGGAAATAACAAAAAAGCATCATCGAATATCAAAATCGAATAACGTACTTTTTGGGGCAATCGACTAAGCTGTCTAAAAATACTACAATTACGAATTCCGCTCATAACCCCGAGGCCCCATTTTGAGTTTTACACAAGTTAGTCATATAAATATGGCGGCCGATCTATTACAACTGGGTCAAATTTCATTTATTGATTGTTTATATAGCATCATTTCAAATATATTGCAAACAAAAAAAATCATATAACTTCAAAATTCCGGAAGTTGGATTTTAGATTTAAAAAGCGAATAACGTCAAAACCGGAAGTGTTATCGAAATTTTGGAAACAGATTTGGGTTAGCAATCAAAATGTCTATCTACCTGTAAGTTTTCAGGACGGTCAAAATAAAATTTGAAAAAAACACGCACAGTTACAATGAAACTTTGCACAGAATTTTCAAATTTTAAATCGCGCAATTGTCATTCAAACATAAAGTGTTATATATCACTGGAAAGGGTAAAATAAGCACACTAATAATATATAAGAGTTTGTGACGTATGTTAGTTGGGTCACGTGACAGAGCTGTTTAAAGTTAAAAATCGCAAATTTCAAATGGCAATAGAACCGGAAGTAAACATCGGACAACGGAAATGGATATTTCATTGGATAGATCTAGTCAAGGGCAATAACCTTTGTTCAGGTTGCAAGGTCATAAAAGGTCAAGGTCACGAGTTACAAGTTTTTGAAATTTTCGCAATTACTTTAAACATTATACCGGAAATAACAAAAAGGCAGTATTAAAAATCAAAAATCTAATAACGTACTTTTTTTGGCAATCGACTGGGCTGTCCTAAAATACTACTATTACGAATTCCGCTCATAACCCTGAGGCCCCATTTTGAGTTTTACAAAAGTTGGTCATATCAATATGGCGGCTTATTTGTAACTTCCGGGTCAATTTTTTTTCATTCATTGTTTTCGAATTGTCATTGCAATCATATTTCCAAGAACAAATTTCACATATCTTCGAAATTCCGAAAGTTGAAATCTAAAAATTTTCGTCAAAACCGGAAGTGATATCGAAATTTTGAAATTAGTATTATGTTCACAATCGAATTGCCTATGTGCATTTTTATTTTCAGATTCTTCGAATTAAAATTGTAGAATTTGAAAAATTTTTATAATTAAAACTAAAAAAAGTTATCGACAAAATAAAATTTTTAAATTGCTTGAAGAAGCCGTATTGTAGACATTAGTTCAAAGAAGTAACCTAAAAAAATCCGAGTCAAATCGGATAAAAAATAGAGCCGTGAAATTGAAAATTCTAAAAAACCACTTTTTGTCCTACGTCATTTCCGGTTAGACAAAAATGCATCAAATAACATTTAAAAAATTTAGTTTTTCGAGAAAAAAAAGCAAATTGCATCAGTGCATGTGTGACATTAGCAGTTTTTGCTGGGTGCTCTGACCAGTATTTGAAGAAAAAAAAAAAAAAAAAAAACATTATGAAAACAAAGCAGTGCGTTCGAAATCGAACGCACTGCAAATAGTCAATTGCAAACCAAAGCAGTGCGTTCGACAAATCGAACGCACTGCAACAAACCTAATTCTACTCCGTTTAGCAAATTTTTGAAATGCAAAGACTAAAGCTTTGATTCTTTTCAATTTATTTATAATCTTGACGACTCAAAAAATTCAAATTTGAGATATGTCCCCATATACAGTGTATGCGTACCAACCAATATAAATGGTATTTCTGTTCGTAATTTCCCCCTAAATTCCTGGCCCCTATTTCTCAAAAATTCTTACGACGAATTCTGCTGTAAGTTCGACATTTTGTAATGAATAATTCCACACTTACGACAATTTTTAATCGTAAGACATTTTGAGAAACAGGCCCCAAATCTATAAGTGAAGACCCTGTAATAAGTCTAACTACAAACCTTCTTTCCGGTGGAGAAACTTTCTGAAATGTGAAGAAATATTTAATCTACTTTTTAACTCCGAACAGATTCCTTTAATTGAATGTTAGTTTTTGCAGACAATCCATGAACATTTTCCAGATAAGTTTCAACCTGTTTGTACGGCCTTCAGCACTGGTGATTGATTGTAGGCCCTATGAGTTTTAATTAAATTAACATTTACTATCAGTTTAAAATCTCACGGTTATTGCATGATACGTCAACACCAATTTAGATCTATCTGACATTTAGAGATATACATGTACATCACATTCAGACATGTAACATTTTATTCAACATTTCAGCTAGTTCATCGATACGGCGTTTCGACAATTATACATAACCGTAGGGGCCCATGACAGGGGGGTGTCAAACCGACTTATTTTCCGAATTGTAATGATATTTTGCCCGATTTTGGTGATTTTTTGCCCGAAAACATAATATTCTCCTACGGCTATGCAATTATAAAATGTATAACAATACTGATCACTTTTAGAGTGACACATTCAGAAATACATTTTATGCGATCCAATCCATATATAGATAGTTCATCAACACAGCGTTTCGACAATTTACTATGATAGAGCACAAAAAAAAACCTTTAATATGACATTTTCAGACAGAAAGCTAATCGTTGACAGTAACAGTTATTATTAAGCAATTGTAGATATATAAAATTCTTTACCTAGTTTGATCCTATCCACAGCGAATTGATTTACACGGTGTCAAAAAATCACAAAAATTAAATATGAAATTCACTTGCAGAAAGGTTTGATTTTAAGCAATCTTAAACACATAGAATTATTTACCTAGAAGTTTCGCTAAATTACACTCCGAATAAGAAAGAAACTGGCACTGTCACACTTTCCAATAATTCAACAAGCGAAGAGACTAATCTAAAAGAATTACCCGTCCCATATGTATAACTTGTCCATCAGACCAATTTCAAACACATTAGATCACAGTGAAGTAAGAAAACAGTCTGAGTCCGTGTCAGTACTTCACAGTGTCAATACTGTAACATTCACTTTATTGTGGCCAGAGTCTTGACAAATACACGACTTCTTCTTCATTTGTTAGATTTCACTCATTATCATTCTCTATACTATAGAGCAACTGTTGGATAGATTTTAACAGCATAACATGTGTTATTCATAGTCAGGCCTTCTCAAGTAATATTTGTCCAAATGTATTGTATGCTTGGAATATAAGGGTTAAAAGAGCTTATCTAGCGAAGTGAGCAGAGCGTTTTAGTGGGTGGGATGGGGTGACTCTTTAGGGCGCCCTTTTAAATTTGGCCCAATTGAGAAGGCCTGATCTAAAGCCCGGTTTATACAGCCAAATGTAACTCACATTATTTGGTCTAGGAGTATATTTGATTATAAGTAAATATACTTAAGCACGACCTTTTGAGGTGAAGTAAAATACTCCTGCAGGGCCCAGTTCCTAGCCTTGTGCTTAAGATCAATTTCGTGCTTAAAACCCTAAGTTGACTTGGGTCTATGCAAGAATCAGTAGGAAAATCTCAAGTCGAATTTCGGACTAGGACTTATTTAAATGCTAGGAACCGGACACAGGAGTATATTTGCTTACGTAGGCAAAAGCGTTTACTCGACCACTTTTGCTTATGTGAGTATATCTACTTATATGAATATATTTACTTATAAATGTGGTCGCATAGTTTTTGTAAACACAGCTTCTATCGAACGGGCATGCGAAATTATTGCGTCAGACTCAAAGTATATTCCCCTTTTTTTTGTTTGTCAATGAATGTGTTCAAAGAATCATTACTTTGCGAAACCTTTTCGAAGGTTTCTCAAATACAATATAAGCTAAATAGAAAATCTCCCTCTTTTGTCTCGTAGAAAAAAGTTCTTTGCTGTAAAATCTGCTAATCTTCTGTTTTCCTTTCAGATAAAACCAGAAAATCTTTTAAAGGGGACCAGTCTTCATTTTTATTGGTTGATTTGGGTCTTGAATATTCTTAAGTATACTTCAGAGGCACTAAAATGTACGAAAATTGCATATTTCCTTCAAATATATCTTAAATTAATGACTATTCTATATTGCATAGTATCGCTAATGTATAGTAGGGCATTATAACTTTCAAATGCTAATAATTATGGATGCACATGGATTTGAAGACTCAAATTTTAATGGTGAGTTGTGATAACCAGTACTAAATAGCTGAACTAAACAAGTCCCCGTTTCTGAGACTTGGACAAATCGACCCACGAAAATGAAGCCTGTGCCACTTTAAAGGCAAGAATACGTCAGGGATAATAGATATTTTTTCATCTCCTTTATAAAAGAACATGTTATACGATGTTAAGAGAAATAAAGGCTGCTTAATGTAAAAGTCCGTACAAGCAAAACAATTTCGTTAATCATAATCAAGTTATAGTTATATATACTACTCCAAAGAGAAGTACCATCAGGTGTAGTTTTCAGTTTCTCACCCGCCACATAGGTTAATATTATGGGATACAATCAGATTTATACCCGATAAAACAAATCAGCCAAGAAACAGATTTGTTATATATGTCTACAAGTTCGTTATAACGAAGTTATTTTAGCCAGCTATAGCTGTATCTGTGCTTCTCTCTTTCTTGGACAGTTTTTCAAACGAAAGAGCAGGCGTCCAACTTTTCAGCTACCGCTGCACCTAGAATAACCCCACAGAAACGATTAATTCTATAACTCTGTATTTTATGATAGTAATCCTACATAAGCCCTTGGAGGATAAGCTACACAATCTAAGACTTGTTTTGTTTTCAAGATTAATTGTCTGTCATAACCAGATTAGGGAACGAAAGAAAGATAAAGAGGTAAAGAAATGTTGTTTTGTCTGGCATTAACTGTTATTGAAATAGTTTTAAATAATACAATAAATAAATGAAAAATATACAGTATAGATTAGGTAAGTTTATAACCTTGCTACGAAAACACAGGCACAGGCAGTTAGGCACAACCTTCAGCGGGGGACAACCTGACCAACTAAGTGGTTTAAGGTGTTACTACAGATGAGTCAAGTGCTTATTATTGAATATAGAGTCGAGTTATTGGACAGGGAATCAAGAATTTAAATAGATTGTAAAGACTTGTTCTATATTTGTTTTGTGTAATGAGAACACATCAATATGCTTCTTTGTCCTCTGTGAAATAAACAATTTTTGTAATTTATAACGTCATCAAATACTGTTCAACTGGAGTTGAAACCATGGACGTCTGATTGGTAATCGAAATTTTGTAAATTGATGCTGTCAGTGTCCCAGATACACCATGTTCCTATAGCCATGGTATATACAATCTTACAGATTATTAAGATTGTATAGCATTGCTTAAAGGGGAATGTTCAGAATTTTCGAGGATCGATTTGGGTCTTGAATTTATGTAAATAGCCTTCAGCTTTACTGGAACTGGCCAAAAATAGCAAAATCCCTTCAGTTATACCCGTACCTTAACAGTTATCTTCCATTTTGTGTACTCTCTATGAGTCATAGTCTTACTAAACGACGTGTTTTTTGGTCAAACAGATAGTTTGAGGAACTAGAGCAAATACACCTACATTAATTTTTGAAAACTTCTTTATACTTGTCTTTGATGGTGGTAGGTTGAATAACGACCTCGGAGACAGTGAGGTCAAACAAGAGACTCAGTGGCTTTTTCTGTATAAATAAATAACGAAAATATATGAAGTTTTCCAGTGACAGAAAGAATTGTGTTAATCCAACTTATGGTAATCAATTTAGTTCCGTTTACATCCGTTGGTGAAATGATTCCTTACTTAAGCTATAAATCCATCTTTGTTATGTCTCCAGTGTTTATCAAAGACTTAAACCATAGCTATGACGTCATCTATTGTTCTTTTAATCCATTATCCAGAAGAGTGGCTTACTCCAGTCTTAAACACCCTCAACACAGTTCACCAACTGTCCATTCTTAAGTTATAACTGTCCATTCTTAAACAGGAACTGTACATTATTAAATGAAATAATGGACAGTTGAACGTTAAGAATGGACAGTTAGGTAAAGGTGACAGTGGAAATAGAGTATAACTAACCGACAGCAACAATAAGAGGGAAACTTGCATAAAGTGAGTTATCCGGGTCATCCGGGTCAGAATTTAATTTTGACAGTATAGATTCATCTGAAAGGGAGCCATCGATCAGAATGTGTGCATATTGTATATATCAGTGCATTCTTACCCTTTATGATCCATTTCCCCACCATAAAATCAATATACAGTCATTTACCGGGAAGAGCCCCCCCCCCCCCCCCCACCAGATTGAGCTTATCATTGATTTTCTCATGGGTTCAGATTGCTTTTTCAATGCCCGGGGACGGGGAGACCAGCGGCGTACGCAGAATTGATCAATAGGGGTCTCACAATAGGGTCGCCGGCAAATTGTGCCTATATTACGTCTATTACAGAGTAAGCCCTATTACTCAACCATGCTTGTGTGTTAAAAGGGGAGGGGGGGCGGGGGTGGAGGACATCATGCCACCCTTTTCCCCGGGATTTGCACCCATGGTACTGAGTGTGATGTTGCCGAGAATCATTATATTTTGCAATAAGAAATTAATGGTTTTCGTATGAAAATAGACAATTTTGACATGATGAAAAGACTTCCAAAATAGCATTGGACATGTTTTTTCATGGGTGTTAGATTAGACTCCCGAACCCCCCGCCGTTACGTGCATTTAGAGTGAATGGCGACACAATTTTTTTTAGCAAGTGGGGAAATAGATCATAAAGGTTGAAAACACTTGTTTAAAGGACCTAATGACATCCGATTTATGTCGCTGATGACATTCTGCTATAAAATATCCAAGTAACATATTAAGATTTCATTTTATATGTTACGGGTGTCACAATACTCCACATTTAATCCCAAATCAACACCACAATGTACATATCCTCTCCGTTTGAAGACATGGTCCTTGACTAAATCAATGAATGATTATCAATTGATTTATTGGTTAAATCTGATAAAATCTACTCAAGGTCCTGAGTTGTGTTGTTGAAATTAACTCACTTTAGTGTCTGTCCATTATTACAACAATGGGTGGCTATGGTTTAAGTCAGAGAGAAGCCTCAAACTATACATTCTGTGTGAGAATAGATCAACCTCGGCGCTAACGCGCCTCGGTTGATCCATTCTCCCACAGAATGTATAGTTTTCGGCTACTCTCCTTTACGTAGAGTAATGCAGACAAATGAGGTAAAAGCTTTATCATTATGTATATGGCTTTCAACCCAGGGGCCGCGGAGCGGGGGCGGGGTGCACTTTTTGGCCCTAGATTATTTTTTTGTGTTATAAAAAAAATATTTTTGTCATTTTTATATTATTTTTTTTTATAATTTCCGGAAAAGGGCCCCCCAACTTTCAGAAACGCTCCGCGGCCCCTGCAACCAGACCCCCATTTGACTGATTTCAACTTAAGAGTCGTGTAGGCTTATTTTAACCTAGCCAAGAAGTGTATTTTTAAAATTAGGGTCTTAATCCCGAAGAGTTCTTGAGATCTAGAATGCTTCTTGCATTTCGGTGGATTTGTTTAGTCAGGCATGAACTGATCTCGTTGCACCTCATGATTTTGCTGGATGTAAAATTACACCATTTTCTAATGTAAAAATACATACTGATTTTTGTTGATTAACATGGTTTGTATTTTTACATAAAAATCCGTGTATTTTATTATGACAACATCATTAAGGTAAAATGTATCATTAAAATACATTAACATGTTATTTTACAAAATTCCAGTTGTAAAATAACACATAAACAACATTATAATGTAATATAAATGTAAAATTGATGTAAAATGAAAAAAAGAAAGAAAGAAACATCTATATTTTACAAGGATAACAACTTAGGCTCCGTGTGGATCCTTTCTCCCAACTGGTCCTTAGCCAAATCTCTTGTCATTGATCTTTCTCGGATTATCCGTACCCATTGAAAATGACTTATTTAAGGTCATCGGACTTTCACACCCTGATCGAGAACAGAACTCTCAAAACCTAACGACCATCGTTTCCTCCTATCGAAGCAAATGACGTCATTGTAAGTTATCAAGTGAACTATTGATGTTATCACATCAGAGGATGCATCCCCCTTTCCCAACACAACTGTCTAATGCCAAATCCTACCAGTAAATGTTAAACATTGCCCCAAATAAATCAGGTATAGATTAATTATATAACTCTGATTAAAGAACGAATCTCGTTGGTTTGTTTTTACTTCATTTGAACCCACGTACAACATCTAAAGAAAATTCATTATGAGAGTTCGACATGTTGAAGAAAATATACAATCAAATAGCACCATAAACTAGAAAATAACAGAGTTTACAAATCAACTGACGTCAAACATGCCATGAAATATTTCAACTTTCGATTTCGCCTGAGGACAATTTTGCCTCATTACTAGAAAAGTTTGTTATATTTGGAATGTTTCTATAATAACATGAACAATAGGTGAAATGTCAAAAACTACAGTCAACATTTCTTCGCTAATGACTAATAACATTCCATATTGGCTCACTTTTTATTACTGTTTTATTAAGAAATAACGATCGTCGGTCAATGAAATGACGAACGTTTTGGCGACATTTTATCTCGATTTTGACAAATTTAGAATTTTTACTGACAGGACAACGTGGATGAAATCTGACAGGATAAAAAATCACCAATTAATTTCAGACAACTGGAGACATTGATATCGATTTTGATGTCTGTGATTTTTTTTTTCGACATTATTTGTGACGGTGTTGATTAAAGAAATTGTTATGCTCCTCCGAATCACCGTTTAAAGTCGCTGATGTAGTGTCATTTTATGGAAAATGTTGCGGGCCACCCATAAAGTTTCTTTATATGAACAAAAATTTCACCTGAGTTCTTAAGCAATGCCTTGTAAAACTACTACCACTGTTAAATTGGGCAAAGTTTCACAAAATTTTAATTAAGAAAGAATCCAGATTTTAAGAAATACATTTATTTGATTGGCTAATAAGACACAATTTAAAATCAATTGTAGTTATTGACCAATCACATCGTTAGAATCATCTGAAGTTAGGGTTTTATGAAACCTACCCCTGTTTCTGTATCGGCGGGGTGCTTATCTTTATTGCTTCAGAATAGTACGGAAAAAGGGCGAAAAAATATAAAAATGTTCACCTCCTTACCAATATAAAACAGAACACTTATTAAAAACAACTGTTATCAATGATCTGTTATAGGAATTAGGTTATCTGGTGATCAGTTGGATGATTTCAAGTGTAAACCAACAATACTAATAATATAACCATTTCACCATCACTTATTGTTTATCTACCACCATTATCACAATATAGTTATAACAAATTACTCGTAAATAATAATTACTAAATATAGTTCATTAATAATAAAATTTAAGATGGGTTTCCCTATTTTCTAGTGTCAAATTAAGCAAACTGTTAAACAAATTGTGTTTCTGTTTTATTTTTAATCATTAATTGTCGGAATACTAAGAGACACAAATTTCGTTTTAATCGGCTTTTTATTTTGTTTAAGTGGAACCACTGATTGAAAATTGGATTGCCTCAAATTGGTGCTGATATCAGCATCCCTGATACACAAAAAAATGAAAACCTCTTTACAATCTCTTTAAAGTATACCAGTCGGTTATTGTCAACCAAACCAAGTCATTATACTACTATATATAGAATGTAACCCTGCAGATATTTACCGTCTTATCGAATGGTTCGGGGATAGAAAACGTCAAATTATTCTAGATTATCTCACTATATCTAGTAGAAAAATAGTCATTGTAATGATTAAACTAACTATAGAGATTAACATGTCACAAACTATTATTTCATTACACTAAAAGATATGAAATATGAAGACAAAACACATTCTTATGATACACATTTTCTTCAGAATTTATACCTAAGGTATCTTACAACTTGTAGCACTGGTAAAAGCAGTAGCAAGATCTGGATCATTATTTTTGTAGCAATTTTAGCAGTTAAATGTAGATTTAGACGTGTAGAAATGTTTACATTCTGATCAAAAGGTAGATTTAGAATTTTAGCATTCTGATTAAAATATACATTAAGACTATTGGCGATCGGATTAAAATGTAGATTTAGAATTTTAGCATTCTGATTGAAAAGTAAATTTCGAATTTTGCAATCTGATTAAACGTAGATTTAGACGTTTTAGATGTAAATTTGGGTGAAATGTAGATTCAAACGTTTGGAAATCTGATTGAAATGTAGATTTAGACCTGAAGCTATGATTAATAATTAGATCTAGACGTTCATGACACATGAACATGGTTGCTCAAAACTACAAGGAACTGAGCTCAGAACAATGACAGTTTTATGTAGTCTGATTGTAAGTGCATAAATATGGGACGTAAAACTCGAATTCATTTCATTTGCTTCTAAAAAATCTGATGTTTCAAAAATGTTGATCAGATGTTTTCTTAGAAAATAGTACTAATTTACATGTAATCAAAACATAACAGAATTAAAAATAAAAAAATATATTTTTAATGGTGAATTTATTGACCAATCCTTTCATTGTCAATCAATTTTTCCTTCAGATTCTTATGATCCTACGCCTTTAATTACTTGAAGTTAAAGTTGATAAGTTTACAGGATATTACTATTATTTGCCAATCACTTAAAGATATACAAATTATATTATGATTAATTAAAAAGGTAAAAGGCGAAGTTAATGGGTGCAAATGATACCGAAGAATGTAGGGAAATTGTAAAAGGAAGGCTTGGCTTTTCCGGTTGGACAGCTCCCCGTTTCCGTGAAATTAGATCTATTTGTTCCACCCTTTTAATCAATTGAATTCATTAGCCATTTAAAAAAATAAGATGAAAATTTAATGAGCTGCAGTCCTTTGTTACTTTATTATAAAAAAAAAACGTCGTTGCACAAAATTCGATTTTCCAATGTCTGTTTGACAGGATATACATGAAAGATATTTTTATCCCAAGGGATTTATTAACAAGAATATCATCATATGGAATCTAAAATGAGAAGTAAGTTATTTCAATGATTCAGTATTTAGTATTGTATTATTGATAAGATGAAGTAAAACTATTCTCTCCTGATACCAAGCATACAAATTACCAACTGTGTCATGTTGCATCAGTACACCAATAAAGCATGATTAGCTTTACAGAATCTATAGAAGGAAAACATGCGTTTCTAAATATTGAGAATTTCCTGCCCAGAGGCCATTTTTTTTTAAATCTTAACTCGAGATGATTTTAGTGTTCCAGTCATCTGATTGGTTAATTCTAAAATCGTTTTCAAATTTAGTTTTATTATCCAATCAGACAACTGTATTTCTTACAATCTGGGTTTTATCTTAGTTAAATTTTGGAAACAGGTCTGTTCTAAAGAAGGTATGCCCCTCAAATGTTACCACTTCAAAAAATAAATAAGACGTCCACCTACGGATATATTAAATGCCCCGTATACCAAGACTTGCAAAAGCTATTAAGACAGAAAGGAATGTATGACGATTACTATAAAGGCTTTAAAAACAACCTTCACATGTTCATTTAGTAGTAGTGGTATATAATTTCACCGATCTTACCGTTGCTGGCATGACACGCCAAAAATTCTTGTCTTTATATAGGAACGTGTCGAGTCTTTAATGGTATTGTTCGTCTCTATTCATCTAACTAGGTGCAGAAAAGTGACATGTAAACCTAATTTCATTTCACGTTTGCAAGCCTCAGCACTTTGAACAACATCTGGCTTACTGTTATAGTGTTTCCAATATTTTTATTGTTTTGGTGTTATTTAATGATAATTGCAGAGAATAGAATATAATTTTTATAATATTAAAACTAATAACAAAACAGATAATGATTAAAATATTGATAATAATAATTACTTTGACAGGAAAAACTGTTTGCAAATACATTTTTCCTTAACTAAACATACAATAATAAACTACATATAAAATTTAATTTCAATTTCCACTTTCCACTAGATGATGTTTTCTTACTGAATAACTCCGCTTTTGGAGACTTCTTAGATAAAATTTACCCGGGGGAGAAATTAGAGACCACTGATTCCAAGACTAAAGCGTCCTATTTTGATTTGATTCTCAAAATTGAAAACAACTACGACCTTTGTGCCAGATAGTATGACAAACGTGACTTTGATATCCCTATTTAATTTTCCATCCATGTGCAGAAACATACCACAATCGCCAGCTTATGACGTGTACATTTCACAACTGATCCGCTATACCAGAACTGGTTCTTTCTGTCGAGAGGTCGAATATTAACCGTGAAGCAAGGTTACTTGACAAACACACAAACTTCAAATATCTTGAAGGAAATCTTGTGGTCTTTACGGAGAACTCCTTGTCAAATACAACAAGTCTGCTTGCATTTTGTTAAGTGAGGCATGAATTGATCTGGTTGCTTCTCATGATTTTGACTGATATTGTAGTGGCAAGTGTCGCGCGATGCAGACAGCTAACTGTTTTCGAAACACCTGATGGTACTTCTCTTATGAGATATTCACTACTAAACAATAAAAATGTTGCGTCTGATTTTGTGATGCTCTGGACGAGATTTTTGATTAACGTGTTGTAATACTTGTACGTATTTTTATTAATACTATTATATACTCCTGACATTATTAGCCAAAACAGGTACATAAAAGTAGGATTTAAAGGGGAATGTTCAGCATTTCCGATGGTCGATTTATGACTTGAATATTTCTAAATAGCATCCAGAAGTACTAGAACTGCATGAAAATCATATATTTCCTTCAATTATATCCCTCCATTAACATTTATCTTTCATTTTCTGTATATAAGCCAAAGTCTTACTAAACGGCGAGCCGTATTTTTTTTACTTTCAAACACTGAGAATTATTGATACACATTTGTTGGAAGGCTTAAATTTCGTAGGAGAGTTGTGAACAATATTGCGGATTAGACCAGCTAAAAAATTTCATTTTCTGAGACTATTTTTTTTTTGTTGGAACAGTTAGTGAACCCTTGAACTCAATTTCATTTCATTTATGACTGTATACTTAACCTTTATATAACATAACACATAATATTATAAACTACTAATTCAATTGTATAACTACAATTTAATGTTATTGTGAACTACATTCATTTACATGTATATATACAATAGTGTTTCATATTTGTTGTGTATTCCTTGTATCTTATTGTATTATGATGTATTACTTTGTATATGTTTGTATTATGGTGTATTACTTTGTATTTTTTGTGGTGTATTACTTTGTTTTTTTTGTATAATGGTGTATTACTGTATTTTTTGTATAATGGTGTATTACTTTGTAATTTTTGTATAATGGTGTATTACTTTGTATTTTTTGTATAATGGTGTATGCCTAGAGAGGTACGACAATACAGTGCAAATATCAGTAAATGTTCAATTAATACCGTGTCGATGCTGCTTCTATTAGCTCTGCCTGTACACTCTTTGGGAAGAGCTAGTGGAGACGGTGATTTAATTATTCGGGCCAGTGAATACCATGTTTCACGTTTCTGTGGTTATGTTAATAAAATTTTAATATTTGATCATGTTTCTGATATAATAAAATGATGAAGTAGCTGAGCTGATATTTCAAACTATATGTGATAACTATATATTGTCAAACGGTCTGTGAAAATTACATTAACGTTCTGCAACGAGTGTTGCCAATTGGATACGTGTATACTAGAATGGTCAATTCCGTACAAATGTATACAACACTACAGAAAATAAGAAAATTATAAAATTACAGATGATAAAAATTAAATTGTCAATGTTAATATATGATGGGTATACAGGGGCGCTGGAAGCACAGAGACATGCACTCGTATCAAGTTCGGCAGTATTCGGCACTAGACTAGCGGCTAGGTAACCTCGTATAGTAAACGGTAGTCGCCATATTGATTAAATTAAATCATTCAGAGAGTATCGTCTCAACTCGCGGTAAAAATATCCAATCAAAAGATAAAAAAAAAATCAGCAAGATGTTGCCCATTATATAGTCTCGAACAAAATGACGAAGGTTGAGCCGATTGGGGGACATGGGGGCGAATATGTCACGAACATTATGCCATTATCCAGTATCCTTGGGTTTAAAGACGATGGGTTTAGTGTTTAAGAAGTTATGTAATCAAATCCGCAGGTCTCCAGTTCTATTTTTGATAACCGATCAGCAATATTGGCTATGGTTTTGTTTTAAGTGCTTCCCAAAATATAAACATGAAATAATTTGTGGTATACCTCAAAAGTGATTCAAGTTTAACACTTCTTGCCACGAAACAGCGCCAGCATATCCGAATTGTTTTATCCCCCCCCCCCCCCCTTGTAATACTGGCCACCAACCGATATGAAATTAAAAAACAAAATGTCCCAATTATATTTTATTTACACCCAAAAGAAAATGACACCAACAGGGTTCATTATTCCAACCGTCTATTTCCAAAGAAATCCTCTCAATTCTCTATCAGCACTTCCAAATTCTTCCTCCTCTTGTCTCAATTCTCTATCAGCACTTCCCTCTTGTCTCTTTCTCAATTCTCTAATAGCACTTCCCTCTTGTCTCTCTGTAATAAAAAAAATCTTCAGTTTTTGAAGGAAGTTTAGACACGAACATAGTAAGAATCCATGATGGCCGAACTATTTTTCTTAATTGGCTAGATAGTCTGGAATACTATTTCAATGTCGGGGCTACAAACGATAACAAAATCAGACGTTTAGAGAGCATACATCAATTTCCATACAGTAAGACTATAATTAACAAACTAGGAAATACAAGGTACTTACTGCCTCTAAGTTCGTAGAATTTCTTGCACAACTGACGAAGATCCACGAAGATGGGATTATGGTAGGGCTTGCTTTGATATTTTTTACAAAATGAATCCAAGCCTTTTAATACTGGACGTGGTCCATTAAAATCCAGAGCTCGTTCAGTCTCTGAAAAAGAAATAAAGTGCAGTCAGTAAAGCTAGGTTCCCACTATAGATTTGTCTAGACTTTTGTCCGACAAGCTTATAATCCGAGACTCGTTCTCAATATAGATCTATAGACTGTCATTGTGGTGCGGCTCTTTTAGAAATGTCACGGCGGCTGTTCGTTAGACATTCAGACAAGTTTGAAGTCAATATCAAACAATTTGAAGTCATCGACAATAATCGCAGCCAAAAGTCTTTTAGATCAAAGTGTTCACACTTCAGAATTTCAGATCATACAAAAATCTATAGCGTCAACACAGCTTAACACAAAATTAAGGTGAAAACAAATATTTCGTAACGTACAATCATGATAAAGAACGCAGAAAGCAGTATTTCACAAGAAAATGCTCTCAGTGGTCCTTGGTCAAACCTCCAGACATTGAACTTTAGCCAAGCTAAATCAGTAATAGCTGACATTGCTAACGACTACAAGGCTTAAAAAAAACCCCAGAAAAGTAGAAGCAGGTTTCTAGTATTTAAAAAAGATATTTTGCAACTTCCTTGTAGTAAGTACTGAAGATAAATATATTCAAGATCCAAAAATTCAGACTTTTTTTTTCCAATTTGAGTACAGACTGTTTCTACCACTACACATTGTATATTAATAATGTCTTCCTACCTCTATAATATGCATCTGTGGCAATAACTACCGCCATTAAAACTAACAAACATAGAACCTTCATAATTATTCTGAAATAGTGAAAATTTATATATTTATAAGGAAAGTTTATGGTTTATGATAAAATGGTTCTGTAAAAATGGGATGATGGAAACAATTTAAAAAAAAGCCTTTATAAAAAAATCCTTTATCTTCAATCACAGTAAACTCAGAAAAATGACATGTTTGTCATCTCATAAACAACTTTGTCCTTGTCAGAGGATTCCGCATTCAAAATTCAAAGCCTTCACAGATCAGAGATAAACATAAAGATAAACCCGTGAATTTCAGTATTCAAGTGGTTGCCTAGCAATATACGCCCACTTACTACCACAAATTGTCAATATATCAAGGAATGTTACTATCTTAATTTTTGTTGGATGGTGTTCAAGATACTTACAAAAGTTTATTAAATTCCTACCACAACCGTGGTCTCTATTATGTTCACAAGTCATTTTTAACATATTTTAGGTGTAAATATTTGTTGAATCTATCCGGAATTCGAACTTGTCCAAGATCTTATGGATATAATCCTTCACACAATTTTATTCAAATCAAAACTGTGGTCTCTATTGCGTTCACAAGCCATTTTTAACACATTTTGGGTGTAAATCCGTAAATTTTTGTGGAATCGAACCCAAATTCGAACTTGTCCGAGATCTTATGAATATAATCCTACATACATTTCTTTATTCAAATCCAACAAAAACTGTGGTCTCTATCGCGTTCACAGGCCATTTTTAACGCATTTTGGGTGTAAAACTCCGTGAATTTTTGTCGAATCGAACCCAAATTCGAACTTGTCCGAGATTTTATGAATATAAACCTACATACAAAATTGTATTCAAATCCAACCAAAACTGTGGTCTCTATTGCGTTCACAAGCTAATTGTGGACAGACGGATGGACGGACGGCATGACGGACGGACGGATGGACAGGGGCGACGGCAATATACGACCACATTTCAATGTGGGCGTATAAAAATTAAACTCTAAAAATACATTCGTTCAATAAATTAAAAAATGTTGGAAATTTTCGTTAGTTGGGACAGCAACTCTCACGACCGGACACTGGAATATATCGAAATATGTTCACTTCAGTATATTAAAATTTGAATAAAATGCATCCATCACAAACCTTGTTTAACCAACCCAATTTTCTATACTTCGAAACAAGAAATTTCAAATGAATAACTCAGCGGACGTCTCTATCTAGTATTTATATACAAAATGCTCGTGCATTGCATGCTGATCATGTTATATTCTGCGTTTCAGCGACTTGATCTGGCTACAACGAACACTCGACATAACCAGGTCAACTATGAGTCAAACCAAAGATCAAGTCGCTGAAACGCAGAATATAATATTATCAGCATGCAATGCACGAGCATTGTGTATATTAATACTGGATGGAAATTAGTCAGATAAAACCTGCCGTTGAGATGGAAATGTCCACTGAGTAATTCATTTGAAATTTCCTGTGTTGAAGATTAGTTGTTTGACAAGGTTTGTGTTGGATGCATTTTATTCAAATGTTCATATACTGAAGTGAACATATTTCGATATATTCCAGTGTCCGGTCGTGAGAGTTGCTGTCCCAACTAACGAAAATTTCCAACATTTTTTAATTTATTGAACGAATGTATTTTTAGAGTTTAATTTTTATGGAATACTGAAACTCTGGTCAGGATGGAAAGGTGTTGAGCTGACACATGTTATTTTCTGTGTTTTTTTTAAATTGTTTTCACCATCCCATATTTACAGAACCATTTACCATAAACTTTCCTTATAAATATATAAATTTTCACTATTTCAGGATAATTATGAAGGTTCTATGTTTGTTAGTTTTAATGGCGGTAGTTATTGCCACAGATGCATTTTATAGAGGTAGGAAGATATTAATATGTATTGGGTAGTGGTAGAAACTGTCTCTACTCAAATTGTAAAAAAGTCTGAATTTTTTGGATCTTGAATATATTTGTCTTCAGTACTACAAGGAATTCGCATCCTCGTTAACTTTGACCTAACCTTAATGACCTTTGTTTTAACCAATCAGATCTTTGCCCTCTCCCGTGCTGGGATTTTGTTCGCGAACAATAGGTGCATTCTAGGATTCCTAAGTGCTGTAGACTAGTTTATCAGGTCATGTTTATCAAGGTAAGGTCAAAGTTAACGTGAACGGCTGTTGCCGCGCCTGGTTCTCAGACCCTAATGTAGTGGTTAAAAACCGGATTTAAAAAAAACAAACTAACGAACGAAATTAGGGTCTGATTTTAATTAGACTGGTCGGACAAGTCTAGACAAATCTATAGTGGGAACCTAGCTTTACTGACTGCACTTTTTTTTTTTTTTTCAGAGACTGAACGAGGTCTGGATTTTAATGGACCACGTCCAGTATTTAAAGGCTTGGATTCATTTTGTAAAAAATATCAAAGCAAGCCCTACCATAACCCCATCTTCGTGGATCTTCGTCAGTTGTGCAAGAAATTCTACGAACTTAGAGGCAGTAAGTACCTTGTATTTCCTAGTTTTTTTTAGTCTGACGGAAATTGATGTATGCTCTCTAAACGTCTGATTTTGTTATCGTTTGTAAAACTTTGACCAATTTTCTTTCTCTCCCCACAATGATTTTATTTTATTACAGAGAGGCAAGAGGGGGAAGGAAGTGCTGATAGAGAATTGAGAGAATTTCTAGGTTTGTCAGTTATAGTCTTACTGTATGGAAATTGATGTCTGCTCTCTAAACGTCTGATTTTGTTATCGTTTGTAGGGCCCCTGAGTCGTTTCTTTCTGAAATTGTGCTTTGAATGCTCGTCTCAACGTTCGTCTTATTTTCGTTAATGGATCCCTCCGTCCACATTCGTCAACTCTCTAAATGAGATGGTCAAATGGTGCTTCAATCGCATAAACTTGGTTACTTTTAGATGAAAACTGATCCACGGAGTAAATCATTCGTCAAAACTTTCTACGGTGAACATTTTCACGGCAGGATGACTAAAAGTTTTCTATCAATAAAATTGTAGGTTGTTGTCACTAAGTTTTTGTTCTGATGGCTCAAAAACTTTGACCAAATATTTATTTTCTCTCCCCACAATGATTTTGTTTATTATAGAGAGACAAGAGGAGGAAGAAGAACTTGGAAGTGCTGATAGAGAATTGAGAAAGAGACAAGAGGAAGAATTTGGAAGTGCTGATAGAGAATTGAGAGGATTTCTTTGGAAATGAACCCTGTTATGTCATTTTCTTGGTGTCAATAAAATATAATTTGGACATTTTTTGTTTTTTCATATCGGTTGGCGACCAGTATTAGGGTAAAACAATTCGGATATGCTGTTGCTTGGCAAGAGGTGTTAAACTTATTTTTTTAACGAACCGACAAAATCAAATAGATTCAATTATTGAGAGTTGAGTTGGCAACATTTCTGTTTTTTAGTCGGGCTCTTGGATCACTTTTGAGGTATACCACAAATTATGTCATGCTTATATTTTGGGAAGCACTTAAAACAAAACCCTAGCCAATATTGCTGCAATCGGTTATCAAAAATAGAGAACTGTTATATTGGCTGCGGATTTGATTACATAACTTCTAAACACACTAGACCCATCGTCTTTAAACCTAGGATACTGGATAATGGCATACTGTGGCATAAAATGTTCGTGACATAATCGCTCCCATGTCCCCCCCGCCCCCCCCCCCCCCCCTCCAATCGGCTCAACATTCGCCATTTTGTTCGAGACTATATAATGTTGATAGGCGGCCATCTTGCCTGGTAAATGGGAATGAAAAGCCAACCAGTTATTGGTTAATTTTCTCAAAAAAAAAGGTATGTTTCTCCTACGGCTATGCAATTCCTTTCTGTCTGAATAGCTCTTGGTATACGGGGTATTAATATATTCATATAGACGATGCAGAGATGACGTCTTTGAATGAGGGGACGTCATATTTATTTCTTTGAAGTGGTAACATTTGAGGGGCATACTTTTTTTTTTTTTTTTTTTTTTTTTTTAGCACAGACCAGGGCCCCGTTTCACAAAATGTATCTAAGATAAAACCAAGATTGTAAGAAATACAGTTGTCTGGTTGGATAATAAAACTAAATTTGAAAGCGATTTTAGGAATTGACCAATCAGATGACTGAAACACTAAAATCATCTTGACTTAAGATTTCATAATAGATGGCCTCTGGGCAGGAAGTTCTCAATATTTAGAAACGCATGTTTTCCTACTATCGATTCTGTAAAGCTAATCATGCTTTATTGGTGTATTGATGCAATATGACACAGTTGGTAATTTGTATGCTTGGTATCAGGAGAGAATAGTTTTACTTCATCTTATCAATAATACAATACTAAATACTGAATCATTGAAATAACTTACTTCTCATTTTAGATTCCATATGATGATATTCCTGTTAATAAATCCCTTGGGATAAAACATTTTTTCATGTATATCCTTTCAAACAGGCATTGGAAAATCGAATTTTGTGCAACGAAGTTTTTTTTTTATAATAAAGTAACAAAGGGCTGCAACTCATTAAATTTTCATCTTAATATTTTTTTAAATGGCTAATGAATTCAATTGATTAAAAGGGTGGAACAAATAGATCTAATTTCACAGAAACGGGGAGCTGTCCAACCGGAAAAGTCAAACCTTCCTTTTACAATTTCCCTACATTCTTCGGTATCTTTTGTACCCATTAACTTTTTAATTAATCATAATGTAATTTGTATATCTTTAAGTGATTGGCAAATAATAGTAATATCCTGTAAACTTATCAACTTTGACTTTCAGTAATTAAAGGCGTAGGATCAGAAGAATCTGAAGGAAAAATTGATTGACAATGAAAGGATTGGTCAATAAGTTCACCATTAACAATATATATTTGATTTTTCATTTATGTTTTGAGTAAATTCAAATTATTACTATTTTCTAAGAAAACATTAGATCAACATTTTTGAAACATCAGATTATTGAGAAACTAATGAGTGGCCAATAAAATGAATTCGAGTTTTACGTCCCATATTTATGCACTTACAATCAGACTACACAAAACTATCAGACTACATAAAACTACCATTGTTCTGAGAACATATTTTATCTGTAGCTTTGAGCATCCATGTTCATCCGTCTAAATCAAAACTTTTTTTTAGATCTTCATTTCGCCCAAATTTACATCTAAATCTACATTTTAATCCGAAATCTCAATTTCGAAATCTACAATTTAATCTGATTGCTTAACGTCTAAATCTACTTTTTTAGTCAGATTGTCTAACATCTAAATCTATATTTAAATCAGATACTAAATATTATGTCTATATTAATTAATTGCTTAAATTGCTACAACAAGAAAGAACCAGATCTTGCTAATGCTTTCATCAGTGCTACAAGTTGTAAGGTATCTTAGGATTTTCTTTCTCGGGAATGTATAAACTCTGAAGGAAATGTGTACCATAAGACATTGTTTTGTCTTCATATTTCATATCTTTTAGTGTAATGAAATAATAGTTTATGACATCGTAATCTCTATAGTTAGTTTAATCATTACAATGACTATTTTTCTACTAGATATAGTGAGATAATCTAGTATAATTTGACGTTTTCTATCCCCGAACCATTCGATAAGAAGGGTAAATATCTACAGGGCTACATTCTATATAAAGTATTATAATGACTTGGTTTGGATGACAATAACCGACTGGTTAACTTTAAAGGGATTGTAAAGAGATTTTCATTTTTTTTATGTATATCAGGGACACTTATAGCATCAATTTGCACCATTCCCGTTTTCAAGGAAACGTATGTGGTTGTAGCAGTTCCACCTAATCTTAGTGTTGGATGACGTTTCACATCCGCGAAATTTTCTTGAATCACAGAAGACCTTCACGGATGTGACGTCATCAAAATTGCCGACTATAGACACGTGATTAAAATGACGCAAATTGAGTGTAAATCAGTCTCCCTGAAAACATAAAAATATAGAAAACCTGTCATCAATTCCTTTAAGAGTGATTGAACCCCAGGAGATTGCCTGATATACACCAATAAGATCAAGTCGTAAACAGTTTAACTGATTTCTCACGTGGTAATTCTGTCTGTTTATAGTAGTTATGGTGTCTGAATCGCAATTTGTCGATTACTGGTATTAAAGACCCATGCCCTGGAGAGATTCTATGGACGCCGAATGTGGACAAAACATTTCTGGACCTCTTGCCAAAGAAAAAGCGAGGAAAAAGCGAGAATTCGGGGATAAATGCGAGAAAAATGTTGAGACAGAAATGAAAACGTCAATGGAATATACGGTATAATTACAGAAACAGGGGCATCTAACGGAATATTAGATCGATGGACCGTATCTGTTTAGGATGGTACTGGGTGCATGGCCTATCTATGGTTTTTATTCACCATGTTTCTCTGTCAGGGGTCGCCACCTATAGGATTGGGAGAAAGCACATGTTTAACAGAATCTGACTTAACCTAATTTGTTTAATCAGAAAATGTGATAGACAAAAAAAAAAAAAAAAAAAAAAACTGTTGTTGATTCGCTTCTGTATTGGTCCATAATATAGGCCTAATACCGGTCCAACTGCCCGGATCGATAACTAGCAAACTAAGGGTCTGGTCTGCACCAATTGATAAGAGATGCTCACACATGTATCAGAAGAAATCTTAAACAGAACCAAATTTCTAATCTTGGTACCAGCTGAAATTGGCTCTCTTCGTGATGATAATAAACACCCGAGGGACATCAAATCAGCTAGTTGGTACCACGAACAGTCCAGGAAGCTTACTTCTACTATTATCTATAAAACAGATTAACCCTCAGGCTCTTGTATATTGTATTCTACAGATATCAGATAGTCCATGTGGCGCTTCTCCTACAGTTCAAGTACATGTATCTTCAGTTTACATTGCTCGGGGATAACAATAGAAACAACTCATAGGAAACAGAAACATTGTTAGCCCACAAGTTCCTTAAAGGGGAATGTTCAGCATTTTTGAGGATCGATTTGGACTTTGAATTTATATAAATAGACTTCAGATTTACTAGAACTACCCCAAAATTGCACAATCCTTCAATTATATCTCTACCTAAACATTTATCTGTCATTTTATGTATATGTCTTACTAAACGACGAGTCGTATTTATTACTTTTAAACGCTGATAATTATGGCTACACAGAGATCTGAAGGCTTAAATTTCAAGGGAGAGTTGTGAACATTATTATGTATTAGATAAGCTAAAAAATTCCAGGTTCTGGGACTAAAATTTATTGATCGAACGAATAGTGAACATATCCCTTTGAACGATCAAACCAGCCTTATGAATTTTCATTAATATTGTGAAGTGTATTCTTATATTTACGTAAACGTTTCAAAATTTTCTATATTTTTGGTTGGTTTTGTACACAGGATATGTGTACCGATGATTGAAGCGTAATAACAGCTAAATTTTAGAACAATTTTTCTTACTTATTCTACAATTTTTAACTAAAAATATAAAGCTTTTAAAGCTGTATTCCGTATCAATTAGCACACTCAGTTTACGTATTGATTCTTTAAAACCAGAATTCAGGGTAGTCAAGTAGGTACATTAAAGCAAACTTTATATTTTCGAAATCTTTTCACATACAATGGTCAATTGTTTTGTTCATAAAAGACTCAGACCTCTTTAATATGTTTAAATGTAAAATCGTAGTACTTCTAACGTAATTATAGATCATTGAACAAGCATTTAGTCTAGCACCATACTTTTGACTGGCCAAGTAGTATAATAATTATGTTAAGAGTCGGTGGTGGGTTCGTTTAGATCACTGAACTCAGTTAAACAAGCATTTAGTCTAACACCAGACTTTTGACTTCCCAAGTAGTATGATAATTGTGTTAAGAGTCGGTGGTGGGTTCGTTTAGATCACTGAACTCAGTTAAACAAGCATTTAGTCTAACACCAGACTTTTGACTTCCCAAGTAGTATGATAATTGTGTTAAGAGTCGGTGGTGGGTTCGTTTAGATCACTGAACTCAGTTAAACAAGCATTTAGTCTAACACCAGACTTTTGACTTCCCAAGTAGTATGATAATTGTGTTAAGAGTCGGTGGTGGGTTCGTTTAGATCACTGAACTCAGTTAAACAAGCATTTAGTCTTAAGTCCTATACACACTGACAACATTTTCGACAACATGTTGGCCAACAAATCTGGGCAACAAAATATTGGTTCTTAGTCAAACCTCGTAAACCTATACCGAAATAAATTTTTCTACAAATCTAATCGTAAAAATTTTATATTTAAAAAGCGGGCCTATAAACATCCTCTTATAAATCTAGTCAATGTTTATTTGATGAAAAGTGTGTTTGGATCTAGGTTAAGCTAAAGACAATACAGAAATTATTTTGAATTACAGTCTGTAATAAGAAGTAAATAATGGTAAAAGTATTATAATTAATACAATAATAAGCGAGTTATTAAAGTAATATAATATAATATAATGTAGAAAGTAGTTAAAGATGGGATTCCTTATCTTTATTTATGAGAATGAAAATGTTAAGATCTATTTGACCATAGTCCATCTGCAGCGATCTTAAAGGGATTGTAAATTGTTTTTCTAAACTTTGTATTTGTATCGGGGACACTGATAGCATCAATTTGCGCCATTCCAATTTCCATTCCTACATCTGTGGTTCTTGCAATTCCACTTAAACTAACACGTTTTGCAGATTAGATCAAATAATTGGGGGTGACGTCATAAAACGCGTTAGTTTAAGTGGAATTGCAAGAACCACAAACGTCGGAATGGAAATTGGAATGGCGCAAGTTGATGCTATCAGTGTCCACGATACACATACGATGTTTAGAAAACCTCTATAAAATCCCTTTATTGATCTAGATCGGTAAGATTGAATACTGTTGGTTACAGAAATTGTTATATGAATATTTTTTATGCCTTGAAAAATGCTAGTATGTCTTACGTGTGTAAATTTAACTCCCAATTAGCTAAATAAGAAGAGAATTACCGACCGTGACAAATCAAGAAAAGTAAAAAAGTCGCTTTTTGTTTATCCAAAGAGGTCAGGTCAAAGTTCAATTTGCCAGTATTGTATAAAGGACGTGGTTAGACCCTATAAAGTGGTAAAAACGGGATTTAAAAAGCTGATCGAAACGAAATTTGTGTCTAAATTTGACTAGACTGCTATGATTGATTTGTACTCTCAATCATATTCAACAAGTGTATCATAATATCAGTGTACTCTGTCATTTCCGACATCTGAGTACTACGACATTCTACGTAATCCGACATCTATGTCTGGTCCTGATTGAATTCCTTCTTATGTCAGTTTAAAAAAAAACTCTTAGTATTCCGACAATTAATGATTGAAAATAAAACAGAAACACAATTTATTCAACAGTTTGCTTATTTTGACACTAAAATATAAGGAAAGCCATCTTGAATTTTATTATTAATGAACTATATTTAGTAATTATTATTACGAGTAATTTGGTATAACTATATTGTGATAATGGTGGTAGATAAACAATAAGTGATGGTGAAATGGTTATATTATTAGTAATGTTGGTTTACACTTGAAATCATCCTACTGATCACCAGATAACCTTATTCCTATAACAGATCATTGATAACAGTTGTTTTTAATAAGTGTTTTGTGGTAAAAGGAGGTAATGAGATGAACATTTTTATGTTTTACGTCCATTTTCCTTTCTGATCATAAAGCAATAAAGATAAGAATCCCAACGATACAGAAACAGGGGTCGGTTTCATAAAGCCCTAACTTAAGATGATTCCAACGATCTGATTGGTCAATAACTAAAATCGATTTTAAATTGTGTTTTATAAGCCAATCAAATAAATGTATTTCTTAAAATCTGGATTCTATTGTAGTTAAACTTTTGTGAAACTTTGCCCAACTTTGCTGTGTTTGTCGTAAGGACTCGGGTGAAATTTTTGTTCATATAAAGAACGTTTATAGGTGGCTTGTTCCATTTTCCATTATGCCCCAGTTTCACATAGACGAATTTTTGAAAACTTCATAAAGATAGAAGTCGGCTATGTCGGGTGGGTCGGAAGCAAAATCGGACCAAAAGTGATCCTCTTCCGATACTTCCGACAACGCTTAAGATCAACAGCCGACTAACAGCCGACCAATAGCCGACTAAAATTTGGCTCTTACGACCACCGTTCAGACATTTCCGACTTCCGTTACGACATAAACAAATTAGAAGCGAATTTACCCGATTGGAACGAATTCGTTACGACCGAACCAACTGGGTTACGACTTCAACTTGTTGGGGCTACCCTACTGCTTGATGACGATTTGAACGAGGCTATCGATGATCTTTGGGCTGTTTAATTACAGCATGTTTAACGTGGTGTTCCTGGTAAAAGAAAACACAAGAGGCCAAACACCCTTACGATTGTTCAGACTATGCTTACGAACGCCTAGAATGCTCTTACGAACGCAAAAAAGCTCTTCAGACCAACAGCCGACCAATAGCCGACTTGCTTCCGACTAATTTTTAATTCGGACGTGTCGGAAGCTTCTTACAACTGTATTGAACATTTCAAAACAGTTGTAAGGAGCTTCCGACACGTCCGAATTTCTTACGAATTTTTGCCTCGTCTGCCGAACTCACCGACCTCTTACGAAAGTCTTCCGACTACCTAAATTCGGATGAAATTCGTAACAAATTCGTCTATGTGAAACCGGGGTATTAAATGCCACTACAACAGCGACTTAAACGATCATTCGGAGTAACATTCAGATTAAACAATTTCTTTAATCAACACCGTCACAAATAATGTCGAAAAAAAAAATCACAGACATCAAAATCAATATCAATGTCTTCAGTTGTCTGAAATTAATTGGTGATTTTTTATCCAGTCAGACTTCATCCACGTTGTCCTGTCAGTAAACATTCTAAATTTGTCAAAATCGAGATAAAATGTCGCCAAAACGTTCGTCATTTCATTGACCGACGATCTATATTCCTTAATAAAATAGTAATAAAAAGTAAGCCAATATGGAATGTTATTAGTCATTAGCGAAGAAATGTTGACTGTAGTTTTTGACATTTCACCTATTGTTCATGTTATTATAGAAACATTCCAAATATAACAAACTTTTCTAGTAATGAGGCAAAAATGTCCTCAGGCAAAATCGAAAGTTGAAATATTTCATGGCATGTTTGACGTCAGTTGATTTGTAAACTCTGTTATTTTCTAGTTTATGGTGCTATTTGATTGTATATTTTCTTCAACATGTCCAACTCTTATAATGATTTTTCTTTAGATGTTGTATGTGGGTTCAATAATGAAGTAAAAACAATTCGTTCTTTAATTAGAGTTATATAATTAATCTATATCTGATTTATTTCGGGCAATGTTTAATATTTAATGGTAGGATTTGGCATTAGAGAGTTGTGCTAGCCTATTGGGAAAGGGGGGTGCATCCTCAGGTGTGATAACCAGGGTTTCCAAAATACCCGGGTCTAAGAGATTACCGAGTCCGAGTCCGGGTCCGAGTCTGGCCCTTGGACCCGGGTCTGACTCGAATCGAGTCCTTCGATATTTACCCCTCACAGAATACATAGATATTCAGAACTGAAAGCAAGAAGGAAAACAGCATCATTTTCTTATACACCCGTCACACCGGACCGCGACCATCTACGATCTTACGGCGACCAGAAAATGGACAAGTTGTCGGTAAACGTGACGAAAACGCGAGAAAAAGAGGATTTTTAAACTGTGTATATGTATCGGATACACTGATAACATCAATTTGCGCCATTCCAATTTCCATTCCGACGTCTGTGGTTCTTGCAATTCCACTAAAAGTAACGCTTTTTATGACGTGACTGACAGTTATCTGCACATAGGTATCAATAGTAGCTAAAATGACATCATAACCTCGACTCCATCAGTTGACCCAAACACAAATTTATGTTTATATAAGCGTCCCTAAATTTGTTACTGACAATTTCGATGGTTTATCGGCATTGATGCCACCACTGGCTCTTGCTAGGCCGAGGTTCAACCCTGTGTGTTATATTGATGTAGCGTCTGGCTTACTGTGGGTGTTTCTGGACAAGGATAGCCAAACGAATAGCGTGAACACAGCTTGCACGTCCCAGTGATTTGAGTTAACCATTTGCAGCATTTGCTAGTAAGTTAGACATTAACAACAAACGAATAACTATGACAAAATGCCATATAATTATTCGATTTTGGACCCGGGTCCAGACCCGAATCCATGACCGGGTCCGAGTCTGACCACAATAACCGAGTACCCGGGTCTTCGAGTCCGGGTCCGGACTCAATTGGAAACCCTGGTGATAACATCAATATTTCACCAGATAACTTGAAATGATCTTTCACTTTTTCACTTTCACTTTGAGTTTTAAAGCCTTTTTCCAAGGTAAAGATTGATAGGTAAAAAGGTACATTGGGACCAGACCTTCCTTAAAAAATATTTTGACCCCCGTTCTGAAAACAATTTGTCTTAATTAATATGTTAGGAAAGATTGAGGCTGACCTGTGTTCAAAAAGCCTTAATAACTAAAATCTCAGAGCCGTTTTTCGCTCCGCTCGCAATGTCAATATATTCTGTCGGTTCATCTTAACCATTGCACCCCCAATTTCGGAAACCTGGCTACGTCACTGAAGGTGAATAAAAAGGCTACAGAAATAAATGAAAATCTATCATTTAGTTCAGTGTTTTTACAGTAGGCCTACTCCTTTGAATACTGTATATTCACCTTGATTCAATACTTTGATATAAATCAACAAAACTCGGCTCTTGTCAGTCTATTTTTAGATTTTAAAACATTAATCTTGAGATTTTTACATTCTGTTGGAATCATTAATATCATTATGTCTTTTGTGACAAATATAGGCCTATGTGGGCGGCTATATATTGAAAAAGCAAGGAACAGCTAATGGTCAGGTCGGTGCAAGTAGGTAGTTATTTTATCAAGTACATGTTTTGGATTTGTGGAAATTTTCAGAAATATTTAATAGTTATAAACTTGATAACGATTTTATCTTCTGTATCTTCCGGGTCTGGAGTCTGTTTCTCAAAAAATCTTACGATTAAAAATTGTCGTAAGTGTGCAATTATTCATTGTAAAATGTCAAACTTAAGAGAAAATTTATCTTAAGATATTTTGAGAAACAGGTTCTTTAATGGAGAACTGATTCCGGAGTTGAGGTTATACACTGTATAGCCGCCTCAGATGATCTCACACGTGAGATATTATGGTACAATGTCAGAGTGCTTAAAAAATATTTAAAAGCAATAAATATCACAACAATTTTATCTTCTGTGTCTTCTATGTTTCATCAGTGCAGTGCTGATACTGGAGTTGAAGTGTGGCTAAAAAGCCGCCTCAGATGACCCCACAAGTCATGTTATGGTGCAATATCAGAGTTAATAGATATCTAAAAGCAATAAATATCATAACAATTTTATCTTCTGTGCCTTCTAGGTCTGCGCAAGCTAGAGTTGGGTTTGGCTGTATATCCGCCTAAGATGATCCCACACGTGTGATACTATGGTGCAATGTCAGAGTTAATCCGGGTCTCAGTGCAGTGTGGAAGCTGGAGTTGATAATTTGCTTTATATCCGCCTCAGATGATCCCACACATGTGATATCATCGTACCAGGTCAAATTGCTCCTTCCTTGGCTTTTGTCGAGCCGCCTGAGATAATCCCACACATGTTATATCATGGAACAATGTCAGAATGCCCAGAGCTATGCTTGAATGCTACAGACAATAACAATTTTTTTGTAATTTCTTGACTTTTGTCGGTTATCTTTTTCTGTTTAATTGGTCTGTTGCTTTAGGATGTTTATTGTTGTTCATATTTCTGATTGCTACAAAAGCCGTTAGATACAGATTATGTGATAGTGACGATATAGACGCCTAATTGAAAATTGGAATGGTGAAAACCTATGTTACCAATATTTTGCTGTGTAAGGTCTGTAGTTGCTTGTGGTCAAATGCATCTGACTTCCTGATGATGAAGAGGCACAAGACAGCAACCCTTGCGCTATATTCCTTATTTTGCCCTTGAATACAATAGTGGGGAATGGCTTTGGGAGCTTTGTGAATTTGGGCCACAGCTTGAAAAAGGTTGGGAACCATTGTCTTTGAATCTGGACGCTTTTCCTCGTCAACATGTCCAATTTACATCACAGATACAGAGAAACTGTGTGAAACAGGTCCTTTCTTACCGCAAGATACATTGATACAAGCTCGGGTTTTCTTGGTAAACCAAGTATTGTTAGATTATCTGAGCAAAGTGAGTTACAGATTATCTCTGGAGTTATGCGAGTACTGAGAAATATGAACAGAAATAAACAACCTAAAGCTTCGAGTTCAGAAAGTACAGTCACATAAATTAGCATTTTGTATGATGAACTATACTGTCAACCTAGGGCTGTTTTAAATTAGGAACAGAATATTTGTTAAAGGGACTGGTTCTTGTATGTGTATCAGAGATATCATAGCATAAATTTGTACCAGTCCAATTCTATCAGACGTCTGTGGTTCCAGGAATCCCACTGGATGATGCAAATTGATGATAGTGCCCCGATAAAACCCATTTACCACCCCTTTAAGTGCTACATAGCATGTTCTCTTTCATTCCGCATAACTTTCTTCAATTTTTGAGACTAACATTATGACTTGACCCTAATATTTATTCCGTATAGATCTAGCACTCATGTCTAGTTCCGAAGTTTGATAAAATTGGTCCTTTTTCAATACAATGACTCAACCTTAAGCAAAACAAAGGCGTTAAATACAAAGGCTGTTATTTTTTGGATCAGCTATCAGACTATAAACAATAAAATTAAAAGGAGTTTTACGTCCTACGAACAATAATCGTGCACCTGAAGCTGTTTTCAAATTAGAAATAGAATATGTGTTACGTGCTGCGTTTACAGAATTAATATTAAATGAATATTTTATTCCACTCCAATATCATAACACGACCTAAAGCTTTTCAAAACGAGTGCATTAAGTTTTTATTAACAGCGCAGAGAACTAAAATGTTATATATAATATGAGATTAAGTGAGTTTTATTGCCTACTTTCACTTTCCTAACTAATAATTCTTTTTTAAACGAGTTGTTTAATGTCTGTGAATATTATGAATGTAACAAAATCAAATGAAGTGAAATATTCAATGTCCTAATTTCTGTATCAGTTTCAATCTTATTAAAATTAGATTACATTTCGTTTCGGTTATTTTTTGATTGTCGACTCCATGTAATCTAAAGACTTGTAAGGAGGTCATCTTCTGGTTACGAATAAGCTATTTATAGCACGTGCCACCCCTCTACCAATCAGAACACCGTTTATATTTGAATATTTTGTATTGCGTCATAATTTGGACTGCTGTGTCGCTTTACTTTCTGTTTCGTCTTCCCACAATGCATATCAATGCATAGACCCGCGATCTTGAAGGTAGTTTTTGATTGGCTGAAATTTTCGTCACCAGAAGATGACCTCCTTATACAAGTCTTTAGATTACATGGAGTGGACAATCAAAAAATAACCGAAACGAAATGTAATCTAATTTTAATTAGATTGTATCAGTTTGGACAATATTGAGGACGGGCAAGCGCCAGAGACATTGGCATCAACCTGTTTTTCGATTTCCAGCTGTTGATGGATATTAGCTAACCTATCAAATTAATTTTATTTCACAAACTATTTCTAAAAGGCTATTATATCAAACTGTTTTAACCTATGAAGCCAATTTTTGTGATCATCAATTATGAAGACAACATTTTATCTTAGTTTCGATACTTCATGAATAATCCTGAACTAAAGATAGTTTTACTAAGCCTTTCGAGTAGAGTAGTTGCGTTGTCTGTGTAACTGTACAAAATACCACAAAGAGCCTAAATGTAATTGTTTTTTCTACTACATTACCCTATGTAACGATTTATATATCTTACAAGTAAATATTGTCTGTAACAGAGATGAGGGGAGTCTGTAAATAGACATAATGAAATCCTCTAGGGTGTCTACAAGGCATTCCAAGTGACAAGTTTTTAATTCTATCGTTAATCAACTTTATACACATGTTCCTTCAGCAACGTTAGACATTGGCATTATCTATGTAATGGAATGAAATGATAGCCGTTGCTAAAGGAACATGCTTTATACAATACACTCATTCAAACTCTCACTATCATTGATCATTGCTACCTGTAGCTATATGTTAAAAATAATGGATATCGCTTTAAAAGAACAAGTCTGCATTTGCGGGGGTTAACTTGGGGTTCTTGAATATGGAAATAGTCTTTAGAAGTATTTGCAAGATCCCTTCCCAACTAGAAATTCCACTTTCTATTTCTATATTCCAGTAGTCGTGAAAATGCCCAAAGATTGTGATTTCCAAGTTGAAAAAGAGCAATCTGTTTGGACCTACAAAAAGCTCAGGCGGTCCTTTTGACCCAACCCGTTATTCACTCCGCTCGCAATGTCAATATATTCTGTCGGTTCATCTTTACCATTACACCCCCAGTTTAGAAAACCTGGCTACGTCACTGGTAAACTCTGGGACATAGACTTGTGCAGGAATCACAAGATTACTTGCCAGTGGTAGTTCAATAAGATAGAAACACCAGGATAATACTCTGACAAGAACATAAGACAGACAAATTACAAGCTAAATAAAGATACAGGATAGAAACTTCTTGTTTTTAGTCTTAACCTATGGAGGTATAACGTTGCCAAAATTGTCAATTGTGTTTCAACATTAAAATACCAATGTCGTAATAATTACGGCAAAAGTGCCTAATGCAAAATGCATAATGCAAAGAGTAAATTGTTAGCTGCATTCGTGTGGCATTTCATTGGATTTTTTAGTATACTTATACATTTTGCATTTTTACACATCGACAATTGTACTTTGCAGCATTGACAAATGCATTTTGTAATTACGAAATTGGTATTTTAACGTTGCAACACAATCGACAATATTGGCAACGTTAAACCTCCATATTAACCAGAGAAATTGAGATGTAGATACCCTTCCCTGTAGACTGTAGAGTCCATTTTCTTACTCTGAGGGTAAATATCACTATAACATTACGACAAAGATTTATTATCATATCTAAAAGGTTGACTTTTTATGCGTTCTGTGAGACTCCCGAGAATTCCTAGAATTTTAGCATATTAGTTGAAATAATTTTATATCACGTCTGTCTTATACTAATTCTAATCTAACTTTAGCAATTGAACAACTCTCTAAAATAGGTAACTATAGTTGCATCTCATAATTCAGACTTTTTTCAAGTTAACCAAATTCTTCTCAAAATCTAAGATACAGATTGATCAGAACTGGAAATAGAACGCTATAGCTATACCGATCACATTTCTGGTTTGTATAGAATATAGTGCCTGTCATTATGTGGATACTAAATCTAATGGGATATTACTAGCTGAAATCTACACCGTCTGGAATTTCTCAAATAAACGATGACCATTGGTATTAATCAGACATCAATATTTGCAATGGTGACAGCATTCGCCATAACAAATCTTCTATTAATGGATTTTAGCTACGTTCCAAGTATAGTAAATATAAATTATTATGTCAATTCTGATTAATTTTAACCAATGGATACGTAATAAGGTGAAAAGGCAATACATAGATTAAAGGATAATCCTATACTTCCACGCTCCTTCGTTTACTTAGTTTGCTATCTTAACTTAACATAGCTTACAGACTTTTCGATCGTGCCATGACCATTCCGACTGCCACAAATGAAAAATTGATTTGTTTGGGATTCTAGACTCGGGGTTACCTGAATGGTTAGCAGTTGTAGGGTTCGGTTCGGTGTTATAGACTCGTTATTTTATTTAAGCGAAGCCAACTTTCATTAATGATTTTCTGTTCCTTTGAAATAAATAACGTAATATAGATCTGCAAAGGAAATACGTAAGTAGATCACACTCGGCCAAAATTCATGAAAATTCCTGAGCCCTGGGCTACCGTTCATTTCCAAACTAGGAAATCAATGGCCAAATCAGAGATGTTTATACATACAATTCTATAAAGATATTGATACGATATTTCAATTACGTTCAAAGGGCCTCCGTGGATCCCTTGCAAATGCCCAATGACCCCCAGGTTGAGAACCATTATGATATCTAGTAATTCTACAGTGGTTAAACACAGTATCGAAGATAACTAGCTAAGTGAAGTCAATTTTTATTATATTTTTTCTGATTCTTTGAAACAAATAAACGTAATAAATTTAGATATACAAAATCAACATGTATCTAAATCAATCTCAGCCTCACGGGATAGCTCTCCCAGACTTCCTCGTTTTCTTGTTTCCTCGTTTGTACTACGGTGGCACATTCCTCTTTTCCATGATACTCTCAATGATTACTATCTTAGAAGACGCCAAATTCAATTATGATTTTTCTCATTCTTTAAAACAAATAAACCTAACAAATCTAAATCAGTCTCATGGGGACATTTTTCAGTCTTTTACGATTCTAACATTGTTACAATCAATATAATAAATCTATAGACAAAAGCATGAGCTTGTCTCTCTCTAGCACAGGGAACAGTTGCTTTGTCGGATGGATAGGGAGTTAGAACATTTAAGTCCGGCCTTCTCAATCGGCGGCCCGCGACGCCCTTGGGAATGGCCCCTCAACAGTGACCTCTTCCGCTAAAACGATCTGCTCGCTATAATAGCTAAGCTCTATTAGGCCCTTATATACAATATTTTATATAAATGCATTTGGCCCTTTACAAAATTTAATTAAGAAGGCCTGATTTAAGTGGTCGAAGACATACTCCCCGGGAAATTGTTTTAAACATATGTTCTTTGATGGTGAAAAATATCTTTGAGCATCCGTCCCATGGGGAAGGGGGTGGGGTATGTTTTAGCAATGAAGATCCACGATATAGCTTACGATGTTAAAATAAATTTGTTTTAACAAATTAGAAATATATCCGCTACATATTATTTTGCTTATTTCATGTCTACAGTTAAGGTGGTGCCGTAAGAAGTCTTGCGATGAACATTCAGGGATAACTGGATTTTTGCTATATTATTTTGCATCTTGACTGATTTGTTTAGTCGGGCATGAATTGATCTGATAAAAATCCGTACAAGCAAAACAATTCCGTTAAACAAAAATCTCATCCAAAATCATGGCAAAATCGAGAGAAATAGTTCTATGGTAGTGGACTACTCCGAAGAGAAGTACCACTAGGTGTTTCGAAAAGAGTAAGCGTGGTCTGCTTCGCGCGCGAAACAAGCCACTACTATATAGGTCAACATAATGGGATACAATCAGATCAATTCATGCCTGATTGTATCCCATAAGGTTGACCGATGCTTACTCTTTTCGAAACATCTGGTGGTACTTCTCTTTGGAGTGGTCCACTACTATATAACTATTTCTCTCGATTTTGGATGCGATTTTGATTATCGGAATTATTTTGCTTGTACGGATTTTGATAGAAATAAACCTTAGTTGCGACATTGACAGACAATGGGGTAGTTCTACATCGATGACATTATGGACCTTTATAATTACCACAATGTGCTCTGATGAGATTTCCCGCCCAGACGACCAGAAGACTCGATAATCACCGTCGATTTTCAATAAACTATTTCTAGGTTTATATTGAGTAATCGTGAAGACAATGCCAACTCAAGATTGGAAGACATTGATTTCTGATCAAGTATTTGTTTGGTGATGATAATGAAATCCTCAATGTAGTTTAATGTTACGAAACCTACTGTAAAGGGACATGGTGCTATCATTTGTATATCACAAATTATTTTAAAACAGCCTTGGTGTGGATATGTTCATGTTCATAGACTCGAAGGGCAACCATACGACCGATGATATCTGATATCAGATCAGTGGCGTTTCTAGGAATTTTTAGGTGGAGGGGTCGCGTTATCCAAATAATTGTCAGGGGGGGCTACCAGCACATACCATCTGTATTTAACATTCTACGAATGGGGGGGGGGGGGGGGGCGTAGAAACGCACTGATATAGGTATGAACAAGGTATTAGCTAAGCTAATCAGTTTAAAATGTAGACTTTCAATTTCAAATATATTATCCATAATTATCCGCATTTATATTTAAACATACAAACCTAGTTTGAGGTATATTTAAAGGTATTATGCGATTGCCATGCAGTTTTTAAAGTACTTCTGAAGACTATCTACATGTTTAAGACAAGATCATCCCCAAATATCCTGACTGTTTCTTACTGGGATATATTAAGTGATTATAAAGGTGATTTCAGGTCGACTTGCGATTCACAGCAACATCCTCATAATCAGAATGCGGGATTCATTTTGCTGCCATTGTCTTTTTCTATTGCTGTATCTTGTTCTTTGTCTCGAATGGTGGTTCGTGTTTGGGCAGCGGTAGCGGGTGTGGCGCCAATTTTGGTATGCTAACTCTTCTAGACACCTGATACCACTTTTCATTATGAAATATTTACACATTTATTGATATACTTATTCATATGAAATTAGCTGGTCTAATAAAATAATGAAAAATGTCTATTAGACCCCAGAGCTGTAGATTCTGAGATTGCATCCCTTCAAGGAGAAGTTAACTCATTAAAGATGGTTGATAGTAATTAATGAGGAATTGATAGGTCGCGGGTCATTACAGGTCAAGATACCAGGACAGATCGATAATCTATCAATAATTCCAATCACTTGTCTGATCACCTAAATACTTAATAATAGTGACTACATGATGGGTTTATAATAGCAACAGAAAACTAACCACTAGGACAATTAGCACAGCTCTAATGACAATCCTTGGGCTTGGACGCAGAGTATGCTAACTCTTCTAGATGCCTGTTATAACTTTTCATTATAAAATACTTACTCCTCTCTTGATATACCTCCTCATCTGAAATTCATTTGCTGCTACAAATGTAATGCCTTTGTGTTTATATTGATTTCGAGATTTGTTTTACAGTAAGGATTGTTCGTGCTTGGGTTTTCTTATTGACCATTCCAGGAACATTTTACAGACAGATTCTACAGTAGGGTAGATATCGTCTAGTTCTTTGCATGACAGAAAATGATTAACCTAAATCTAAAGTCAAACTTGATCTTACTCTAATGTAATGGCAATAACCTATTTCTTATATCTAACCTGATCTTCCTCTTATGAGATGCCAATTAAAACACGAATGAGTTCTGGCCCTTATGATGATACTCACGAAAGGTCCTGATATTTCAGAATATGTATTTCTTTACATTATGCCCTTTCAGCAATAAATTATTGTCACAGTTACTGCACTATAGAACTGAAATGAACGTCCTACTTTTCTACACTTCTATTGGGCTATAAATGAGAACGGACTAACGCCATTAGTAGTGTGCAATGAGAGAAATTTTACAAGGACAGCTGTATCGATCTACTCTTACGATTACCATTACCCATGTTCCTTTAGCAACGGCTATCATTTCATTTCATTACATTAATGATAATGCAAATGTCTAACGTTGCTGAAGGAACATGACCATTACCATGGTCGAGCTACAACCTGTACCTGTACCTGTACAACCTGTAGCACAATTCAGTTTATTTTCCTATCCTAACGTCTAGACGCTTTTACTATGTCATACTATTCTCTAGAGCTTGAACTTCAAAATATCTGTAAACTAATCATGAAATTTTTTGAAATAATTTGGAAGTAAATAAGAAGTGTACTTCTTTCTATCCCTTTAAGAATTTAAATTTTCTCAAAACCCAACTTCAAAGCTACCTTTTTGCAATTTATAGTTCGACATTATTTGTAGAGTTCTGTACTCACTCTTTTTGTTTTCATAATCTGACGAAATTTTAAGACAACTCCTGTTCTGTATAATTTAATACTTAACCAATCAGATGCTCTGTTTACTAAAATGATTCCTTACGTGTGAGGATTTGAGGAATATCAATTACTAAAATGATTCCTTACGTGTGAGGATTTGAGGAATATCAATTAAACACGGACTTGTAATATATTACCTTGTTTAAAATGTTTGTTAATGGTTTACATTCATTTTGCATGAAATTCGATATTAATTGAACATTGTACTGGTGTCACACAGAAGAGAAACACAGGACTGTCTGCAGTTAAAATTCGATTTAAATAAGAGTGGGATCAGTGTACTTACTTAACCTGCAGAAAAAAACCATGAAGCGAAACAATAACTGCAGTTAAAATTCGATTTAAATAAGATTGGACTAACCTAACCTGCACAAAAACAACTCGTATTGAAATAAGATATGAAGTTAAATTAGATTAGCCAGCTACAACCATTTGATAAACAAGATATAAATTACAAAATATCAATAATTGTAGAAAAACACCAGGCCCTAATAGTATTCACGATATTATAAAGGTAAGATATATAATCGAAAGGGAAAAAGAACAGGGGCGACCATACATAATCGTGACTGAGTGGGAGATACTCGTCATCGGGAATTAATTGTTGTCAGTACGCATCTCCCACCCATCAGTGGCGTTTCTAGGAATCCTTAGGTGAGGGGGGCGAGTTGGGGCCAAACAATTGTGAGGCTACCAACACCAGGTATCCGTATGTAACATTATACGAAATTTCAAAGTGTGGGGGGGGGGGGGGGGGCAGACCGGGCCAGCCAGAATTCTGGGGGGATGGGTGGCATAGTCAATAGAAACGCCACTGCTACCCATCATCACCTTCCTATAGACGGTCTGAGGAAGAACCACGATGTGATTTCTAAGGCACCCTCGATACACATACAGAGGTCCAATCGACAACTCGGCAATTTCCGTTAACCATAATCTGTTTGCAGAGCACTAGGGTAACTTTTTCGGAGACCGTTTGACAGAGGTCAGGCAGATTATCCATTATGGCATAATACCTCATTTGTGATTGGTTTACTTAATGAATAGTTCATTTTCTGCTACAAATGTATTGCTATAGTGTTATTTTGGATTTCATGTTCCGTTGTGAGGTTTGGATCGTTCATACTTTGGTTTTTATTTATACAAAAAAACCAATAGCCTATACCTTTTAATCCCTTTAAAATAGTGAATCTATACTTGTGCCACATCGCCTCAATGCTTCCAGAAAGTCTTCCACTTAAGCATGATCCCGTCTTAGATTTCAAATCAAGGATCAAATTCGTAAAATCTAAAAAAATAATATGAATATTTAAAACGATATTTCGCAATTTTTCAATTTTGTAACAAGACACTGAGAAGAAAATAGACAGCGAAGCCTCCACACAATGGAAATATAAATCACGCATGTTTTGTTATAGGAAAATAATAAATTGACATTTCCATGTACATGTACTTGCTTGACAGATGTCAAATGCCAGAGTCAGAAAAATAAGCTTTATTTTATGCCAATTTTCCATCACGCCATTCATTACACTATTGAGAAAGTCGTAACTGTGATTTATCTTAACGATTGTATAACCGGGGTCTGGAAATACATTAGCGATAAACAAATTTGATTTCAACAATCATTCTTAGCAGGATTTCAGGATTTATTGCTTATCTGAATCAAATACATAGAAAGAGTGAAGAATTTGATTATCAGTGAAGGTGATTTGTCTCTCTAGAAATGTATTTTATTCCCCTATTTGCACTCTACTTTATATTTCAATAAATTTCACAACATAATACTTTTCGTTTTGTCCCCAAAAATATGGGAAGAGAACCCTCATACCCCTTGTGCTTTTGCCTTTGCTTCCTTTATTTGTTATATTTATTCTGCCCCCTATTGGAACCCTCAGTTCTAAGAAGCTGACATCGCCATTGGCGAAAGACATCACAACCTTTTTTGTTTAAATCTCAACCATTATTTGTCCCCTCAGTTCTGAGAAACTGCTACTGTAGATAGACATCACAACCTGCCACTATCCCTAGAGACATCAGTCTATCGCCAAATTAGGTAAAGTCACATTTCGGATATTATCGAAACATGTTAAACTAATGAAATATATTCCCTCTTAGTTCAATGATACATAGAGAATCTCACCCGAGTGTCTTTTGATATCAGATATATCAACACAAGTTGATAAAGTGGAAAAACTCCGAGGCTTGCCGAGGAGTTTTTCCACTTTTATCAACGAGTGTTGATATATCTGATATCAAAAGACACAAGGGTGAGATTTTATTTATCATCCAATATCATTCTAAAATCGAAATATGCGAAACAACAACTTTCGAGGGGTGAACTGCAGATTATTGAAAGAACTTTCGAAGGGCGAAATCAATATGACGTCATTGTTATTAAGACGTCATTGGGCGAATTGTTTATCACGTGACCATATTGGCCAATCAATGATTCAGAAAAGCAGTATCTCCTAGTAGATATAGTGCAGTAGATACTGCTTTTTATCATACAAGCGATATCTACTGTAGAATACCTTATTGGGTGATAAAATGAAATTAGTTTGCTGACACGTATATCTATTGTCTAGGCTAAATTTCCTCGTCCATTTTTCTGGAATTACAGGAATCTCAGAACTAAGACAGGAAATTGTAAGAAGTCGCTCGGATGATGGGACTATAAAACCACAGCTCGTTTGCTACATGTAGGCCTACTTCAGTAATGTAACGGTGAAAATCATACGATTATTCCACCGATTTCTTACCAAAGATAAATAAGGGTGATTGCTGTGCTGGAATATCGTTGGCGAGACATTATTTTGCTCGTACTTCTGACGCATTACACCACTGTCATCTTCTTATAAAACATCTGAAATGATTCTTGACTGTTATAAAATAGATGTCTTCACTAAAATGAAAGTAAGAATAACAGCAATCTAAAACAATTATATTTATATAACGTCCGTTCTGTATAATCAGTGTCTGAATCGTTTCCTTGGCCCTAGGGATGGTGCCGGTCAATCATTGAGATGGACAACTAGGAGAAACAACCTTGAGGTAAACAGTAAACAACATTCCAAGGTTTGTTATTCGGACACTGACAGGCCCGTAGTGACAGAGTGGGGAAGTGGTTAGGTTTTAACAGCTTGAGCCACTCTCCCTTAGTCTGGCCTCCTCAATTATATTTTGTAAAGGGTCAAATGTATTTATATAAGAAATATAAGGGCCAAATAGAGCTTAGCTAGCATAGCGAGCAGAGAGTTTTAGCGGAAGAGGTTAGTGTTGAGGGGTCGTTCTCAAGGGCGTCGCGGGCCTGCCCTAAGCTGTCAATTCGGTGTTCTATGTTGGCTCTTGTTTAATGTTGTATCGTATGATATTATTATTTACTTTTCAATTTAAATGATGACATTCAACTGATTATCATGTTATTATAAAACCATATAACTCACACTGACCATATCAGCCAAGATTCTACCCTACCCTGCCTATTTGTTTGTAGCTCTGGCTTTCTCCTCCTTTCTTGTCTTTCGCATCGTCTTCATTAGCCCAATAGGTTGCAGGAAAGTGAAACGCCATTGCATTTCGTTGTACAGATTCCATGAATGTGTAGAGATTTTTTTTTTTATATATTTACTGATGTTTACACTATAAACTTAAAGGTCGAATAGATTTCCTCAGTATGTTAAAATCTTATGAGAAATTTGTTGTGTAGGAAAGAGAAAAGATGAAATAATAATAACTTGCTCGACTTTTTTAGGCTATTGTTCTTGTTACAATCTTTAAGAGATTTCTTTATTTGGAAAGAAAAAATCTCTCACTTTATGACTTTATTCCTTGGAATTTCAAAATGTAATTAGTTGTTGTGTAGGAAAGAGAAATGATAAAAAAACACATGTTTTTTAAGTTATTGTTACGATCTTTAAGAGGTTTCTGTATTTGAAAAGAAAAATCTCTCACTATTTCTAGAAAATTAAAAAGGAATTGATGTGGAAAATTTGTTATTTTAACTTATTTGAACAATGGAAAGGAATTGTTTTTTAAATTAGTTTTAACACGTTTTCTACACGTTTTCTACGACAAGAATAAAGTAACTTCGCTTGAATGAAATCAATTTAGGACAAGAATAAATCTAGAATGTAATTTAGTTTAGATTTTACTTTCAACGGCATTCAGTATAGTTCTGCCTTTATCATTCGGTCTATTTAGGTCAGTGGTGAAATTTGTGATGGGTGGGGGTGGGATGGCGATTGGGGCATGAGAGGTTGCAATGTCTCAACTAGATGAGTGGGTCTTGTGGACTTAAGTGGGTTGTGGGTCGTTGCTGGAGGGGTTCAGAAGTTTACTCTCACGGTAACACTCGGTTATGCCTTTTTAATTGTGGGGTGTCCCCATAACAGGTGGGGACCCCTTTTCACATGTCATCTTCAAAGAAAGCAAATAATATTTTGATGTCTATAAATGCACGTATGATAGTGCACTACTTTTTCCAGTGTGATTTGTTTACACTTAGCTGCAAGGTAAGGTTGCATTCGTTCTTTTTTATTTTGCCACAAGAAAAGGAAATTTACAAAGCTAATTTGCTCACCACGCAATGATTGACCTTGACTTGTATAAAATTGAAGAACCAGGAAGACGAATTAAAAGATAATTTAGTCGAGTTCCAGTTTCAGTCGTTAACCATCTATCTAGTTAACAAATACACGCCTAGGGTATATATGATTTCATCATCATTACGCGACCTTTTCATTATCGCCTGCTTTAGGCATCTTCTTCGATTTTCTTTAATTGGGGTTTCATCACTTTCTTAATCTATATTCAGTCTAAATCAATGGTAAACAAGTGCAAAAAGTCAGATACTGTTAACTTGTTAAACAGGATAGTTTAGATCATTAATGGCTAATTGCAATGGTTTCGCAATCTGCTAGCTAGTTAAACATGATATTTTAGGGCCTGGGTTTTCATCCTGGGGGACATTTCCCAGACTGGAGACATTTGAGCATATTCCCTGGGACACAACCTGAGCTATAGGTATAAAATAACCTTGTAATATTGTGTATTATTTTGGTATTATTATAGTCAAACAGAGATATTTCGGCTCATCCGGGTACCGTCAAAACATATACAAAATCAGTCCATTATATTTTCAAGGGTATAAAAGTATCTTATTTAGAGGGTTGTTTGTTTGGCAAGTTACAGCAACACCCTTGGAAATATAATGGACTGGTTGTGTATATGTTTTGACAGTACCCGGATGAGCTGAAATATCTCTGTTTGACTATAGATACGTGCAATGCCCACTGAGAGAAACGTATGAAAAAAGCAAAATGATTCAAAATCGCTTGTTGTCGACGACTTCTGCAGACATTTAATCCAGATATATTACTGGGGGACATAGTCATTTCCATGTGCGTAATCGCGGACACTTGAGAACACCAGTTTAAAACGCGGTAGTTTTGATAAAATGGAGGCTCACTGCTATAATGCAAAAATCTGCTTATTAGTCAAACACGGTAGTTAAAATCAATGGTGGCTTATTGCTATCACAATCTGTTTGCTAGTTTTACTCAAAAGTTCAGATCAATGGTGAATTACTAAAACTCGTTGAACACGGTATTCTGTTTGGGACTATAGCTGTATATTATTACTTTTTGAAACGATAACAAATATAAAAGGATGTTCAAGAAAACGACACATAATTTGCTTCGAACATTATAATGGAAAATGTTCAGCCTGACAATGGTTCAGTTCGTGTATATGTCTCTCGATGCTATTTTAAAACCTTTTAACAATTCCTTTAACGCATCAATTTCATCACGAACTGAATTTTTATCATTAAAATTCTGAACACGCGTATCAATTTATCTAATGTTTTCACTTTATTTCAACAGATTCTTTCTTTCTTCAGAAAAATCCAATTGAATTGAATTTTTAACGGTCAAATTCTGCTTTGTATAATGACGGTTTTATCCATTACGATCAAAAAGTATAGAGAATATTCAGAATACCTAGAATATGGCGTGATATTTGTTAAGGCATCAAATAGGAATAATTATTAGTATTCATATATATTTAGCAATTGATATACTCAGTTAAGCGTAGTTTTACCATTTGACAGAGTTGTCTCCCGTAATGTATTCTGATCTACGTATGCCATTTATCACATTTTGACAGAGTTGTCTCCCGTAATGTATACTGGCCTACGTATGCCATTTTATCACATTTTGACAGAGTTGTCTCCCGTAATGCATTCTGACCTACGTATGCCATTTATCAAATTTTGACAGAGTTGTCTCCCGTAATGTATTCTGACCTACGTATGCCATTTATCAAATTTTGACCGAGTTGTTTCCCGTAATGTATTCTGACCTGCGTATGCCATTTATCAAATTTCGACAGAGTTGTCTCCCGTAATGTATTCTGACCTACGTATGACATTAATTTATCAAATTTTGACTGAGTTGTCTCCCGTAAGCTGTAAATTTTAAAACTTGAACTTAACCTACAGACGTAATATTCTTAAGCAGTAGTTGTAAACGTAGCGTCAGGCAAGGTATGCTTACTCCAGACATTTGTATTGATATCACTTTACATTATAAAATATTTACTCATTTATTGATATACTTTTACTTCCTCTGTCGAAAAGTATAGCTTGAAATAGAATAGCTTCTACCTATGTATTGCAATTATGTCTTGCTCTTCGGAATGTTATTATCTGTCTTCAGAAAGACAAAACTTATAGGTCTACAATTAAAACTAGTTGGCTGTATAAATGATAGGGAATTAATTCTGTACGAATATGTGAATTACCATTCATTTTAATTTCGAAATGTCATTATTAATGTTAATGATTAGTGTCACTATAATTATTATAATAATGATAAGGAATTATTTAATTATTTACCGGGTGAAAGAGGACAATAGTGGGCCTATATCTATGTTGATATTCACTGATTATTGTACCAATCGTAAATATGTCGGCCATTCTCGCTACGGACAATAACCTCGTATGCAGCTGGTGGATAAAGCGCACTACTTCCAGGTCTCCATTGTTGACCTCTGACTAGTCTTTCTTACGAAAGATAATGTACAAGGGAGGTAACTAGCATGAGCTCAAGCTCTTTTTTTTTATCGCGTATTCGACTTCCGCCCAATAATCTTGGAAGGTTTTCTTCTATCTGCATACAAGGTTATTGTTAGAGACAAGACAATGGCCGCCGTATATACGATTGATTATTGTAGTAATACTAATGGAATAATTCAACCATTCTCTCACCAGAGTCCTTTATTGAGCAAATTCTCCTGTTAGCAAAGCCGTGGAGGGTGGGAACAGTGGTGTTTCTACGGGGCGCAGAATTTAGGCCGGCCCAGTCTTGACCCCCCCCCCCCCCTCACTTTGAAATTTCGTATTAAGTTACATACGGATACCTGGTGCTGGTAGCCCCCACTGACAATTATTTGGCCCCAATGGGATGCGAGGGAGGCGAAAGGATCTGATATATTTTGTGAAAAATAAAACTTGTCGAAATCCCGAATATGATCGAAATTGCACCAAATCGATGCCATTTCTTCTGTCTTCCACCATCTTGCTATCATTTATTTAAAATTTTACTAATATGAAATAAAACTAGTTTCAGTGAAGTATTATCTACCGATGATGTAGAATGGAAAGTGTGTTTGTTTTCTACGCATTGATTTGAAGGTTTGAAGTGTACCCCAAACATTAGTCCGAAACTTGCTGACTCTATTCCCAGTCTTTGACAGCTATTTGGACAGATATGGCTGGGTGAGAGTCAGAAAAGCTAAGCCACAAAAATTGGGAATTTTCGACACCTTGCGCGCTCAGCCTTTCAATGGCGACCGATAGATTTTATTTCTTGAAAACAACTTTGATGGACTCGCATACGTGGCGTATGTCGTAGGGGGATAATGATCGTATGAATGAACTACAAAATCATCCATCTTTCCAAATATATCGAAGTTTTGTAGATTCGAGGCAAATAAATACGTTTAAAACCCCTACACCTGCGGAGGTGCGGAAAAAGGTTTTTGGGGCCTAGTTTTTCTGTCTCTTTCTCAGCCATATCTGTCCAAATAGCTATCAGAGGCTGGGAAAAGAGTCTAGTTTCGAACTGCAGTGACCCTCTCCGTTTATAGTTATATAGCAATTTGATATTGATAGATTACTGTAATAATAATAGTAATGATAAATTCAGCCTTCCTTCCATCATCTTGGAATCATTAATTATAATACATGTAGTTGCTGATTTTATAATAACCGGCTCTGAAATAAAAATAGTTATTAATAAAGATTTATATCAGTGAAATTTTATAATCCAAGATTCTACGTTTGTTAGCTAATTGATGGGTTTGCACCTGGCACCAAACTGACTAGATATTGAATAAATTATAGCTCAGCTTAACTCAACCATTCTCCAGAGAGTGTCGTCTTTTCTCGCGGAAAAAATAGCCAATCAATATCTCCAAACAAGAGTTGTCTTTTCCTGCCTATCATGCCCGAGTCATTATATCATTATAATGAATTTTTTGACATGCTATTTTGTTCGAGGCAGTACTTATACAATTTTTATTTGATGACTTTCATATTTTCAGGGTCTGACAAGGACATGTTGAAGTAAATCTGTGAGAATTTTGAAAAAGATCGGGTCATCAGCCGCTGAGATACTTTGCGTCAAAGTTGGGGACGTTTTTTTTGGAACACCCGATATAGTCTTGAACAACATGACGAAGGTTGAGCTGAATGCAGTCGTCTTCTGCAATCCTGTGTTAAACTAAAAATGATAGAGCCTTTAAAATATTTTATCTTTTTAAAATCGATGACTGGCTAACAAGGAAGAGACAGATTCTAATCATTATGGAGTATGGAGGCTAATTTTAGTAATCACTTTAGGTAAATTCATAATTCATGACCATTTAGAAAATGTCTGACATATTATCGCTGATGAAAGGTTTTCATCATTTTAAGGCTATTAATTTTCCATGTTAAAAAAAACTCGACTCTGCAGAGACCTGATATTTATCTTCCACACCCCCAGTTTAATCAAATAAAAGGAATTGGAATTTAACGCCCTACTTTTTCTACATCTGCAGATTGGGCTTCTGAGAATAGACAAGCGTTATGGAGCAGAGCTGTAGGTACCGGGGTTGTGTGTGTGTGGGGGGGGGGGGGGGGGATGAAGCCCCTCCAGATTTTTTCTATGAAGCAAACATTGAAACATTGACGATCTCATTTACATCGTCTGTAAGATACCAAAAATATGTCCAGAATGGCCTCAAAGACATGGAAACAAAACCTAATTTTCAAAATTTTCTTAGGATCGATGTCTTCCTGAACTCTCCAAAAGATACTGCCGTCAACTGAGCGTCGCATGTGGGCTGCGAGAGAGGTTTGAGATAAAAGGAAATCAACATTAATTTTAAAAATTTCCATATTATAGGAAGTCACCTCCAACAACCCCACCCCCGACGAGGCCTGAGGTAAGGCTTTTGTTTTCAAATAGTTTCTTGGGTTGCAATCCCCTAACAAAACTTACTCTAGATGCAAACGTTGTCAGCGAGATCAGGAGAAACCTCAGATAAAAGGAATTTTTTCAAAACCCCCCTATAGACAAATTAATGCGATCGCGGATAGGTCGCATTTAACGCATTGATTTCTATCTAGCAATAATTTGTAGCCTTACAGTAGTTTTCATTTGCTTCCTACGGCCCTGTAGAGCGTACAGTGATTCTACTTTCGACAGGTAGATCACATGAATCACAGTCACCCGAACGACTGACGCTGGACATTTCCTTTACAATATGAAAAATATGGAAAAATACGCTTCCTTCATCCTGCCAAAAAAAATCTGTCTTGATATTCTGCAATTCTTGATTAGAAAGCATATTTCTGATGCTGACTGCATTTTAAAGTTGAAATGTTTTCATAACGTTTGGAGTACAATGTTCCCAAACCCACTTTAAGTTGTCAACAAGCAATATGTTAAGGACCTCAGATGCACGGAAATCAAATCAAATTTTAAAAATTTCCCTTTGTGAGATTCTTTGAGAAGTGAAATGATAAATATGCTTTCATATGGTTTTCTTTTTCTCTGTTGTAGTTCGGTCAAATATGGCCATTTTCATTTCCGTGATCAGGCCCGTAGGAACAGGAGAGGGGGGGGGGGGGGGCATTGAAGCAAAAAAATTCAAGATAAAACAAGAAGTTACTGGTATGTTGTTAGGGCCAGTAAAATAAAAATTGCTTTATATTGGCAGGAGCAACATTGAATTCAGTACCACTACCCTTCAGAATGAGTTTTTGCAAAATTTGCCCCCCTAATTCAAATCAGAACTTAATTTCGTTTGTTCGGTTTTTTAAATCCGGTTTTGTAAACACTACATTAGGGTCTGAGAACCACGTGCGATAAAAAGTGTCTACGTTAACTCTGGTTTTAACCAATCAGATCTTTGCCCTCTCCCGCGCTGGGATTTTTTTCGGGAACAATAGGTGCATTCTAGGATTCCTAAGTGCTGTAGACTAGTTTATCAGGTCATTTTTACCAAGGTAAAATCACGAGCGATAGAAAGTATCTACGTGCACTCTGACCCTAATGTAGTTCATGCTATTCGATATTTCATCGTTCTACAAAATTTGTCATCATGTTATTTTTTAATTAGTTCAGCAAGGTAGTAGAACAGTGGAAAATAACAAAACTACAAATGTACAAATGGATATTATTCAATATAGTGGGGCAGATTAATGTCATATCAGGACAAATCGTTCAATTAATGACACAAGCATGAAATTTGGCACAAATAATACTAAAACCCTATGTAACTCAAAAAGCACGTTAGCCACTTCAAATTCCAAAATGGCGGACGTTTTTCTCAATATGGCCGTCAAAGGTATTTTTATTTCGTCTAATAACAAATCTGACCAAACTGGTATGACTCAAGGTATTTTTTACAAGCGTATTGAATTGTTTTTTATCATATCTAAGTATAAAAAAGACCATATCAGTCCAAAATTCCACCCTTCGGCAATATTTAGCTCAAAATAATATGTGCAAACAATGAAAGAATGCAAACTATAAAGTCATATTTTTTGTTCATCTTTTAAGTTATTCTTTTTTAAATATTTTTGAATCCTTCCTTTCCCAGAGCAATACAGATAATTGGTAACTGTTGCAATTCTAAATTTCACAACTACGACTGCTCCAACTAAAACCAACAATGTAGACTCAGTTTAAAACATTTGCATCAGACACAACTATCTGTGTAAATAACAAAAAGAGCAGTAAGTGGAATTGTTTTCTTTTTGTCTTTTTTTTTACTTCAACTCATAGCGCCAACATATAAATCGCAGAATTAGATACGGAATGTCAGTGACGTATCTAGGGTGCATCAATACGTCACTGACCAGAGTTTACTTCCAAATTAAAGGGACAGTCAGTCGGAATTTTTTCTAGGTTAATAAACTTTTTGCTCAAATATGTGTCCTTTAATGTTTCTGAAAGATTTAACTAAAAAAAATTAATTTTTAAACGCCCTCATCTCTCTATGAGAGCGTATATAATGTCGGCACCCCTGTCTGTCCGTCTGTCAACATTTGCTCGTAAAGTTCTAAAAACTAGAGTTTTTGACGAAATCAAATGAAATTTGATATGTGTATACATATCCATAAAACAAAGATCAAGTTCGAATTTGAGCTATTTTCGATCGTGAGAAGCAGATTTATTGCCCTTGCCCCAAATCTTGAATTTGCTTTTACTCTCCTAATTTTCAACCGATTTTGATGAAACTTAAAATGGATGTTATTGGACCTAATCGAAAGGTTTGAGAAAGTTTAGTTTGTTCCTGATTAAAATTAAAGCTTTTTCAAGATTTAGGCCTCATTCATCAGTTTTGAGGAGTTATCGCCCTTTAACCTCTATACAATAAGTGCTTCTATCAACATCAATTGCTTGTAAATGCTCTAAAAACAACAAAATTTTTGATGGAATCAAATGAAATTCAGAAAACAAAGATCAAGTTCGATTTGAGCTATTTTCCACCATTAGAAGCAGAGTTATTGCCCTTGCCCCAAAGTTGAATATGCTATGACTATCTTAGTTTTCAACCAATTTTGATGAAACTTAAAATGTATGTTATTGGACCTAAATCGAAAGGTTTGAGAAAAGTGGAGGGCGTTGAAAACCGTGACCAGATCACCTCTAACAACCACTGTCCGCAGAGTTAACTTGAGGAATGAATGTGGATCTTGTTATCGTAATGGGGAAATAAACGCTGGCGCCTTTTTTTTTATCATTATGTACATGTTTTGAGATTAAATAATTATTTTTTGCAGTGTAGCGATGATGGTGGTCGGTGTAAAAATCGTTATGATTGCTGTGGTAAACTGCGATGTTCTTTTAGAACATGTTCTGCTAAATTGTCATCTTCACATCAGTTGTTGCATTGAAATAAATGTGTTTGCACTCTAAAAGTTTCAATAAGTTTGTATGTATTGAAAAGGGTTGTTAAACTGCACTTATCATATTCTGGAAGAGGGTTTTATAGCTCAATCTTGAACTATTTCAAAATACCTAAAGCGCTAAATTAAGTCTTGGATTCAAAAGAATGCTGACACTGCAGTCAGTCTAATTATAGAAGTTATGGCCATGTTCACCATTTGTTACCCAATATCACTTTTCATTTCGAAATATTTACTCATTTATGGAACATACTTCGTCAAATGAAAAGTTCATAAGCTGTTACTAATGATTACTAGAATGTTTTACAGATTTTGAGATTCGTTTAACGGTGGGGATTGTTCGTAGTTGAGTTTTATTAGGCTTTATTCAAAATATTTCAGAGGGGGTTATTGATAGTATTGTTCATAGTTCTCACTTGTTTTGTAGGATACTAATACTAACACAATTCAAGACCCATATCGACACATAAAAAATGTAAAAAAAAATTTGGGAACACTTAAACAATCGATCTGTCCATTATATAATACAGTCCATAATTAAGACTTCTTAATCCTTAATCCTTAGTTCTTAATGCTTAATTCCTATTCCTTCATTTGTAGGCCAATTTCAACATTTGTTTCACAAAATCTATATTTGTTCATCCAATCAATAATTTGTCAACTTATAATTTGTATAAAGCATATTCTACTTTTATCAAATAGTAAATACTTTTTATTTATGTCCTTCTACATTTATTATAAATTTAAACTCAAGTTTCACTTTACATTTCTTCAATATCAAATCATCAGAAACAAATTTTCATATACAAATCTTGCCCAACGCATCTTGCGAAACAATTCATCAAATACATTTCTTGAATATTATAAAAAAGCGCCGCCTGTCTTCAAAATTGTGTGCATTGAAATTATGACGACAAGCGGCGCTGATGGTTGTTAGCCGGAGTCAAGCCAGCAGATATAGTGTATCAGTCACAAACGAAAAGATTACTTGGCGGACACTACATAGATATGTACAGGGATTTCCTACAGGAAATGGTTTCTGTGAATTTTCAAGAAAATACTTTTGAAAACTGGTAGCGTGGAAATACGATTTTCTGATGTCTGAAGGGACAGACTACAATTTGTTTTTGAGGATTTTACTGCGTGAAACGCATTTTCCTGACATATCCTAGCCAATATTTGATTCAAGGTTATTAGCATATTAGCTGTGGGTTTGGAATTACACAATCCATATAACTCACTAAGTCTAACAGAAAGTTAACCTGCATTCCACTATCTGTCCTGTCACATGATTGTAAATCAATAATTCTTATAGAAATGAAAAATTCTCATTCTAGAGGTTGTATTCTTTTACAAATTTAAAAAAAAGAAGAATTTTACATAAATGTTGACACTATTTTCATTCTTATATGAAATCATGAATTAAATTTTTGTTCTAATGATTTCTATAGTATATAAGTGTTTTAAGTACCTGTGCTCCATACTGAACATATGTTCGTGTACGTTTTTACACCTGAATGTTTGTTATTTATCAATATCAGGTATCGAAGACAAATGAAACTGAAGTAATGTCAAGAATTTGGTATAATTATCATGATAAAATGGATTGCGACTTCTCTGATAAGCGTGTAGCAGATAATATGAAAATTTGACTATGAATTATAATTGATTATGAAATTTGATATAAATGAAATAAATAATTTGTAGGGTCAATAATCGATTATTTCAATTATTAGACCCAGCCCTGATTCATTATGGCTCTAAATTTCTGGTACATGGCTATACAGTACCGGTAATACATATACAAGAATAGGTCAGAATGTACTGATGGAAATAAATTCATTTTAAAACTATCAATTGCCCTTGTTTAGCTATGATTAGATAATTGTATCAATTTTATAACATCTGGTATAGGTAATGTCATTGTAACACGATTAGTCAATAAAATCAGGCTACTAGTTCATGCAATTCGGCATTTCAGCATTCGTCAAAATTTATCATTTGTCATCAACAATTAATTTTCAATTAATTCAGTGAGGTAGTTCGGTATCCTTCAAAATATATTATTAGAAATAACCATTAGCTCATTTTAATAGTCCAGAGGAATCTTCCAAAAAAGCATGTTTCTTCGCCAAAATTTTGATGGCGGCCATTTTGTTTTGTTAAGGACTTCCTCAATGGTGTTAATCTGGGACCCAGCTGTTTCCAGTTGAAAATACCCAGAAATAAAGAATAGACCAAAATACAGAGCTCTGACCAATTACAGAGATCCCCAGAGTGTCTCTAACGTTTTTCATATAATAATAATAGCCATTTTGGAAACATTTACCAGCAGAAATTTTATTTCACCAAAATTAGATCCATGGTACATAAAAATAAGCATCAAAATTTTGTTTGTAAATGCATTAAAACTGAAATTGTTGCCATTAACAGATTTCTGTGGTGGCCATTTTGTTTTTGTCCCCCCCCCCAAAGAATTCCTCAATAAGGGTGCTAGTCTGGCACCTAGCTTATTCTGGTTCATGAAAGCCCAGAGATCACTGTTAAAAATATATGTAAATATACAGTTCAATTGTGGTAAATAATTTACATTGTTGAGTAAAAAAACATCTTTTGTATTTTTACCGTATAAAACATGTAATCCAATGATACTCAGAGCATATGTAAATATACAGCTAAATTGTGTTAAATAAGAGTATTTGTATTTTAAAAGTTACATGTTGACAATGCTGTACTCTAAAACCCTATCATTCAAAGACATAATTTAAGACAATAATGTTTATGTTCCATGAGCTTATTAATTACAATAAGTCACTGTCTTTATATATTTCAGGAAACTATAAGAGAATAAACTAGATAGACCAGCATCACCATCTCCTTACATTGGATATTCATTTATCAAAAATTAACAGTGGATACTTTTAAGTTGAAAATTGTTTCAACAGTGGTTTAAACTAAAATTTAGTCAGATTTTGATAGACCACAGTAGAATTTAATGTATACAATATTATATAATTATCTATTTTGAAGATAAACTGGTGTTTACATGAATAAATCTAGCTACATTTACATCAATTAATATTTTCTTTTATTTAGGTATAGATTATGAAGAAATAGAAATTTCGTCCAAGGATAGAACTCATTTTAGTGTATAAGCATTACATACTTTTACCTCCTTTATGTTTTTTTACTACAAACTGACTGGCAGAAAGTTGCCAGTGCTTTGACTGTAAAATTACTTACTTTGCTTGTAAATTTACATACGTAGTGATTTAACAATACAGTCAATTTACTACTATGTTAAATCACATATTATGCATTTTTCTTGTGGTAAAAATACTTTATAAAAGCAAAATTACATTCAATGTAAATTACAGTCATTATTCTGGCAACTTTCTGCCAGTCAGATTGTGGTAAAAATACCGAAATACTTTTAACAGTTTGAATCAACCAAACAAGTGGTTTCCTAGCAAAATACACCCACTTCTGATAAATATTTAGTATATAAGAGCATTCCCAATGTGTGTCAAATCGTATCAAAAATATAATTTGTAAAAAATAATTTGGTCAATACTTTATGATCACAAATTATATAAAATTATGAATTTAACTATAAATCTCGAAGAGTTATGACTAAGTCAAAATCTGTTCTTCTCCAAGTTCTCATGAATATAAATTAAAATTTTGATGCCTTTCGACTAAGTCAAGGGTGATAACTCAAAACTGTTCAGTGAAAAATCATGTCAAAGATCTCATGAATACAAATGATCACATCAAATTCCATTCAAATCAGGTGAAAACTGTAATCAGTATTGGGTTCACAAGGCAATTTCGACGCATTTGACTAAGTCAAGGGCAAAAACTGAAAAAAACTGTTTGTCAAAAAATCGTCAAATTCAAGCTTTTCTGAGATCTCATGAATACAAATGTTCACACCAAATTTCATTCATATCAGGTGAAAACTGTAGTCTCTATCGCGTTCACAAGCCAATTGTGGACGGACAGATCAACAGACAGAGCGATTACAATGTGGGTGTATAAAAACTTCAACGCTCAATCACGCTTTTTTATTAGTGGACTATAGTACATCGTTGACATTCGGGGATTTGGAGGAAATGAATTATCATTTAAAGGGACAGTCTAATTTTTTTTTTGCTCAAATTTGTGAAAACTTTACATCAAAATCTGTAATTATGTGCCCTTTAATGTATCTGAAAGTTTTAAGTAAAAAAATCTAGCCGTTAATTTTTAAACGCTAAAAACATGCTGAAATTTTTAAAAACCTTACGTAAGTTTTTTTTAAGTGTGTTATGTTTTTTGGACGCTGATAGGAAACTACTGAACGGATTTGAGTAAAATAAACGCCTAGTTGTAGGGAAATGTCCCTCTTGTGTATTTAAAAAGGTTTCAGCGAGAAATATTGAGCCATTTAAAAGGCAAACACCAAAACTAGGTCAAATTGCTTAATTAACCATAAGTACGCCCGGTGTGGTCTCGTCTTATACCAAAATGTATGTTAATTTCAATTATGTCATATTAAACTATACTGTTCATGTTATTTCACTAGTTGTCGTGACAACCTCCTGATAATAACCTAAATAACTTTTACAGTGTAATACATATAAAATTTGTTATTCGGGCAGAAAAGAATCAAATTAGGTTTAATTTTATTTGATGAATACAGCCATTATCAAGCTGTGACAAAAGGATACAATATAAATACTCCCATTCTCTATCATTTTATAATCATATTATTATATACCACTGTATCTAAGGTAAGACGTTTCTGTTATTCATATATTATTATTATATACCACTGTATCTAAGGTAAGACGTTTCTGTAATTCGTATATTATTATTATATACCACTGTATCTAAGGTAAGACGTTTCTGTAATTCGTATATTATTATATACCACTGTATCTGATATTATTATATACCACTGTATCTAAGGTAAGACGTTTCTGTTATTCCTATATTATTATATACCACTGTATCTAAGGTAAGACGTTTCTGTAATTCGTATATTATTATATACCACTGTATCTAATGTAAGACGTTTCTGTAATTCATATATTATTATTATATACCACTGTATCTAAGGTAAGACGTTTCTGTTATTCATATATTATTATTATATACCACTGTATCTAAGGTAAGACGTTTCTGTAATTCATATATTATTATTATATACCACTGTATCTTAGGTAAGACGTTTCTGCAATTCGTATTATCTCCAGATGTGGAAGAAAATTTTGATATTAATATGGTTCATTTCCGCTTTCTTTTGTTATGTTCACTTCTTATTTCAGAAAATATATCACCAGTAAAATGCGTTGCGTTATCCTGATATGTTTATTGGTGTTGATAAGTGTCAGCACAGCCCGGAATCTGGGAGCTGAAGAAGAAGGACATGAGATGGTAAAAAGAGGTGATGTAAGTGGAATCGTTTTCATTTCGTCTTTTATTTGACTTCAACTCATGGCGCTAACATATGAATCGCAGAATTAGATACGGAATGTTTAATAGAGTCGGTGACGTATATAGGGCAAATCACTGTCACTGTCCAGAGTTTACTCTCAAATTATTAAGAAAGTGAGGGGCGTTGAAAGCCGTGAGCAGACCACCTCTAACAACCACTGTCTGCAGAGTTTACTTAAAGCAATACCACCTCAAAAAAATTAAGTTCTCAAACTTGGTCAATAAGAGTATACATCAACAGTGTCCAAAGCATACAAACAGAATCAAATAAACCAATAAAACTATGTAATTTTCCATACAATTACGAAACATTATTGATAAATGTCTTAAATTGGATTAAGACATTTATCAATTATTATATTTAAACATAGTTTTCTGGATTTATCAGATTATTTAGGTAATCTGTTTTATGGTTATGCCAAGAGGTTTCTCCCCTGATGAATAAATACTCCTATTGACCAAATTTGAAAATTTTTTCTTTTTGTTTATTCTAAGATGTAGTATTGTTCTAAGGAATGAATGTGGATCTTGTTATCGTTATGCGGAAATAAACGCTGGTTTATCACATGACAAGGTAAATGATCCGACGAAGCAGGGCTTTTTATTATTTGCATGTACATGTACATGTATTGTATTTTTGTAGTAATGTACACCAAAGAATGAAGCGTGTAAGGAAAATTTGGAATGGACTGTAAAAATTTAAAATGTCTATCGTATAGTGTATAATTACGAATATAATACGCACTTTTTCTACCCCTCTTGTTATCTATATATATCTATTGTTGCTTTGAAATAAATGTGTTAGCATTTTAAAAGTTTGTATTTATCACCCAATGTAACAATCAAACAATCTAACTGACTGCGCACTACCATCCTCCCTTGAAATGTTTGGCACCTTTTTTTTATTATCATGTACATGATTTTCTGATTAATTGATTATTTTTTGTAGTGTGTTAATACTTATGGTGGTATGTGTGAATCTGATTTTAGTTGCTGTTATCCACTGGTATGTGGACGTGAAAAAAAATGTTATCAGTGATTTATTGGTCTGGATTTACAGCACAATATTCTATACTGGATAATTACAAATATAATACACACTTTTTCTACCCCTCTTAATCTGTATATCTATTGTTGCATTGAAATAAATGTGTTAGCATTTTAGAAACTTGTATGTATTGTCTGCCCCCCCCACCCCCCAAACAATAAGATTTCACATCGTGAAACGGCAGAAGAAACAATTAATTTGGAAATCACAGGAAAATTATAATAAGCCTAAAACAATAATTTGATGCAAAATTAAAATAAGTTTTAAAATTTTGAACACTTTTACGTTTATATCTCTGAAGATTTATTGATTTTTTTTGTCTTTATTACGAAGTTTCTTAACTTTCTAGCGCTCTCAGAGTGGCTTTAGCTACATATAAATGTTTCTGATAGAAAATGCGTGTAAATAATGAGCCAAATAGTGCAATCGAAGATCTATTAAGTTCATGAGAAAGGGCGCTGCCCATGTTCTCCGAGAGTTTTTCTATCCAAATGGTATAGTTCATAGTTCTCACTTGTTTTGTAGGATACTAACACTAACACAATTCAATTTTTTAAGGAAACTTAAACAATCGATCTGTAACATTTCAATTTGCAGCCAGACAGCTGTGGGTTTGGAATTACACAATCCATATAACTCACTAAGTCTAACAGAAAGTTAACCTGCATTCCAACACTATCTGTCCTGTCACATGATTGTAAATCAATAATTCTTAAGGTCATTGATTGTGGTATCATTGGTTGGAATTAAAAGTAATAGTTTGGACCAAAATTTTCTTACGAATGTTTTCTGATCACAATATTTATTCTATCCATAAAATTGAAATGGTTGATGGAATTGGAAGTTTGAATCAGGTATTTTACCTCCAATTAACACATATTTGAAATTTGACCTCTTCTTAAGAACATTTTGCACCGACCAAACTTTTTTTTATGTAGGTGTCTTGAAATCCTGGCGACAAGACTGACACTTCGGAAGTAAACTTTCTTAGGCTCAAAAGTTTGATCAAAACGCTAATTAGCCCTAATTAAACTTGTTCTTAAGCACCTTTAGCACCAAGTGAAGTTTTCTTATCATGCAGTTTCAGATTCAGCACACTTCATAGTTACCTTTTATGAAAAAAGTATTAATGAGCTCAATATTATGATTAAATCTGTTTTTGTCTCGGGATCTTTGTGGAGCTGTGCCTAGATAATGCACCAATCGGTGACCAGAAGAATTATTGATTTTAAAGTCATAATTATATTAATGTCGTCACTTTGGAGACATCAAACCCCTTGGGCTGAACTTTATGAATAAACTCTACCTAGCTCCCAGTCTAAACTCTACCTAGCTCCCAGTCTAAACTCTACCTAGCTCCCAGTCTAAACTCTATACCTAGCTCCCAGTCTAAACTCTACCTAGCTCCCAGTCTAAACTCTACCTAGCTCCCAGTCTAAACTCTATACCTAGCTCCCAGTCTAAACTCTATACCTAGCTCCCAGTCTAAACTCTACCTAGCTCCCAGTCTAAACTCTACCTAGCTCCCAGTCTAAACTCTATACCTAGCTCCCAGTCTAAACTCTACCTAGCTCCCAGTCTAAACTCTACCTAGCTCCCAGTCTAAACTCTACCTAGCTCCCAGTCTAAACTCTACCTAGCTCCCAGTCTAAACTCTACCTAGCTCCCAGTCTAAACTCTATACCTAGCTCCCAGTCTAAACTCTACCTAGCTCCCAGTCTAAACTCTACCTAGCTCCCAGTCTAAACTCTACCTAGCTCCCAGTCTAAACTCTACCTAGCTCCCAGTCTAAACTCTATACCTAGCTCCCAGTCTAAACTCTGCCCCAGTCTAAACTCTACCTAGCTCCCTGTCTAAACTCTGCCCCAGTCTAAACTCTACCTAGCTCCCAGTCTAAACTCTACCTAGCTCCCAGTCTAAACTCTACCTAGCTCCCAGTCTAAACTCTACCTAGCTCCCAGTCTAAACTCTATACCTAGCTCCCAGTCTAAACTCTATACCTAGCTCCCAGTCTAAGCTCTATACCTAGCTCCCAGTCTAAACTCTACCTAGCTCCCAGTCTAAACTCTGCACCAGTCTAAACTCTACCTAGCTCCCAGTCTAAACTCTGCCTAGCTCCCAGTCTAAACTCTACCTAGCTCCCAGTCTAATCTCTATACCTAGCTCCCAGTCTAAACTCTATACCTAGCCCCCAGTCTAAACTCTACCTACCTAGCTCCCAGTCTAAACTCTAACCTAGCTCCCAGTCTAAACTCTACCTAGCTCCCAGTCTAAACTCTACCTAGCTCCCAGTCTAAACTCTACCTAGCTCCCAGTCTAAACTCTACCTAGCTCCCAGTCTAAACTCTACCTAGCTCCCAGTCTAAACTCTACCTAGCCCCCAGTCTAAACTCTACCTAGCTCCCAGTCTAAACTCTACCTAACTCCCAGTCTAAACTCTATACCTAGCTCCCAGTCTAAACTCTACCTAGCTCCCAGCCTAAACTCTACCTAGCTCCCAGTCTAAACTCTACCTAGCTCCCAGTCTAAACTCTACCTAGCTCCCAGTCTAAACTCTATACCTAGCTCCCAGTCTAAACTCTGCCCCAGTCTAAACTCTACCTAGCTCCCAGTCTAAACTCTGCCCCAGTCTAAACTCTACCTAGCTCCCAGTCTAAACTCTACCTAGCGCCCAGTCTAAACTCTACCTAGCTCCCAGTCTAAACTCTACCTAGCTCCCAGTCTAAACTCTATACCTAGCTCCCAGTCTAAACTCTATACCTAGCTCCCAGTCTAAGCTCTATACCTAGCTCCCAGTCTAAACTCTACCTAGCTCCCAGTCTAAACTCTGCCCCAGTCTAAACTCTACCTAGCTCCCAGTCTAAACTCTGCCTAGCTCCCAGTCTAAACTCTACCTAGCTCCCAGTCTAATCTCTATACCTAGCTCCCAGTCTAAACTCTATACCTAGCCCCCAGTCTAAACTCTACCTACCTAGCTCCCAGTCTAAACTCTAACCTAGCTCCCAGTCTAAACTCTACCTAGCTCCCAGTCTAAACTCTACCTAGCTCCCAGTCTAAACTCTACCTAGCTCCCAGTCTAAACTCTACCTAGCTCCCAGTCTAAACTCTACCTAGCTCCCAGTCTAAACTCTACCTAGCCCCCAGTCTAAACTCTACCTAGCTCCCAGTCTAAACTCTACCTAGCTCCCAGTCTAAACTCTATACCTAGCTCCCAGTCTAAACTCTACCTAGCTCCCAGTCTAAACTCTACCTAGCTCCCAGTCTAAACTCTACCTAGCTCCCAGTCTAAACTCTACCTAGCTCCCAGTCTAAACTCTATACCTAGCTCACAGTCTAAACTCTGCCCCAGTCTAAACTCTACCTAGCTCCCAGTCTAAACTCTGCCCCAGTCTAAACTCTACCTAGCTCCCAGTCTAAACTCTACCTAGCTCCCAGTCTAAACTCTACCTAGCTCCCAGTCTAAACTCTACCTAGCTCCCAGTCTAAACTCTACCTAGCTCCCAGTCTAAACTCTATACCTAGCTCCCAGTCTAAACTCTATACCTAGCTCCCAGTCTAAGCTCTATACCTAGCTCCCAGTCTAAACTCTACCTAGCTCCCAGTCTAAACTCTGCCCCAGTCTAAACTCTACCTAGCTCCCAGTCTAAACTCTGCCTAGCTCCCAGTCTAAACTCTACCTAGCTCCCAGTCTAATCTCTATACCTAGCTCCCAGTCTAAACTCTATACCTAGCCCCCAGTCTAAACTCTACCTACCTAGCTCCCAGTCTAAACTCTAACCTAGCTCCCAGTCTAAACTCTACCTAGCTCCCAGTCTAAACTACCTAGCTCCCAGTCTAAACTCTATACCTAGCTCCCAGTATATAGAGGGTTTAATTAATCAAACAAATCTTTAAATATTATGCCTGGAGCAATTTATAAAAGTTTAACTAAGTTAATCCCAACCATAGAAATATAGGTCTCAACTTATATAAATTATATATTTTTGACAATTTTAGGTCAGTCAGTTGCATCAATAAAAGGGCCATTCTGCTTTCTTGAAAAAAAATTCCATTATCAAAAAAATCGCAAATGCTACCTGAGAGTATTTTTAAAGTATGCTTATTGCATCTCTATTGTAGTATTATATTGACAATTTCACGGACAGACACGGGTGTAATCAAACTCAATAAGTCTTTCCAAATAAAATGTAACTGTATTTAAAATAGTTAAATTAATACAATTATCACAACGTTAAAATAAAGAACTAACTTCTATCAAACTCTTGACCCAACTCCCCGAATCTCATCTCTACAATTTACTAATATCAACTAAAACCAACCCCCCAATCTATATTTGGTCATGTATCTCAGTTTTCCCCGAATACTAGCTGGATTCCAAGAAAATACAACATTCACCTGGCCATACTGATAGTCTTGACCAATGGTCTATACTGACCATACCTTATTTGATATTCTATTTTAAGCCAGGTGAGATAGAAAACAGTATATAGGAATCGTGCTATATATCTGAGTTAAACTGAGATGACCAATGTATATTTATAATACATACCACTACAATACTCCGCCCACCAGAAAAAAAATTAAATTTTCCAAAATAAAATAAATAAATAATATATATAAATATCTAGCTATATGCATAAAAAAAAAACATGTAATGTTCAAAATGTAAATGGCTAGAAAGTTTAATATAAATAGTTCTGAACAGCACAGCACGAGAATAAAAGGAGAATATATCACAACGCGTGAAAAATATGATAAATCACTGAACCACACAAGAAATATAACACAGACACACGGATTGTATCGGAGGATTAATTCAAAATTTCCACGGTCCTAACATACGTCTCAGTACGTTGTTGAGGGGAATCATCCATAATTGGTTGAAGGCGTGGAACTGGTAATGGTGGTGGGTCAGCTGCATGGGTAGTACGTGGTGAAGGAATTGGCTGGCGGGATTTACGAACGACAGCATAGGAGTCGGCAGCTCTGAAACTAAGTGTACCCTCTCCCCTGAGTTGCGTTTGGCGGAAACGTTTGACTATAAAATACATCTTATAAAGGGCAAAAACACTAACACCTGACACAAGCAATATCACACTGCCAATAATTAAATAATAAAACCAATGAACTTCTTGACTAAAAGGGTTCAAGAGCAATGGATGAATAGTGGGAACATTATCTAAATCCGAAATGATTTTGTCAAGTTTTTTATTTTTCGAGTGAATTGTGGGTAATGTGGTCAAAAGAGGTAATGTAGGAGCCAATATGGAAGTATTAAAGGCTAATTTGTGTTGTGTTATATTAAATAAAAATTTTGCAACATTTAATTTCGAGCCCACTACTTGACGGACATTAAAATTTGACAGTTCTTGTAAATAGAACGGAAGAGTGAAATGGGTGGAGTGACCAGAACATCCTTTTGGAAGAGTGACATTAGTTATGCCTCGTTTAATGGCAATATTGTTAAGAAGATTAAGTGATGGGTCAAGGCAAACCAAGTCTAAGGTGGAGTCAATGGGGCTAAAAATCAACCATTGTTGATGAGTTAAAGATTTAACAACGGGCGTAGATGGCATAGGAGATAGTTTTGTTTGGCAATTTTGTTGGATCATGGCCGAAACATGTAAAAATAAGGAAGTAGACAAAATGGGTTTGGTAAATTTACAAAACGTTAAACCTGGTTGAATGCACATGACAACATCACTATCTTCTAATGGTACATAAACATGTCGGTCAGGGGAAATAGCGAAATAAGGAGATACATTAACAAAGTCCAATATAGTATTTTGTGAAACAATAGCAGGTACAGAAACTAACTTGTAAAGCTCAAAAATAGAAGATTTTTCTACTAACGGAACGGTGACAGCCAAATGAAAAGCCATTGTATCTGGAACTAGAGTAACTTTTAAAAGTTCATAATATTTGCGAATGTTTGACTTTAAAAGAGGTTCAGGTAGGTCAAGAGTTGTTGGTAGTTTGCGTTGAACCTCCTGTAATGCCGAAAACAATTGATCAGGGGTGATGATTGAAGAAGCCAAACGATGTTGGAAGGCCAAAGTAATTTGTGATTGAAGAAGGTTTACCGAATTGTATAAAATATCAAAGGTAGAATGAATCAAATGGAACACACTGTGAAGTTCGGACACAGTGGAAATTAAATTAATTTGCGGATTGATGCTTTTGGTAATAAGTTTGTATATAGTTTTGACAAATGTGGTCAATTTGTTGGTCGAAGTAATGAGAGAATCAATGGCCTTTCGATTTGTTTCAACATTCCGAGATGTTACATTTAAAACTGACAACCCATCCTTCAAAGCATGATACATAACACCCTGAACCACTTGCAGAGTTTGCATGCGTTGACGTAAGCGATCGACGGTGTTTTGTTCCGCAACACCAAAAAGACTTGACAAAATACCACCTAACGGTAATAAACTTCGACGATTCCGTGTAGAATCAGATATGGTCACCTCGGTTAGCAAGTCAGAAAACATGAAAGATAAGCGTTCATGCAAATCATTTAAATGATCGACTTCGTGATCTAAAACTTTGTGGATGTTTGTTAACAAAGTAATAGCAATTGAACGGTCATCCGAGGTGGATGAAGGAACCTGTAATTGTCGAACGGAGGTATCAAAACTGGCCAAAGTGGACTTCAATTCAGTAATTTGATTATTGATGGGATTTAAATCGACTTTAAAATCTAATACCCAATTACTATATGATGCATAAACTCTATTGAAATAAATAAATTTAAAATTTTGTCTTCCGCCAAAACGACAACAAGGGTACACAATAGGCAGATAAACTTAGCAAAATTCATCTGAAAAACACAATGCAAAAGAAACGGATTATATATACAACAAGATAAATATAAAGAATCCATAAGGATATGGACATAACCATGGTATGAAAACCGAACGTTATAATACTTAAGTAAGATCAAAATTAATACCAAGGAGCATCAGGGCGTTTAATGGTTGATAAAACTGAACAACCAGTGAAGTTATAGAATTAGTGAATTCTAAGGTAAACAAAGTTCAATAGAAAATACTTGCCAGTATTATACGATTGAAACAGAGTTTTTAAACGATGATGTCCGCGCCATTAATGGCAAAAATATTAGCCTACAATATGGTCTTATAATTAAAATGTAATAGGAATATAAAAAAAATATGTGAAACAGAAGAAACACATTGACACAAAATAGTCGAGGTGGGTGAAAGAGAACTCACAAGGAATGACACTTGGAGTGGTTGGTAACACGCTTTCGCAATTCAGACAAAGGTATGTTATCCAATTCCTCGTCAGAAGAGTCGGACTCGGAATCGGAGGAGCTTTCGCTGTGACTATCCGTCTCAGATAAGGGCGGTACAAATTTCGGCGCTGGAACCACCAATTTAGCTTGGCGAAGTGGTTGTCGGCGACGTGGAATGGGATCATTCCTGTCCAGGTGACCCGGTTGAGGCGATTCAAAATTATGGTCGTCATTCCATGTATTTGTTGATGTTTGATTGTGAAATTGACTGGTGAAATTTGATCGATGATCCCAAAATATGGTTGCCAGTGTGTGGTTAATTTTCGAGAATGGTTGGGCTTACATTTAGAATCAAAATAGTAGACCGCGTTACCAATAGATAAAGGTTCTTTGTGACGGTTATTATTAAAATATTCCTGATTCTTAAGTTGGGAGTTATAAGTGTTATCTTTAACTGCTAAAGCGGCTTCGTGTAAATTATTGAGCATAGTGGGAACATATTCATCTCCGTAATATCTTGTTTTAGGACCAAGTAGGGTATCTAAAGGGAGGACACAATCGCGACCGTATTGTAGAAAGAATGGCGTGTATTTAGAACGTTCATTGACAGAATTTCGGTAACTCATGGCAATGCCAGGAAGAAAAGTATCCCAATTGCGGTGAGAGTTGTTAACAAATTTAGCCAGAGTGTCGTTTAAAAAGCGATGAAAACGTTCCGTGAGACCGTTACTTTCCGGATGAAAACTTGACGTAGTGATATGATTGATGTTTAATTTGGACGTTAGTTGCGTTATAATCACAGAATTATATTCACCACCCTTATCAGTAATGATTTGAGAAGGACAACCAAAACGAGGAATTATTTCTGTTAATAAAAGTTTGGCGACTTGTTCTGTAGTTTTGTCAGGAACAGCAAATATTTCCGGCCAACCTGTGAAATGATCGATAATCGTACAAATGTAGCGGTTTCCACTATCTGTGTACGGATAGGGTCCACAATGATCCATACCTATGATTTGAAATGGATACGTCGGTTGTGGCATGTGTTGAATTGGAGCCTTTTGTTTGGTCAATTTCCGACCATTACATTTATCGCATTTACCAATGTAGGTAACAATATCTTTATACATGGTGTTCCAAAAATAACGGCGACGAATTTTATTGTGGGTCTTTTCGATACCCAAATGACCACTGTAAGGCAAATCGTGAAAATTAGAAATGATTTCCGTGGACAAGGAAGCGGGTATGACAAGTTGTAAATGTGGAGTAGCATCATGTGTAACGGGCTTGTGTATATGATAAACTAAGGTATTCATCAATAAATAATTGGTACACGTTTTAGTATTTTTACCGTTGAGTAAGGATTTCTTAATTTTCATGATTTCACTATCTGATTGTTGCATGGAAAAAGGGTCAGATATAGACGACAAAGGACTGATCAAATCAGTGTCACTATCCGTATCAGAAGAATCGGAACCAATGTCATGTAATGGATCAGGAACAGGAAAAGAAGTGTTAAGGCGATCGGAATCAATAATATTAACGTCAACTGAGGAATCAGCAGCAGGAATGGGATTGGTGACATCAGAAACAGTTACATTGGTAATAGCTCTATCAATGTCATCAGTCGAAGGGGGTGTGGTAGTTTTAATGCGAGACAAAAAATCTGCATGAACGTTTTTCTTACCACTGAGATGTTGAATAGTGCAGTTATACTCCGAGAGAATAATGGCCCAACGTTGGACTTTGGCATTTTTCATCTCAGCAGTGAACAAAGAATTTAGAGGTTTATGATCGGTGTAGATCGTAAAAGGAGACCCGATGAGATAATGGCGTAATTTGAGCGTACAATATATGATAGCATAAGATTCGCGTTCAATAACAGGCCAATTACGTTGTGTTTTAGAAAATTGATGAGAAACATATAATGCGTTCACCATCGGCGTGTTGTGTTAAAACACCGCCAACGGCATACAAAGAAGCGTCGGTGTATAGATTATAAGGTTTAGATGTATCCGGATAAGCCAAAACAGGGTCAGTAAGAAGAGATTGTTTGAGAGTTAGAAAAGCATCTTGTGTTGCATTTGACCACGCAAACGTGGCATTCTTTTTAGTTAATAGAGTTAAAGGATGTGCGATTTCGGCAAAATTTGAAATAAAAGAACGATAATATGACAAGGACCCAAGAAAAGAACGAACGGCACGAACAGTAGTAGGGCGGTCCATGTTTTGAATAGCGGAGGTTTTGTCGGGATCAGGTTGAATACCTCGACGAGAGCGCGTGCGGATATACTCTTCTCGATAGTAAGAGGTACATAGGAGTTGCCAAACTCAACTGCGTGAATGGTTTTAGAACAAGTAAAAGTGGTTTGATGTGATAAATTGCCTAGGTTACTACTAGAAAAACGTTGTGTAGGCCTGGGGTTTACAAGTTTTTTGAATACTGATCATAACGCATACATCGGCGCATAATATGCCCAGGAATGTGACAAAAATTACAAATAGGAGTGCCATCAGAGGAAAATTGATATGACCCGGGAGGGGGAGGAGGGCGAATCGGGCGAGCCGAGTGATGGGTGAATTGATTAGGCCGAGAACTATAATTGAATTGTTGCTGGCGAGGATTATAAGGTGGCCGATTGTGGCGAAATTGTGGGGGCGGGACAGAAGAATGGCGATGGGATTGTGAATTAGGATTGAAAACGTTGCGTGGAGTCGAACGGGAAACAGATTGAGGAGGGTGAAAAGGTGTTAAGGAAGGTTCCGAAAAAGAGGAAATTGCAGCAATTATTTTGTCTACCTTTTTGTTCAATTGGATGGCTTCAGAGCGGGAAATGTGATCGACCTCCATCGGTTCCTCACGGCGTAGATTGAAAGACCGAGTAGTTTGTTGCTCGGTGGTCGCTGTGCGGATAGCGTGATCCATAGTGAGGGGGCGATCGCGAATTAATTTACGGACAATGGCATTGTCCGAAAGGCCATCAACGTATATATCTTTTAAAATTCCCTGAATTAATGGATTTGTTAACCCGTCAGCGGAATACGCGTCTTCGGCGACGGTAAGAATGCGGTCCCCGAAAGACTGTACAGATTCACCAAAATTTTGCGTTAATTTGCGCAGTTTATTTTTGGCATACTGCGAGTCAGCTAAATCACTAAACCTGGTTTTCAGGGCATGACGCAAGTCTTTCCATGTACAGGCCGGGTGATGTTTTATGAACCGCACCACGAAATTTGCCGCAATGCCAGTAACAGATACCAGACAAAAACTCCGCATACGGTCGTCTGTAGCTTGGCAGAGTAAACCAACCTTTTCCAAGTCCCGGACCCAATCGGCAAAACTGTGAGAACCCTGACCAGAAAAGGGTTTTATCATAGAAGGTCAATTTTGCGCCCGAATTTCTAGTTGCAAGAGGTGAAAATTTTGAGCCAAAGCCTGTAGGGAAATATTTTCACTGTCACCAGGAGCCATTTTAAAACAATGTTAGTCAACAGAAGTGAAAATGAATATATAAAAATAACATAAAGTGAAACAGGACAATCTTATAGCCAAACGCAACCCAGAGACGAAAGGTACTTACTATTAGAAGAGCTGACACGGCGTCGTGGAACTGGAACAGGAACTGTAAAAGTGAACGGGTAAATGGAACTGGAACTGTTAATGGAACTGTGAATGGAAACTGGAACTGGTAAATTGAACGGTTAAATAGAACTGGAACTGTAAACGGGACCGTTCATGGAAACGGGAACTGGAAAATTGAACGGTAACTGGAACTGGAAACAGTAGCTGGAACTGGGAACGGAACTGGATTCAAAATATTAACCGATGTTAAAGAGGCACAGGCTTCATTTTTGCGGGTCGATTTTTCCAAGTCTCAGAAACAGGGACTTTTTAGCTCAGCAATTTAGTACTGGTTATCGCAACTCACCATTGAAATTTGAGTCTTCAAATCCATGTGCATCCATAATTATTAGCATTTGAAAGTTATAATGCCCTACTACACATTAGCGATACTATGCAATATATAGAAAAGTCTTCTATAGAAATAGAAGGAGAAATGTCTAATTTAAGGTATATTTGAAGGAAATACGCAATTTTCGTGCATTTCTAGTGCTTCTGAAGGATACTTAAATATATCCAAGACCCAAATCAACCAATAAAAATGAAGACTGGTCCCCTTTAAAAATGGTTGTAACTGGAACTGGTAAACGATGAAAGTAATTAAATTCAAAACACAATTATGGTGTGTACTCCAAAAGTTAAAATACTTGAGTGATCAATATTTGTGTTTTTTTTAGCACGTTGTGTGTGTGACGACCCGTAAAGTTAGTCCGTTTTGTCGTGAGACAAAAAAAAAATATCCTGGTTTAAGGCACCAAATAATGTAGTATTATATTGACAATTTCACGGACAGACACGGGTGTAATCAAACTCAATAAGTCTTTCATGAGTCTTGAAAACCCCAAATAATTCCCATGCATTATAATTTTATTTTCTTGGAAAATGCTTATTAACATTGTGTATTTCCTGGAAATTGATCAGATTTACTGAAAATTCCAATGTTTGCCGGTCGACTGATATTAGACCTACTTTAAGTGTTTTAAGTACCTGTGCTCCATACTGAACATCAGTCATTGACCAGTGATTAGAAACTGACTAAAAACATTTCAATTAAAAGCTTAAAGGGAGATTGTAAAGAGGTTTTCTTAATTCTAAAATTGATCAATTTGCGCCATTCCAATTTCCATTTTTGCAATATTTACACAGATATAGATGACATCACTGAAATATTAACTGGACAGAAGACGCCAAAAATTCATGCATTGTATCAGGTATTCGTTGAATTAGATTGCTAGACGATCGTTGAAAACATACGGAGCCCCTTAGGCGCAATTTTCTACACTTTTTATTATTATTTCGTTATAACGAAATAATATTTCGTTTAAACGAAATAATTAATTCGTTTAAACGAAATAATATCATATATTGCGTTTAAACGAAATACTAATTCGTTTAAACGAATTAATTATTTCGATTAAACGAATTAATTATTTCGTTTAAACGAATTAGTTATAATTATTTCGTTTAAACGAATTAACTATTTCGTTAAAACGAAATAGTTATTTTGTTTTAACGAATTGATTATTTCGTTTAAACGAAATAAATTAATCATTTCGTTTAAACGAAATAACTATTTCGTTTTAACGAAATAATTAATTCGTTTAAACGAAATAATATTTCGTTTAAACGAAATAGTATTTCGTTTAAACGAAATATATGATATTATTTCGTTTAAACGAATTAATTATTTCGTTTAAACGAAATATTAATTCGTTATAACGAAATAATAATAAAAAGTGTTGAAAATTGCGCCTAAGGGGCTCCGTAAAAACACGATTCATTTCTACTATTTTCTGCCGCATCAAAAATGGCAGACCTCGGATTTAGAGGAGAATATTCTGCAATTTGTAGGTTGATTTGAGCCTTAAACCTTTGTAAACAGTCTTCAAAAGTAATAAAACTTTACGAAAATCCAAAAATCGCCTCTGTCAGAAAAAAAATGTCTTTCATCTTTTTTCGTTTACAACTTTTAATCAGTCTTAGAATTAGGCAACCAGAAAGTTGTACGTCTGGTTGATAAGGTCTAGTATAAAATCATCGTGAAGGTATGAGACTGGATAATCCAAATTCAATATTTGAAAGACAATGGCAGTTCATTTAAATTAACTTATCAAAAAGCACGCTTATAAAAACTGAAAAAGAACGTGACAGAGTTTTAACTCTCCCCATTAATGACACAGACCTAGAAAATGTCTCAGACGCAGCTAGCATTACTAGGTGTAACAATCGATGATCACTTAGACTGTGGTAAATATATAATTAAAATTTCCTCCATTATATCTTCTAGAATTTTCCTTCTTATTAAATATGGCTTGCCAGGAAAGGTAACATACGCCCACTTCAGCAAATTTGAATATTCCAAGAGAGCAACATCATCGCACTTATCTGAGCTGAAACGTTTCCCTTTAATAAACATACCATCGAAATGAACAGTTAATGTCCAAGATGGGGGCACGATAGGGTTGAGCAAAATAAAATGACATTGAATGTGATGAGGGAAGCATTAGACAGATTTTGGATAATGAAGTTCTTTATGTGAAATAATGAAAATCTTAGAAAAGAATCAGAAGATTCATATTAGGGCTGGGTATCGATTACCAAATTGAGATTGATTATCGAAGGCATGCTACCAATCAATAATCGTTTAATAATCAAAATATTTTAATTGAGAAATCTTCTAGTATTCATAATATTAAGTTCGTGCACGTTTTTGCACCTGAATTTTTGTTATTTATCAATATCAGGTATCGAAGACAAATGAAACTGAAGTAATGTCAAGAATTTGGTATGATTATCATGATAAAATGGATTGCGACTTCTCTGATAAGCGCGTAGCAGATAATATTAAAAGAAAATTTGACTATGAATTATAATTGATTGTGAAATTTGATATAATCGAAATAAATAATTTGTAGGGTCAATAATCGATTATTTCAATTATTAGACCCAGCCCTGATTCATTATGGCTCTAAATTTCGGGTACATGGCTACAGTACCGGTAATACATATACAAGAATAGGTCAGAATGTACTGATGGAAATAAATTCATTTCAAAACTATCAATTGCCCTTGTTTAACTATATATGATTAGATAATTGTATCAATTTTATAACATCTGGTATAGATATTGTCATTTTAACACGATTAGTCAATAAAATCAGGCTACTAGTTCATGCAATTCAACATTTCAGCATTCTACAAAATGTATAATTTGTCATCAACAATTAATTTTCAATTAAATCAGTGAGGTAGTTCGGTATCCTTCAAAATATATTATTAGAAATTATCATTAGCTCATTAATAGTCCAGAGGAATCTTCCAAAAAACATGTTTCATCGCCAAAATTTTGATGGCGGCCATTTTGTTTTTTGTTAAGGACTTCCTCAAAGGTCCCAATCTGGGACCCAGCTGTTTCCAGTTAAGAAGACCCAGACCAAAATACAGAGCTCTGACCAATTACAGAGATCCACACAGTGATTATAACATTATAATAGCCATTTTGGAAACATTTACCAGCAGAAATTTTATTTCACCAAAATTGGATCCATGGTACATAAAAATAAGCATCAAAATTTTGTTTGTAAATGCATTAAGGGTATTTCACGTTATGAAAAAATGAAATAAGTATATGAAATAATGATTTCTTGAGACTTGTTGTGCATTTGTTGATGATTTGGGGTCCTTCTCGATAGTTTATGGTCAATTTCATGTCAATCAGATTTTTTTTAATGAGTTGACAGCCCTTTCAAACATGTCATAAAAATTGGACATTTCAAACCTTTGATACAAGTTTAAAAAAATGTGAATGGATCAATCTACATCAAACTTGGCATAAATGTAGACAATTACATTGCCGAGAAATGTGCAGAGCGATTTTCCCAAAAAAATTATTATTTTGGTGGTTGCCATGGAAATACGAAAATTTACAAAAATTTACACATAGGTACAGCAAACATTTTCCAGGGGCCAAACTAAAAACATTTTGGGCATAAACTAAAAAAACTGTTTATCAAAAAATTGTCAAATTCGAGCTTGTCTGAGATCTCATGAATACAAATGTTCACATCAAATTTCATTCCAATCAGGTGAAAACTGTAATCAGTATTGGGTTCAAAAGGCAATTTCGACGCATTTTGACAAATTCAAGGGCAAAAACTAAAAAAACTCTTTATCAAAAAATTGTCAAATTCGAGCTTTTCTGAGATCTCATAAATACAAATGTTCACAACAAATTTCATTCAAATCAGGTGAAAACAGTAGTCTCTATCGCATTCACAAGCCAATTGTGGACAGACAGATCAACAGACAGAGCGATTACAATGTGGGCGTATAAAAACTTCAATATGACGCTTAAACACGCTTTGTTATTAGTGGACTATAGTACATCGTTGATATTCGGGGATTTGGTGGAAATGAATTATCATTTAAATGGACATCAGTAGAACATAGGAAAATAAACTTATAGAAAAACAAGAAATGTATGTAATAAAAATGTACAAATGGATATTATTCAATATGTGATCTCTTATTATACCAAAATGTATGTTAATTTCAATTATGTCATATTAAACTACACTGCTCATGTTATTTCACTAGTTGTCGTGACAACCTCCTGATAATAACCTAAATAACTTTTACAGTGTCATACATTTAAAATTTGTTATTCGGGCAGAAAAGAATCAAATTAGGCTTAATTTTATTTGCTGAATACAGCCATTATCAAGCTGTGATACAATATAAATACTACCATCCTCTATCATGTTATAATCATATTATTATATACCACTGTATCTAAGGCGAGACGTTTCTGTTATTCGTATATTATTATTATATACCACTGTATCTAAGGTAAGACGTTTCTGTTATTCGTATATTATTATTATATACCACTGTATCTAAGGTAAGACATTTCTGTTATTCGTATATTATTATTATATACCACTGTATCTCAGGTAAGATGTTTCTGTTATTCGTATATTATTATTATATACCACTGTATCTAAGGTAAGACGTTTCTGTTATTCGTATATTATTATTATATACCACTGTATCTAAGGTAAGACGTTTCTGTTATTCGTATATTATTATTATATACCACTGTATCTAAGGTAAGACGTTTCTGTTATTCATAAACTAGGCAACTCTCTGTGGTTTCCTTTAACCAAATGGCTCACCGTGAATGTAACGCTTAGGCATTGTAATAAATGTAGGTTTACAATCACAGAGGAGGAATGCAGAATCCAACTATTCATTACCAAGTTTGAAAAAGAAAGGTTGTTGCCACTATCCTGGAAAATTTCACTCATCGCACACTGCATGGTCTTGACCGTGCTCAATATCTTCAAATGTTGCAGAAAAATTTGACGTTTATTTATTTAACTCCCTTAGACATTTATTTCTTGTTTCAGAAAATATATCACCAGTAAAATGCGTTGCGTTATCCTGATATGTTTATTGGTGTTGATAAGTGTCAGCACTGCCGAGTTTAACAAACATGAACGGGATACACTTGAGAGAATAAAAAGAAGAGCTCGTAAGAAGCCTGATATTCTACCGGTAAGTGGAATTGTTTTCTTTATATCTTTTATTTGACTTCAACTCATGGCGCTAACATATAAATCGCAGAATCAGATACGGAATGTTTATCAGTGTCAGTGACGTATTTAGGGCACATCAATAGGTCACCGACCAGAGTTTACTCTCAAATTAATAAGAAAAGTGGAGGGAGTTGAAAGCCGTGAGCAGACCACCTCTAACAACCACTGTCTGCAGAGTTTACTTAAAGCGATACCACCTCTTAGAATGAACAAACAAATTAAGTTTCTCCCCTGATGAATATATACTCCTATTGACCAAATTTGAAATTTTTTTCTTTTTGTTTATTCTAAGACGTAGTATTGCTCTAAGGAATGAATGTGGATCTTGTTATCGTTACGGGGAAATAAACGCTTGTTTATCACATGACAAGGTAAATGATCCGACGAAGCAGGTCATATACGTCTTGTCACATGTAAACCAGCGTTTATTTCCCAATAACGATACAAAGATCCATATTCATTCCTTATATTTACATTCGTCCAACTATTCCAACATGTCCTATATATGTAAAAATACTCAAAAAACTAATTTTTTTAACTCACCGGTTACCGGTATCTGTCAATCAAGTGGACTGCCCCGCCTTGTTTTACTTTGTGCCAATAGATTGTGAGCCTGCTTTAATGACGCCAATGAGTCACATGCCAAACTAAAATAAAAAATGAAAAATAAACGCTAGTTTGCCAAATTGGTTCATTGAAGGGAGTGATAATTGAAATGTAAAAAATTTCAATTGAAGGGTAGTCACACTATATCGTTTTGGTCAACGCTCTCTAAACTTTCTAATTGTTTCAATAAAACTTTAAAGAGGACCAGTCTTCATCTTTATTGGTTGATTTGGGTCTTGAATATACTTAAGTGTTCTTCAGAAGCACTAGAAATGTACGAAAATTGCATATTTCCTTCAAATATATCTTAAATATGGATTTGAAGACTCAAATTTCAATGGTGAGTGATATAACCAGTACTAAATTGCTGAGCTAAAAAAGTTCCCGTTTCTGAGACTTGGAAAAATCGATCCACTAAAATGAAGCCTGTGCCCCTTTAAAAAAAATGTCTGGTATCCATGAGAATTTTTTACTTGTTCAAAACGCTGAGCAGAACGTTATGGTGTGGAAAGCGTTGAAAGTCAAAGTCATTTAATAAACCTTATTTTCTTGTTATGAAGCTGCCCAAATGTTTGGCAACTTTTTATTATTTGCATGTACATGTATTGTATTTTTGTAGCATTGTACACCAAAGAACGAGGGGTGTACGGAAAATGTGGAATGCTGTTTTGGAATGGACTGTAAAAATTTAAAATGTCTATCTTATAGTGTTTAATTTCGAATATAATACACACTTTTTCTTCCCCCCTTGTTATCTATATATATCTATTGTTGCATTGAAATAACTGTGTTAGCATTTTAAAAGTTTGTATTTATCACCCAATGTAACAATCAAACAATCTAACTGACTGCGCACTACAATCCTCCCTTGAAATGTTTGGCACCTTTTTTTATTATCATGTACATGATTTTCTGATTAATTGATTATTTTTTGTAGTGTTCTGGTCTTTATGGTTACTGTGGTTCTAGTTCGGATTGCTGTTCTCAAAGGGGATGTGGAGCTGATGGAAAATGTTATGAAATGAATTAAAACTAGAATCGTGAGACGATACTGGGCAGTGCGCATCAGGTTTCGTCTGTGGGTGAAAAGTGACGTTTTCAATCCATACTGCGAAATTTACAGAACATAAACATCGGCATATAAATTGGTTATATTCGGGAGTGTAGAATAACCAGTTCACGTTACGTAGTGAAAAATGGAACAACCAGCGTATGTTCGGTAGTGAAAAGTCATGTGATTAAAAAGTCGTTGTTTTTATTTATGCACATATTTATACATCATTGGAAGTAGAATAGTTAAAGAATATTTATTAATATTTTTCATGTGCAATATCATACACATGAAAGAAATGAAATGAATGGAGTTGTACGTCCTAATTTTCTGAACCTATATGGGCTAACTGAGGACGGGAAAACGCCATGCAGTGTGCAATGAGGGAAATTTTGCCAGGACAGCGGCATAAGCCTACTCTTATTTTCGATTTCCAACTGTCGAGGGATCTTTAACGTGCATAGTCAATAGCACACGGGACCTCGATTTATTGTCCTATATGAAGGCCTAAACGCTTTTTTCATGTCAGCCCCACCGACTTGCATCACTGACATCGTGAAACCGGAAGGAAAATTCATATCGTCCCAAGATTTTACCCTGGGCTTTCAGGTTAGTAAACAAGCGATTACCTCACTGAGTCACCGCGGTCACTACATATGAAAGAGCTAAGTCTCATGACATCAGAATACTGAGTGTTAACTTCCTTACACTGAAGTTCACAGTATAGCTCGTTCAATGTCATTTTATTAAAAATTAGCCAAAAATCTGTTTCATTATCTTTTTTTAAAAAACATTTTAATGGTCAACGTTTTTAGACACGCAATATTTTTTGAATAAATGACAGAACCAGATTTTTAGAACAGATTTTCTTCTTTTGGCATTGGATCGTTATCTACTACATTTATTATTAGATATTTTTAAACTTTTTTACTACATAATTTAAAACGTTAAAAATGCAAGTTACTATGTAAGAAAGTCATGTTAGTGCAATTGTCAGTTGAAGGGAGTGAACTGAATTTAAACATATAGACAACAAACATTTGTCAGTTGAAGGGAGAGAACTGCATTTAAATGTGCAAAACATTGACCAGTGAGAAGCGTTAAAGGAAACAATATGGTAAATTGTAACTTTCTAGTAATTATTAAACTGAGCTTGAATTGAATGATGTGCTGTGGGAATGAAACGTTGAATACAACAACGAAGACTCTCGCATATTATCAGATATAGTAGCATAGATTGATCTTAGATTGGAGTCTGGAAAGTTTCGGTCATTACTAAAGTTCTTGTTCCAAAACTATATAGAACTCGAAATTAAAAAATCAGTTGTCATAAGGTTGTTGGCCGTCGACTAAGGATTTGATACACACCGATATTATGCAAATCCGATTATCACCTAAAGTCCCATTTTGAGTTTTATTAGTCACAACAACATAGCACCTGACTTCCGGGTCGGATTTTATCATTTATATCTTTTATGATGACCATTTCTAACATAATCCAAAAAAAAAAAAAAAAATTCCAATATAACTCCATAAATTAAAATTTCAAGTTTATAAACAAATGACGTCAAAACCGGAAGTGATATCATTATCAAATTGTCTATCTACTTGTAAGTTCTCAGATCGATCAAAGTCAAATTTCCACAAAACACGCACAGTTACAATGAACTTTGGCACAAAATTTGCAAGTTTTAAAAAGCGCAATTTTGATTCAAATATATTGTGTTATATATCATTTGAAAGAGCACATTTAGCATAGTAAAAATGAAATAGAATTTGTGACGTATGTAAATTAGGTCACGTGACAGAGCTCTTTAAAGTTAAAAATTGCAATTTTCAAATGGCGATAAAACCGGAAGTAAACATCAGAAATCGGAAATGAATATATCATCTGATAGATCTCGTCAAGGGCAATAATTTTTGTACAGGTCAAGAGGTCATCAAAGGTCAAGGTCACTAGATATGAGCCTTGAAAGTTTCGGTCATTACTGAAATTCTTGTTCCGGAAATATAAAGAAATTGAAATCGAAATTCAAAAATCTACAACCTACATTTTTTTTGCAATCGACTGCAAAAGTTGTAGATTTTAAAATTAAAAAAATCCGATTAAAACTCGGTTCTGAATTAAAATTTTAAGAAACATAGGTCAGTTCAAGATGGCGGCTGATCCCTTGCACCTGGATAAAATTTCATCATTTTATTTTTTATGTATGACCAAATCTATGACAACACAAAAATTTTTTTTCAAATATCTTCAATATTCCGGAAGTTGAAATTGAAAGTTTAGAAGGAAATGACGTCAAAACCGGAAGTGATATCGAAACTTTGAAAATTGATTTTCTTTGGAAATTCATATGTCTATGTTATTGGAAGGTTTCAGATCGATCGAAATAAAATTGCAAAAGTTAAAAAAAATCCTTTAAAAAGTGCTCCAAAAGTCAGCTACAAAAGTCAAAATATGAATTTTTCAAAATTGCAATTTGTAACTATTGGGTTAAACAAATGAACCAAAAAAGACCGATCACAATCTGTTGGAAAAATGAGTTGAAAATGGAAAAACCCTGAAATACAACTTTTTAATATACCTCATTTCCGGTCAGGCAAAAATGCGCCATTTTACATTTAAGCAACAACGAGCAGTTAATCATCACAGGAAATGATGTCAAGTTATGTGTGGTATGTGCAGTTTTGGCTGGAGAGCGTGACCAGAAATAGACAAAAAAAAAAAAAAAACTAGATCCATAGGCTTTGCATGGTTCTGAGCAGTGCGTAACAGTTTTGGAATTACTTAAAAACTGTTTTTAAAAGGGTCTGTATTGGTATTATTTCTAGACAGAGAAAGCTACCACAACTAGCGAAACCTTGGATGTTACTTGTAAAGTCAAAAATCGCAAATTTGAATTGCTTACAAAATCGGAAGTATACATCGGACAACAAATATGAATACATAGTCGGATAGATCTCATCGAGGGCAAAAACTTTTGTTCAGGTCACAATGTCACCAAAGGTCAAGGTCAGGAGGTGTGAGTCTTGAAAGTTTTTGTAATTACTGAAAAAAATAAAACAGAAATGCAAGAAAGGCAAAACAGAAGATCAAAAATCGATTAACAATGCTATGAATGCAATCGACTGTAGTTTCCAAAAATATCAAAGTTACGAATTCCGCTCATAACCCTGAGGCCCCATTTTGAGTTTTACAAAAGTTAGTCATATCAATATGGCGGCCGATTTGAAACTTCCGGGTTAAATTTTTTTATTTCAAATTGTTGATATACCATAATGTTAAATATTGCAAAAAACAAATTTCAAATATATTCAAAATTCCGGAAGTTGAAATTTCAAATTTACAACCCAATTACGTCAAAACCGGAAGTGGTATCAATTTTTCGAAAACAGATGTTGGATTGCAATCGAAATATCTTTCCATCTGTAAATTTTCAGATCGATTGAAATAAAATTTGAAAAAAACACGCACAGTTACAATGGAAATTTGCACAAAATGTTCAAATTTTAAATCGTGCAATTTTTATTTAAGTGTATATTGTCGTACATCATTGGAAAGAGCAAATTACGCATAATATGATTGCTTAATCATTTTTGACGTATTTACGCTAGGTCACGTGACAGGATTGTTTAAAGTCAAAAATCACAAATTTCAATTGCCTATAAAACCGGAAGTATACATCGGATCACAAACATGAATACATCATTGGATAGATTTCATCAAGGGCAATAACTTTTGTTCAGGTACCAAGGTCACCAAAGGTCAAGGTCAAAAGATATGAGCCTTGAAAGTTTTAGTAATTGCATAAAAAATCAAAACGAAAATAAAGAAAAAATTAAAATCAAAATCCAAAATTCGGCGCCTAGACTTTTTAAGCAATCGACTATAGTTTCCAAAAATACTGAAGTTACGGATTCCGCCCATAACCCTGAGGCCCCATTTTTAATTTTATAAAAGTTACTCATATCAAAATGGCGGATGATCTGTTGCTTCCGGGTCGGATTTTTTTATTTCAAATTGTTGTTATAACAAATTATAACACAATGCAAAAAACAAATTTGAAATATCTTCAAATTTCCGGAAGTTGGGATTTTAAATTTACAAGCTCATTACGTAAAAACCGGAAGTGGTATCAACATTTTGAAAACTGCATTTTGTTTAGAATCAAAATGTCTATACACCTGCAAATTTGCAGATCGAACAAAATAAAATTGTAGAAGTTGAAAAAAACGCAAAAATTAAAATTAAGAAAATAGTCAACTAAAAGTCAAAATTGGAGAAGTTTAAAACTTTTATTTAGTAGTGCACAGTTATAGAAAACAGTTGAAAACAGTTTGATAAAAATCGGATCAAAAATAGAGCTGTAAGATTGAAAAAAACAAAATTGTGTTTTTTGTTCTACCTCATTTCCGGTTTGTCAAAATGGCACCAATTTATATTTAAAAGTTCATGGTCAACAATTTATCGTAGGGAATTGAACAAATCTGTATGTGGCATGTTGCCTTCTTACTAAAATAGCGAGTGTAAAATTCGAAAAAAAAAAAAAAAAAAATAGCCGTTTGCAAAACAATGCAGTGCGTTCGATTATCGAACGCACTGCAAAAAAAAAAAAATAGTCAATTGCAAACCAATGCAGTGCGTTCGACAAATCGAACGCACTGCAATAAATGTGTTTGCATTCTAAAAATTTGTATGTATTGAACATGGTTGTTAAACTGCACTGATCATATTCTTGAAGAGGGTCTTATAGCTCAACATTGAACCATTTCAAAATTCTTATGGCCATGTTCACCATTTGTTACCCGATATCACTTTTCAATATTTACTCATTTATTGAACATACTTCCTCAAATGAAAAGTTCATAAGCTGTTGCCAATGATTACTAGTATGTTACATGGATTTTGAGATTCGTTTAACGATGGGGATTGTTCGTAGTTGAGTTTTATTAGGCTTTATTCAAAATATTTCAGAGGGTATTATTGATAGTATTGTTCATAGTTCTCACTTGTTTTGTAGGATACTAAAACTAACACAATTCAAGACCCATATCCACCCTTAAAAATGTAAAGAAATTTTTTGAGGAAACTTAAACAATCGATCTGTAATATTTCAATTTGCAGCCAGACAGCTGGTGGTTTGGAATTACACAATCCATATAACTCACTAAGTCTAACAGAAAGTTAACCTACATTCCAACACTATCTGTCCTGTCACATGATTGTAAATCAAAAATTCTTGAGGAAATGAAAAATTCTCATTCTAGACGTTGTATTCTATTACAAATTTAAAAAAAAGAAGAATTTTACATAAATGTTGACACTATTTTCATTCTTATATGACATCATGAATTAAATTTTTGTTCTAATGATTTCTTTAGTGTAAACTAAGTGTTTTAAGTACCTGTGCTCCATACTGAACATCAGTCATTGGCCAGTGATTAGAAACTGACTAAAAACATTTCAATTAAAAGCTTAAAGGGATTGTAAAAAGGTTTTCTAAACTTTGAATGTGTATCAGGAACACTGATAGTGATCAATTTGCACCATTCCAATTTCCATTTTGCAATATTTACACAGAAATAGATGACATCACTGAAATATTAAAGTTCAATAAGCCCAGACTTGACATTGAGAAAAAAGTCTTCTCATCGTTTTTTTTTTAAAGTTAGCACTTAAAATTGAATATTGAAAAAAAAAATTTTGATTCCCTTTCGTGGTTCCAATTCTACGGCCATTTGAAGGAAATCTTGTTTGTTGACAAACAACACGTCAATAACTCTCAAGCTCCGCCCACTACTAGCACGCGCTACTGGAGATTGGAGTGTGAAGGTTAGCTTCCGCTGATGACGTAATTTAACTAACACGCCCCCTGCTTGGCCTCATTAGCATGTAATTTAATGGAAATCATTTTATTAGATCCCGACTTTAAATCGAGCCGCATCGAAGCAATCTGAATACCCAAAGCCATTAATTTTAGTTTTTTGACTTAATTAAACATCAGAGATTAAGCTAGAATGACTTTTGTCACGAAATCCTGTTTGTTTAACTTTGTAAACAAATGAATCCCGCAATGTGCCTTTAACTGTGCAGAAGACGCTGACAATTCAAACGTTGCATTAGGTATTCGTTGAATTAGGTTGCTAGACGATTGTTGAGGACACGATTCATTTCTACTATTTTCTGCAGCATCTAAAATGGCAGACCTCGGATTTAGAGGAGAATATTCTGCAATTTGTAGGTTGATTTGAGCCTTAAACCTGTGTAAACAGTCTTCAAAAGTAATAAAACTTTACGAAAATCCAAAAATCGCCTCTGTAAGGCCTTACAGAAAAAAAATTTCTTGCATCTTTTTTCGTTTACAACTTTTAATCAGTCTTAGAATTAGGCAACCAGAATATTGTATGTCTTGTTGATAAGGTCTAGTATAAAATCATCATGAAGGTATGAGACTGGATAATCCAAATTTAATTCCATTAATAACACAGACCTAGAAAATGACACAGACCTAGAAAATGTCTCAGACCTAGAAAATGTCTCAGACGCAGCTAGCATTACTAGGTGTACAATCGATGATCACTTAGACTGGGGTAAATATATAAATAAAATTTCCTCCATTATATCTTCTAAAATTTTCCTTCTTATTAAAATAAAGATAGCTTGCAAGGTAACATACGCCCACTTCAGCAAATTTGAATATTCCAAGATTGCAACATCATCGCACTTATCTGAGCTGAAACGTTTCCCTTTAATAAACATACCATCGAAATGAACAGTTAATGTCCAAGATGGGAGCACGATAGGGTTGAGCACATTAAAATGACATTGAATATGATAAGAGAAGCATTAGACAGATTTTGGATGATGAAGTTCTTTATGTGAAATAATGAAAATCTTAGAAGAATCAGAAGATTCATATTAGGGCTGGGTATCGATTACCAAATTGAGACTGATTATTGAAGGCGGACGCGCTACCAATCAATAATCGAAATATTTTAATTGAGAAATCTTCTAATTTTCATATGTTCGTGTACGTTTTTACACCTGAATGTTTGTTATTTATCAATATCAGGTATCGCAGACAAATTAAACTGAAGTAATGTCAAGAATTTGGTATGATTATCATGATAAAATGGATTGCGACTTCTCTGATAAGCGTGTAGCAGATAATATTAAATATTTACATTTTATTGTCACGCGCTACAGTGAACCCTTGTGAAAATTTTGCATTCATTTACCGATGAACGCAAAATTCTAGAGTGATCTCCCGTGACGTCGGTAAACAAAATCTTCCCTGACAACGTAGAATGCGGCGTATGAATACATAACATCATTATTTTAAGAATAGACAAACCATGGATCAAACATCGGCTTGAGTACACTAAGAAATCGAAAAATAAGATATTTGAACTTATTTGATATGAAATAAAGTCTCTTTTAGGACAAAAAATAAATATAAAAATCGTAGACGTCGACTATTTGAGTGATCTGCCTTTGACGTCAAGTTAATTGACAGGAGTTCTGTTGCCGATTTTATTCCCTATTTTCCTACATTTGTAACTATAATATAGCCATTAAAGCTATAAATTTACCACTAAAATATGGTAAAAGATACTCAAACTCTACCGAATGTAAATATAAGGATTGAATGCAGATTTTTTTGCGTTCATTGTGTGATGAACGCCGAATTTTCACATGTTAAACCTGACATGAATGGCTTCGCCATTCATTCGATTTAACACGTGAAAATTCTGCGTTCATCACCCAATGAACGCAAAAAAATCTGCATTCAATCCATAAATATTTACATTTTATTGTCACGCGCTTCAGTGAACCCTTGTGAAAATTTTGCATTCATTTACCGATGAACGCAAAATTCTAGAGTGATCTCCCGTGACGTCGCCAAACAAAATCTTCCCTGACAACGTAGATTGCGGCGTATGAATACACACCATCATTATTTTAAGAATAGACAAATGATGGATCAAAAATCGGCCTGGGTACTCTAAGAAATCTAAAAATTAGATATTTTGAACTTATTTTATATGAAATAAAGTCTCATTTTGGACAAACAATGAATATAAGAATTGTAAATGTCGACTATTTGAGTGATCTGCCTTGACGATCTCCCCTTTTGACGTCATCCAAGTTTTGACGTCATGTTAATTGACAGGAGTTCTGTTGCCGATTTCGTTCCCAATTTTCTTACAATTTTAACTACATTATAGCCATTAAAGCTATAATTTTACAACTAAAATATGGTAAAAGATACCTGAACTCTACCGAATGTAAATATAAGGATTGAATGCAGATTTTTTTGCGTTCATTGGGTGATGAACGCCGAATTTTCACGTGTTAAACCTGACATGAATGGCTTCGCCATTCATTCGATTTAACACGTGAAAATTCTGCGTTCATCACCCAATGAACGCAAAAAAATCTGCATTCAATCCTTAAATGAACGCCAGTTTTCTTAACTGGTTCATTGAAGGAAGTGACCATAGAAATGTAAATATTTGATTATGAAATTTGATATAATCGAAATAAATAATTTGTAGCGTCAATAATCGATTATTTCAATTATAAGACCCATCCCTAATTCATTCTGGCCAAAATTTCGGGTACATGGCTATACAGTACTGGTAATACATATACAAGAATAGGTCAGAATATACTGATGGAAATAAATTCATTTTAAAACTTGAAGTTTTAGTTTATAATTAAATAATTCATTTCAAAACTATCAATTGCCCTTGTTTAGCTATATATGATTAAATAATTGTATCAATTTTATAACATCTGGTATAGGTAATGTCATTGTAACACGATTAGTCAATAAAATCAGGCTACTAGTTCATGCAATTCGGCATTTCAGCATTCTACAAGATATCTTGCCAGGCAAGGTAATATACGCCCACTGGCAGCTTTGTTCGAAAAAGAACATTGGGAAGAAAACATCAAATATTCAACCTGTCGTCAAAGGCCTACATTTTGTTCAAAACTTAAATTAAGTGTCGTCCAAACATTTTTTTTTTCTCTCGATTTCATCAAGGGTTCAGCATTCATCAAGTTTAGTCAAAATTCTTCTCTGTTTATGAGCTAAAACTAAAACCTATTTTGAACAAGAAGGGCAATAAGTCATATCAAATATTTTTTGATTTTCAATAGGGTTTATAGTGTGATAATAAACTATTTTAATAGGTTTCATTAAAATCTAATCGAAAAAGAATTCTGTCTTCTAGAGTATTTACAACCTAAAAATCAACGCGTTTTAAAGAATAAGAGCAATAATTTTTATCAAATATTTTTCGATTCTTTTGATTTTCAATAAGGTTCATCCTTGGGTGATAATAAACAAATTCAGTAAGTTTCGTCAAAATCTGTAAAGAATTGTGACCTGGGTCCTTATTCTCAAAAACTTAACAATGTTAAAATCCAGATTTTAAAAAATACAGTGATCTGATTGGATAATAAAGCTATATTTAAAATCAATTTTAGTGATCGTCCAATCAGATGACTGGAACACTAAAATCATCGGGAATAAGGCACCTATATTATTAAATATTTTTCGATTCTTTTGATTTTCAGTAGGGTTCATCCTTGGGTGATAGTAAACAATTTCAGCAAGTTTCGTCAAAATCCGTAAAGAATTGTGACTTGTAGAGTGTTAAAAAGCTAAAAATCGAACGCATTTTAAAGAACAAGGGCAATAATTCATATTAAATATTTTTCGATTCTTTTGATTTTCAATAGGGTTCATCCTTGGGTGATAATAAACAATTTCAGTAAGTTTCGTCAAAATCCATAAAGAATTGTGACTTGTAGAGTGTTAACAAGCTAAAAATCGAAAACGTTTTAAAAACAAGGGCAATAATTCATATTAAATATTTTTCGATTCTTTTGATTTTCAATAGGGTTCATCCTTGGGTGATAATAAACAATTTCAGTACGTTTCGTCAAAATCCATAAAGAATTGTGACTTGTAGAGTGTTAACAAGCTAAAAATCGAAAACGTTTTAAAAACAAGGGCAATAATTCATATTAATTTCCTAGCAAGATACTCGCACTTCTCTGATAAATATTTAGTATATCAAGAGCATTCCCCAATTTGTGTCAAATCGTATCAAAAATATAACTTGTCAAAAATAATTTAGTTAATACTTTTTGATCACAAAATTATATAACATAGGCTTGCGGCAAGTCTCGCAAGCGTATACGCCCACCAGCAGCTTGATAAAGAGGTAAATGTGAACACCAAAACAAACACGATATCAGAATTTTATGCGATAAAAATCATCGCATCATCACTAAATTCAATAGTGCACATCTTCATAATAATATTGACACAAATACAAAATATCAAAAGGATCCATGAAGAATTGTTGCCTGTAGAGTGAGCACGAGCAAAAAAAGAAACATGATATCAGAGTTTTACGCGATATCTCGGAAGAAAATCATCGAATCATCACCAAATTCGATAGTGCACATCTTCATAATGATATTGACACACATACAAAATATCAAAAGGATACATGAAGAATTGTAGCCTGTAGAGTGAGCACGAGCAAAAAAACGAACGCGATATCAGAGTTTTACGCGATATCTCGGAAGAAAATCATTGAATCATCACCAAATTCAATAGTGCACATCTTCATAATGATATTGACACACATACAAAATATCAAAAGGATCCATGAAGAATTCTAGCCTGTAGAGTGAGCACGAGCAAAAAAAAAAATGAACGCGATATCAGAGTTTTACACGATATCTCAGAAGAAAATCATCGAATCATCACCAAATTCAATAGTGCACATCTTCATAATGATATTGACACACATACAAAATATCAAAAGGATCCATGAAGAATTCTAGCCTGTAGAGTGAGCACGAGCAAAAAAACCAACCCGATATCAGAGTTTTACGCGATATCTCGGCAGAAAATCATCGAATCATCACCAAATTCGATAGTGCACATCTTCATAATGATATTGACACACATACAAAATATCAAAAGGATACATGAAGAATTGTAGCCTGTAGAGTGAGCACGAGCAAAAAAATGAACGCGATATCAGAGTTTTACGCGATATCTCGGCAGAAAATCATCAAATCATCACCAAATTCAATAGTGCACATCTTCATAATGATATTGACACACATACAAAATATCAAAAGGATCCATGAAGAATTGTAGTCTGTAGAGTGAGCAGGAGGTAAATGTGAATGGACGGAAGGACCGACGGACGGACAGACAGACGGATCAACAGGGGTAACCACAATATACGCCCATACTTATGTGTGGGCGTGTATAAAAATTATGTATTAAACTTTAAATCTCGAAGCGTTATGACTAAGCCAAAATCTGTTCTTCTCCAAGTTCTCATGAATATAAATTAAAATTTTGATGCCTTTCGACTAAGTCAAGGGTGATAACTCAAAAACTGTTCAGTGAAAAATCATGTCAAAGATCTCATGAATACAAATGATTACATCAAATTCCATTCAAATCAGGTGAAAACTGAAATCGGTATTGGGTTCACAAGCCAATTTCGACGCATTTTCACCAATTCAAGGGCAAAAACTAAAAAAAAATGTTTATCAAAAAATTGTCAAATTCGAGCTTGTCTGAGATCCTATGAATACAAATGTTCACACCAAATTTCATTCAAATCAGGTGAAAACTGTAATCTCTTATCGCGTTCACAAGCCAATTGTGGACGGACAGATCGATGGACAGACCGATTACAATGTGGGCGTATAAAAACTTCAATATGACGCTTAAACACCCTTTGTTATTAGTGGACTATAGAACATCGTTGACATTCGGGGATTTGGTGGAAATGAATTATCATTTAAATGGACATCAGTAGAACTAGAAAAACAAGAAATGTATGTAATAAAAATGTACAAATGAATATTATGCAATATGTGATCTCTTAAATACCAAAATGTATGTTAATTTCAATCAGGTCATGTAAAACTATACTGCTCATGTTATTTCACTAGTTGTCGTGACAACCTCCTGATAATAACCTAAATAACTTTTACAGTGTCATACATTTAAATTTTGCTATTCGGGCAGAAAAGAATCAAATTAGGCTTAATTTTATTTGATGAATACAGCCATTATCAAGCTGTGACAAAGGGATACAATATAAATACTACCATCCTCTATCATGTTATAATCATATTATTATATACCACTGTATCTAAGGTAAGACGTTTCTGTAATTCCTATATTATTATTATATACCACTGTATCTAAGGTAAGACGTTTCTGTTATTCGTATATTATTATTATATACCACTGTATCTAAGGTAAGACATTTCTGTTATTCGTATATTATTATTATATACCACTGTATCTCAGGTAAGATGTTTCTGTTATTCCTATATTATTATTATTATATTCCACTGTATCTCAGGTAAGACGTTTCTGTTATTCCTATATTATTATTATATACCACTGTATCTAAGGTAAGACATTTCTGTTATTCGTATATTATTATTATATACCACTGTATCTAAGGTAAGACGTTTCTGTAATTCCTATATTATTATTATTATATTCCACTGTATCTCAGGTAAGACGTTTCTGTTATTCCTATATTATTATTATATACCACTGTATCTAAGGTAAGACATTTCTGTTATTCGTATATTATTATTATATACCACTGTATCTAAGGTAAGACGTTTCTGTAATTCCTATATTATTATTATATACCACTGTATCTAAGGTAAGATGTTTCTGTTATTCCTATATTATTATTACATACCGCTGTATCTAAGGTAAGACGTTTCTGTAATTCCTATATTATTATTATATACCACTGTATCTAAGGTAAGACGTTTCTGTAATTCGTATATTATTATTATATACCACTGTATCTAAGGTAAGACGTTTCTGTAATTCGTATATTATTATTATATACCACTGTATCTAAGGTAAGACGTTTCTGTAATTCGTATATTATTATTATATACCACTGTATCTAAGGTAAGACGTTTCTGTAATTCGTATATTATTATTATATACCACTATATCTAAGGTAAGACGTTTCTGTAATTCGTATATTATTATTATATACCACTGTATCTAAGGTAAGACGTTTCTGTAATTCGTATATTATTATTATATACCACTGTATCTAAGGTAAGACGTTTCTGTAATTCGTATATTATTATTATATACCACTGTATCTAAGGTAAGACGTTTCTGTAATTCGTATATTATTATTATATACCACTGTATCTAAGGTAAGACGTTTCTGTAATTCGTATATTATTATTATATACCACTGTATCTAATGTAAGACGTTTCTGTTATTCGTATATTATTATTATATACCACTGTATCTAAGGTAAGACGTTTCTGTTATTCATAAACTAGGCATCTCTCTGTGGTTTCCTTTAACCAAATGGCTCACCGTGAATGTCACGCTTAGGCATTGAAATAAATGTAGGTTTACAATCACAGAAGAGGAATGCAAAATCCAACTATTCATTACCAAGTTTGAAAAAAAAAAGGTTTGTTACACCGCATAATGTAATAATCACCCATAATGTAACAACTGTCGCATAATGTAATAAAAATTTTCGTATAATGTAATAATGCGGCATAATGTAATAAAAAATACGTATAGTGTAATAAACTCTCTCAAAGCATTATGTAATAAAAATTTCCGTATAATGTAATAACGAAAAACCAAAACGCATAATGTAATACGAAATTTCCGCATAATGTAATAACCACAACGGAATCAGGTACACGCGAGGTATGGAATTTAGCAAACCGAATAAAACATAAAAAGTGTCAGTGTGATCTGGAAGTCTGGCAACGAGCATCTTACACACCCCTTGTTATGCATAAAAGATATACACACATTTTTATCACATTATAAGAGCATTTCTGCAATAGTTTTCAGTATATCTTTTATTAACAGCTCAAGCCGTTATACCATCGAATACAAGGAACAAAAGTAAATTGTTAGAAAAAAACACGTATCCAAGTGTCATGGATTACATATAAAAAATATATGAATAACGCATCATAACCATGTTGGATGCCATTTTGGCTAACCCGAAAAGCATGATTTTATAAGATTTATCAAAAAAATAAAAACTAGAACCACTAGTGGTACAGAGTGGGACTTTGCAAATGTGCAAATTTACTATAGGAATATGCAAAAAACTTGACGCTAAGCAAAAATAGCAAGTGCCAAAAAGTTGACAACTTCAAAAAACATTGTTTTGTAGAAGGCTAATATGTGGTATTTTCAAGAATGTGAAACCGGAAGTCGTCATCAGACCTGGTAAATAAACGTATCAGCTTATACCCTATGTTAATGACCTTCATCCAACAGAAGGTCAAGGTCATTTATGTACAAGTCTTTGAAACTTATAAACTTTGAAAATATAAACAGTTATAACACCAGAAGTTGACGCTTAACATCAAATATGAAAACATATATGAAAAGCCAAAGTCAGTGACCTGTGGTTCTAAAAAGATCAAGGTCATCAAAGGTCAAGGTCAAAAATGGAAAATTTGAAATTTCTTAACCATGTTCCTTTTTTGAACTACAAAGCTGAAATCAATGAGCTTTGAACATAAACTAGCTAAATATATGTTGTAACTGTATGTAGAGTCATTTTTAGAAAAAATTGAATACCAAACAATTTTTTTTGAAGTACAATATTTTGAAAAAAACAAAATTTTACCCGGATGTGCCACGCCCACGTCAAATTATTTTAATGGCCTTATTAATATTTAGAACATCATATACATGCCTTATTTTCAAGCCTGCACATCTATTGGTTGATGAGATATACAATCATAAAGGTCAAATATGGTCAAAATCTAAAATTGAAAATTTTGAAAAACCTTATTCCGTAGTGGTTATTACATTATGCGGAAATTTTGTATTACATTATGTGTTTTGGCTTTTCGTTATTACATTATCCGGAAATTTTTATTACATTATGCGTTGAGAGAGTTTATTACACTATACGTAATTTTTATTACATTATGCCGTATTATTACATTATGCGGAAATTTTTATTACATTATGCGACAGTTATTACATTATGCGTGATTATTACATTATGCGGTGTAACAAGGTTGTTGTCGCTATTCTGGAAAATTTCACTCATCGCACACTGCAAGGTCTTGACCGTGCTCAATATCTTCAAATGTTGCAGAAAAATTTGACTTTTATTTATTTAACTCAGACATTTATTTCTTGTTTCAGAAAATATATCACCAGTAAAATGCGTTGCGTTATCCTGATATGTTTATTGGTGTTGATAAGTGTCAGCACTGCCCAGTTTAACAAACATGAACGGGAAACACTTGAGAGAATAAAAAGAAGAGCTCGTAAGAAGATCGATATAGTAAGTGGAATCGTTTTCTTTATATCTTTTATTTGACTTCAACTCATGGCGCTAACATATAAATCGCAGAATCAGATACGGAATGTTTATCAGTGTCAGTGACGTATTTAGGGCACATCAATACGTCACCGACCAGAGTTTACTCTCAAATTAATAAGAAAAGTGGAGGGTGTTGAAAGCCGTGAGCAGACCACCTCTAACAACCGCTGTCTGCAGAGTTTACTTAAAGCGATACCACCTCTTAGAATGAACAAAAAAAATAAGTTCTCAAACTTGGTCAATAAGAGTATATATTCATCAACAGTGTCCAAAGCATACAAACAGAATCAAATAAACCCATAAAACTATGTAATTTTCCATACAATTACAGAAACATTTGAAAATTGGATTAAGAAATTTATCAATTATTGTATTTAAACATAGTTTTCTGGTATTATCAGATTATTTAGGTAATCTGTTTTATGGTTATGCCACGAGGTTTGTCCTCTGATGAATAAATACTCTTATTGACCAAATTTGAAATTTTTTTCTTTTTGTTTATTCTAAGACGTAGTATTGCTCTAAGGAATGAATGTGGATCTTGTTATCGTTACGGGGAAATAAACGCTTGTTTATCACATGACAAGGTAAATGACCCGACGAAACAGGTCATATACGTCTTGTCACATGTAAACCAGCGTTTATTTCCCCATAACGATAAAAAGATCCATATTCATTCCTTATATTTACATTCGTCCAACTATTCCAACATGTCCTATATATGTAAAAATACTCAAAAAACTAATTTTTTTAACTCACCGGTTACCGGTATCTGTCAATCAAGTGGACTGCCCCGCCTTGTTTTACTTTGTGCCAATAGATTGTGAGCCTGCTTTGATGACGCCAATGAGTCACATGCCAAACTAAAATAAAAAATGAAAAATAAACGCTAGTTTGCTAAATTGGTTCATTGAAGGGAGTGATAGTTGAAATGTAAAAAATTTCAATTGAAGGGTAGTCACACTATATCGTTTGGGTCAACGCTCTCTAGACTTTCTAATTGTTTCAATTAAATTTAAAAAATGTCTGGTATCCATGAGAATTGTTCAAAACGCTGAGCAGAACGTTATGGTGTAGAAAGCGTTGAAAGTCGAAGTCATTTAATTAACCTTATTTTCTTGTTATGAAGCTGCCCAAATGTTTGGTGACTTTTTATTATTTGCATGTACATGTATTGTATTTTTGTAGCATTGTACACCAAAGAACGAGGGGTGTACGGAAAATGTGGAATGCTGTTTTGGAATGGACTGTAAAAATTTAAATGTCTATCGTATAGTGTATAATTACGAATACAATACGCACTTTTTCTACCCCTCTTGATATCTTTATATATCTATTGTTGCTTTGAAATAACTGTGTTAGCATTTTAAAAGTTTGTATTTATCACCCAATGTAACAATCAAACAATCTAACTGACTGCGCACTACAATCCTCCCTTGAAATGTTTGGCACCTTTTTTTATTATCATGTACATGATTTTCTGATTAATTGATTATTTTTTGTAGTGTTTTCCTTTTGGTGGTCCGTGTAAATCTAGTTCGGATTGCTGTTATCAACTGGCATGTGGACGTGATGGAATTTGTTATAATTGATTTACTGGTCTGGATTTACAGCACAATATTCTATACTGGATAATTACAAATATAATACACACTTTTTCTACCCCTCTTAATCTGTATATCTATTGTTGCTTTGAAATAAATGTGTTAGCATTCTAAAAATTTGTATGTATTGAAAAGGGTTGTAAAACTGCACTGATCAGGCGCAGTTCGACGGGAGGGGGGGGGGGGGGGGGGGGTAAAGGCGGAGCGAGTTATCTCTGGTTATTATGTAAACTCTGCCCACATCCGCCAACTCTCCTGTCATGGAGTTAAAAAAAGAATGGCGATTTAAGTCGACCTGTGCGTGCATTAAATTTTGTTTCGACGTATAACGATACTTTTAGCAGATTCTTGTGAAATTTTTACATTCCATCGATAAGAAAATTCTACGAAATTTCCGAAAAACGTCAATTTATAAAGAAAGGCCAATTTGTTAAGACCCGAGAGGCGTTCAAACACTGGGAATGAGCATTCCCGGAAAACCGCCAAAGAAAAGTATAGGACAGATCCCCTACTACTAAAGACAGTTTGGTCAATGGTCTATTCAAAAAGTGCAAAATTTGCCAATTTCAACTTATAGTTTGTTCACAATTTGATCACAAACCTTGTGGTAGGAGTGAAGACAAAATACCGACTATCAAAAATCATTGCATAGTGGACAAAGTATACGGACAAGGTAAACAGACAAGGCTACGTTATATTTTAACTTTATTTCCAGAATTTGATAGATATTTGGACAGATATGGCTCGGAGAGAGTTAAAAAAGAAAATTCCTATTTTGGAGCCTGTCTGAAGAATTTGTCAGTTGGTGAACGTGCCCCTTTAAAGTGGGTGTGTCCTCTGTCTTTCCATGTGTTATCGTTTCCGTTTTTCTATACATTAAAATATTAAAAAGTTGTATGAACAATGTTTCAATTTAAACAAACAGTAAAAGTGTAAAGTATATAATCCAAATACAAACCTTATCCCGTCTAAATATATTTCAACGACTTTATGTGACCAGTCCAGATGTTTTTGAAGGTAAACATTGACAGCAAGTGACACTGACAGTGAAATAATATCACGTCATTCTTTAATAACAAATATCACGTGATACCAGTTATTGTTATTACCTCCCTGTATGCTTCAGACAACAACTAAAGTACCAAGTTGTTTCCAGTCTCTCTATGGACGGCTCTGGTTGGTTCCTTTCTAATAACATACTTAAAGGGATTGTAAAGATGTTTTGTAAACTTTGTATGTGTCACCCCCACTGATCTGAATAGATATCAATAGTAGCTTCTGGTAGATCAGTGGGGAATGAGGTCATTAAACGGGCAAGTTTAACTGGAATTGCAAGAACGTTGGAATGGAAATTGGAATGGTGCAAATTTCTGCTAATCAACGTTTCAAAAACATCTTTACAATCCCTTTAATTTGAATCTCTTTCCAACCCCTCTATTTGATAGTTTTTCATTTCTCAATTAAATGTTCATTTATTCATTGTTATTCAATAAATCACTGTATATTTGCATATATTTATACCTTTTTAAAGGACTTATACACTCCTCTTCATAGTAGTAAGTGGCCACAGAATAACGGCAGGTTTTATCTGACTAGTCACAGAATTGATAAGTAGCTAGGGAGTGGATGAAAATTTTGGGTGGTGAGCGCAGGGAACAAACCAGGAGGGTTGGTACAGTCGAAGTACTTTACGAAGTGCCACAACCCCAAGCCCAAACAGAAGGTACTCGCCCTGGAGAAAAATGGAAAATGGCATCAATGTGGTGCATTCTGTAAGATATTTCGGGATTTGAGTTGGTAATCAGAACTTCCTACTCCGATTTTCATCTGACCGTCCCCCCTGAAATCCACACCCTTCAGGAGTGAAGGTTGTGTTAGACTCACAGGTTTTTGTCTGTTTCATTTGTTCATTCATTTATAATATGATATAAATGATCATAATAAAATAAATAGCAAGTACATGAAATAGTGCTTTACATCCCACTTTTCTGCATCTATTGGGCACAGGTACCTGATTCTGGTTTATAATAAATCCTATATAGTTACTGTAAGGCTAGAAATTAATGCGTCAACAAATTAATGCGACATGGGGTATACAGACTAAAATGCGAGTACAAATTAATGCGATCCGCGATAGGTGTCGCATTTTTTTAATATCATAAAAAAGAAAATGGAAGTATGACGGCATTGAGCTGTACTCACCTCTAATCTTATCAATTATGGGTTCTTTTCATTAAAACTCTAATATACAATAACTATCAGTAATTACGGTATACAATTTTTTTGAACCAGAATCATGTGCCAGTGCTATTGGGCTAATGAGAATGGACAGTAGGCCTACAAATGAAATTACAATGTTTTTATTGGTATATATTTATATACTGTACAGATTTATATACACTTTTTAAACAAAATATACATTAACATGGGAGTAAAACTGATATACATCTATCAGAACCTTTATTCACAGAAACACAAAACCCATAAACAGACAACAGTACAACAAATCCTCTAGAAATAAAAGATAGTATTGTATGATGCCCAGTAACGAGGAAAGTGGAGCAGATGAGAGCCCTAAGTAACAGCATTAGTGTTTATTTAAGAAATAAACTGTTACCCTAAGGCGTGTATGGTTGTATATCAGGACACGGGTTGGCTGCAAAATTGAATGAATGCACGCTAGCACATTTATGATAAATTTTGCAGCCAACCTGTGTCCTGATATATGACCATACATGCCACTTGTGATAATTACATGGAGCAATGAGATATAAAGGGGCCGTATTCTAGAAAACTTGACTAAAATAATATACAAATTTTAAGAAATGCAGTAATCTGATTGGATAATAATGTTTTATTTAAAATCAATTTTAGCGATTGTCCGATCAGATGACTGGAAATCATTGTTTGTTAAGTTTTCGAGAATAAAGCCCCAGGTATTTAAATTCCCAACGATTAATCTGATAATAAAACTGAACCCAAAAATCTATAAACTTAAGACTGTACAATATTTCTTCCAGATGATATCTCTAATGGGACTTTGTTCTCTAAATTGATATAATATGTTTCAGTCAACTCATTGATCAAAAGAAAATACTTATTTTATAATTTCACAAGACTGTTTTTCTACTATCTGGGTTTAAGTTACGTTTTAAAGAATATGCTCCCAGATTATGACATAAATATTTAAACTCTTAACTCCAGCATCAACACTGAACTGATGGGGGCCCAGGAGGCCGAAACAGTAGGCCCTACTCTCTGCAGTTAAATCTTATATAATATGGTGTTATCAAAGTCTAATAAAAGCACTGGCCAAGGTAAAGGTAAAAGATGTATAATAATCATCCAGAGTAAGGGGATTTATAGGGAAGTTCTCCCACTGACTGTAATTCTGTCCAGGTTTCTGTATTAGAATGTACAAACAATGTAACTCCTGTCTCATAAACAGCTGGGATATCAACATGAGAAGTTAACTGTGTTCTGTAACCTGGTTTTACTAAACTTTCTTCTCGTAACACATTCACGACTTGACCTACAATAGATAACAATATGTTATTCTTATAGCCTGTTTAAGTACTGGAGCCTTATTCTCAAAAACTTAACTTAATAAATTCCAGATTTTAAGAAATACAGTAATCTGATTGGATAATAATACCAAATTTAAAAACAATTTTAGTGATTGACCAATCAGATGGCTGGATCACTAAAATCATTTAAAGGTAAATTTTCAAGAGTAAGGCCCCTGGATAAAGTTTTATTCAATGTTGTATCCTTGTATCTCACATATTTCCATGAGACCAAAGGGGGGAAAATGGTGAAACAATGAATAAAATTAAATATTTTCTTATTTCTGAACTTTTAATAAAGTTCATCCTTGAGTAAAAAAAAACAAAACAATTCAACCAAGTTTCATAAATATTATTGCCCTGCAGAGTGTTTACAAGGAATTGTGGATAGAGGGACATGTTGGGGCCAATATAGGCTCAACATTTCATATTGACATAGAAAAACAGGGCTAAAAATCAATGTGAAGGATCTTAAAGCATTACTACCTTAAAGCATTACTACCTCTTAGAATGAACAAAAAAATTAAATTTTCAAACTTGGTCAATATGAGTATATGTTCATCAGGGGTTGTATGGAAAATTACATAGTTTTGTTTGATTTATTTGATTCTGTTTGTATACTTTGGACACTGTTGATGAATATATACTTTTATTGAACTTAATTTTTTTGTTCATTCTAAGAGGTAGTATTGCTTTAAAGAATATGCCATTTGATATCAGTTCAGATCTTTAATAAGCCCACAAGATTTTCATTAGTATGCTTAACAGTGTATACTTGATCTTGGCACCTATAAAGGGTTCTCATACAATAAAAGAATAGAAAAAAAACAAACCTAAAACATTCATAGTACACCAGCGATCATCTGACTGGACCAATAACTCTCTTAGATCAGAGTTATCTTGAAATCTACTGACTATATCTTTTCTATTGACTAATAACACGGAATCACTGGTTAACTGGTCCATTATGACTTTCTCTGATACTCTCTCTTGAGGGTTGGTTAGATACACATCTACAATAATAAATAGTTAATTACATCTATAATAATAAACATTTAACTTAATCACTAGACAATAGACTATTGAAGACTGACTCGGACATTCCAATTGCTACTGCATATTTCCCCCTCTATTAATAATTTAAGTTTTCGAGAATAAGACCCCAGATCTTTAATTCAAGCCCACAATATTTTCATGTTTGACAGTGTATACTGGATCTTGGCACTCATGAAGTGTTGTCACTCAATAAAAGAATGTGAACAAAATATATTCTGTGAGAATTTTTTCAGTTAAAAAGTAGGACTTTTAAGATTCTATGCCACATTTTAACTTATTCTAAAAAACTAGACTGTAAATTGTATTTCCAACAGGTACCAAGTAAGAACATCTATTTTATTAATTATTATAAAAGTACAAATTTTATCTTTTTTAAGTTTTAAGCACAATGAGAAACAAAGAAAAACATGGGTAATTTTTCAAGGGTTGATTCAGCTTTTTGATACATGTTAATAGTAAATATTTACATTTCTATAATCACTTCCTTCAATGAACCAGTTAAGAAAACTGGCGTTCATTTTTCGATGAACGCTAGTTTGTTACGTGACACTATGACGTCATCAAAGAAAAACAATGACGTAATCTAAGAATTGTGGCAAATTCAAGCAAATTATCATATATAAAAAGGGCAAAATTTGATTATTAAAAGTATCTGAATATAAATATAAGAATTAAACGTTGGTCTCATTAGCATTATTGGTGTGTAAACGCAATAGATCACGCCACAAACATACATAAATGACTTCGTCATTTATTCAGTTTGTCACGTGATCTATTGCGTTTACACACCAATAATGCTAATGAGACCAACGTTTAATTCTTAAATGTTCAGTTCTATGGGAAGTTGGATGATATAAAACCTACCCTTAGAACTGACACCGTAGACCATCTGATGATGCCAAGCGTCTGGTATCTGTTGATCTGGAGGAACTGCTAACTGTAAGTGAATAATTTCACTTGTGTCAATTGTCACAGCGTTGCCGCACACGGTGTGTAAATTAACACAGCTGATTCTATAGAGATCATGTGACCAAAACAACCGGAGATCACGTGACCAAACAGTATGGCGGATAGTGAAGAATCGTCGGCGTCTGAAGACGAAGAAACTTTAATGTTTTTTTTATTGTTACGTCGTCGACGGTTAACTACATCAAATAGGCATCAAACATCTTCCGATAATACTTCGGACACGACAGTACAGGGCGCCGCCATTTTGACCTTGAGTTGACGCATGTGCTTTAGACAGAAGTACTGTGTCGAAATACACAGGCTCAGCGCAGACGTGTGTAAATCAACACGCGTGTCGAAAAATATCAAACAAGTTTGATGCTGTGAAAGTCAACACGAGTGTTTTAAAACACAGGCTTGTTTCAGCGCAGACGTGTGAAATTATTCACTTGTGTCATTTGCGTGTGTCGGATTACATACGTCTGCGGCAAGCTTAAGTGTTTTAAGTACCTGTGCTCCATACTGAACATCAGTCATTGGCCAGTGATTAGAAACTGACTAAAAACATTTCAATTTAAAGTTTAAAGGGAGATTGTAAAGAGGTTTTCTAAATTCTAAAATTGATCAATTTGCGCCATTCCAATTTCCTTTTTTGCAATATTTACACAGATATAGATGACATCACTGAAATATTAACTGGGCATAAGACGCCGAAAATTCATGCATTGTATCAGGTATTCGTTGAATAAGGTTGCTAGACGATTGTTGAAAACACGATTCATTTCTACTATTTTCTGCCGCATCAAAAATGGCAGACCTCGGATTTAGAGGAGAATATTCTGCAATTTGTAGGTTGTTTTTAACCTTAAACCTGTGTAAAGTAATAGAACTTTACGAAAATCCAAAAATCGCCTCTGACATATTAAAAGAAAATTTGACTATGAATTATAATTGATTATGAAATTTGATATAATCGAAATAAATAATTTGTAGGGTCAATAATCGATTAGTTCAATTATTAGACCCATCCCTAATTCATTATGGCTCTAAATTTCTGGTACATGGCTATACAGTACCGGTATTCCCGGTAATACATATACAAGAATAGGCCAGAATGTGCTGATGGAAATAAATTCATTTCAAAACTATCAATTGCCCTTGTTTAGCTTTATATGATTAGATAATTATATCAATTGTATAACATCTGGTATAGGTAATGTCATTTTAACACGATTAGTCAATAAAATCAGGCTACTAGTTCATGTAGTCAGATACTAGTTCATGCAATTCGGCATTTCAGCATTCTACAAGATAGCTTGCCAGTCTAATTAAAATCAGACCCTAATTTCGTTTGTTTGGTTTTTTAAATCCGATTTTGTAAACACTACATTAGGGTCTGAGAACCAGACGCGATAAAAAGTGTCTACGTTAACTCTGGTTTTAACTAATCAGATATTTGCCCTCTCCCGCGCTGGGATTTTGTTCACGAACAATAGGTGCATTCTAGGATTCTTAAGTGCTGTAGATTAGTTTATAATGTCATTTTTATTAAGGTAAGGCCAGAGTGCACGTAGATACTTTCTATCGCACGTGATTCTCAGACCCTTATGTAGTGTTTGCAAAACTGGATTTAAAAAAACGAAATTAGGCCATTTAAAAAAAAAAGTTGGTTAGCATCCTTTTCTTCTCCATTTTCAGGGGAGGGCGGGAGGTTTTTTTTTTTTTTTTTTTTTACGGAATTGCGCATGCGCAGATACTAAAGCACAATGAAAGAAAATATCGACTGCTTTCCGACTTATCCGTTTTTATAATGCTTTCGGAGATTTTTTAAATGATTTTTTTGAAAATAAAAAATAAAAAATTTTTGAGGCGGGGGGATATTTCGATGGCGGGCGGGGATGCTAACCAGCTTTTTTTTTTATATGGCCTTAGGGTCTGATTTTAATTAGACTGTAGTTCATGCTATTCGATATTTCAGCGTTCTACAAAATTTGTCATCAGTATTTATTTTTTAACTAATTCAGCAAGGTAGTAGAACAGTGGAAAATAACAAAACTACAAATGTACAAATGGTTAATATTCAATATGTGATCTCTTAAATACCAAAATGTATGTTAATTTCAATCACGTCATGTAAAACTATACTTCTTATGTTATTTTACTAGTTGTCGTGGCAACTTCCGGCTAGGAATTTTCTTATAACCTAAATAATTTTTACATTCTCATACATATAAAATTTGTTATTCGGGCAGAAAAGAATCAAATTAGGCTGAATTTTATTTGCTGAATACAGCCATTATCAAGCTGTGACAAAAGGATACAATATAAATACTCCCATCCTCTATCATGTTATAATCATATTATTATATACCACTGTATCTAAGTTCTAAGGTAAGGCTTTTCTGCAATTCGTATATGGTGGTGTTGAAACAACATTTCCCGACAACAATTTTTTCCCTACGACGAGGCCCTCAGATCTCTTTGGAGAACTTTGTGAATTGATCCTTATTACAGCGATGACCTCAATAGTGTTATTGCTATCTCTATTGCGAGGAAACCAGGTAAACGATTTTCGGAGATGACCTTTCCTAGAAAAAATCTGAGATTTTTACATCTTGAAACGCGATTTCCTGATATTCCCTGAAGAACTAAGGCTGTGAAGAGAATGTGGGATCAACACAACAAAATTTTGGGAATTAGATGCCTGAAAACGCAAATTCCTGACATTTCCCGATGAATTTGAAATTCAAGACTAATGGCCTGACACTCCTACAATTTTTTTTCTCTACAGTTTGATTTTTTCCCGACAGCAAATCCTGTACTAATGGGGTTGGGGAGGAGGGGGCAAAGGGGGACTGTTACAACCCCTCCCCATGCACACCTCCCTATGTTGACATGCAGCAGAGATGTGCTCATTATCTCCAGATGTGGAAGAAAATTTTGATATTAATATGGTTCATTTCCGCTTTCTTTTGTGATGTTCACTTCTTGTTTCAGAAAATATATCACCAGTAAAATGCGTTGCGTTATCCTAATATGTTTATTGGTGTTGATAAGTGTCAGCACCGCCCGGAATCTGGCAGCTGAAGATGAAGGACATGGGATAATAGAAAGAAGTGATGTAAGTGGATTCGTTTTCTTTTTGTCTTTTATTTGACTTCAACTCATAGCGCCAACATATGAATTGCAGAATTAGGTACGGAATGTTTATCAGAGTCAGTGACGTATTTAGGGCACATCAACACGTCACCGACCAGAGTTTACTATCAAATTAATAAGAAAAGTGGAGGGAGTTGAAAGCCGTGAGCAGACCACCTCTAACAACCACTGTCTGCAGAGTTTACTTAAAGCGATACCACCTCTTAGAATGAACAAAAAAATTAAGTTCTCAAACTTGGTCAATAAGAGTATACATCAACAGTGTCCAAAGCATACAAACAGAATCAAATAAACCAATAAAACTATGTAATTTTCCATACAATTACGAAACATTATTGATAAATGTCTTAAATTCGATTAAGACATTTATCAATTATTGTATTTAAACATAGTTTTCTGGATTTATCAGATTATTTAGGTAATCTGTTTTATGGTTATGCCAAGAGGTTTCTCCCCTGATGAATAAATACTCCTATTGACCAAATTTGAAAATTTTTTCTTTTTGTTTATTCTAAGATGTAGTATTGTTCTAAGGAATGAATGTGGATCTTGTTATCGTTATGGGGAAATAAACGCTTGTTTATCACATGACAAGGTAAATGATCCGACGAAGCAGGACTTTTTATTATTTGCATGTACATGTACATGTATTGTATTTTTGTAGTAATGTACACCAAAGAATGAAGCGTGTAAGGAAAATTTGGAATGGACTGTAAAAATTTAAAATGTCTATCGTATAGTGTATAATTACGAATATAATACGCACTTTTTCTACCCCTCTTGATATCTTTATATATCTATTGTTGCATTGAAATAACTGTGTTAGCATTTTAAAAGTTTGTATTTATCACCCAGTGTAACAATCAAACAATCTAACTGACTGCGCACTACAATCCTCCCTTGAAATGTTTGGCACCTTTTTTTATTATCATGTACATGATTTTCTGATTAATTAATTATTTTTTGTAGTGTGTTAATACTTATGGTGGTATGTGTGAATCTGATTTTGGTTGCTGTTATCCACTGGTATGTGGACGTGAAAAAAAAATGTTATCAGTGATTTATTGGTCTGGATTTACAGCACAATATTCTATACTGGATAATTACAAATATAATACACACTTTTTCTACCCCTCTTAATCTGTATATCTATTGTTGCTTTGAAATAAATGTGTTAGCATTTTAGAAACTTGTATGTATTGTCTGCCCCCCCCCCCCAAACAATAAGATTTCACATCGTGAAACGGCAGAAGAAACAATTAATTTGGAAATCACAGGAAAATTAAAATAAGCCTAAAACAATAGTTTGATGCAAAATTAAGCGCGAAATAAGTTTTAAAATTTTGAACACTTTTACGTTTATATCTCTGAAGATTTATTGAATTTTTTTGTCTTTATTATGAAGTTTCTTAACTTTCTAGCGCTCTTAGAGTGGGTTGAGCTACATATAAATGTTTCTGATAGAAAATGCGTGTAAATAATGAGCCAAATAGTGCAATCGAAGATCTATTAGGTACATGAGAAAAGGCGCTGCCTACGTTAGTAGTTATAGAGCTTATAGATCTGAAGCAAGTTTCCCCCATTCCATTTTTTATTTCATGGGGAAAAACTTGCTTCAGATCTATAAGCTCATGGGGAAAAATGCAACCGATTTAACTGTACCCAAAACACAGCTTAACATCCTACATTTCATAAAACACCCTACATTTTTCATAGAATTCATAAGTAGTCTAAGAGGTTATAGATTTAAAATTATCTCAAAAACACAAAAAACGGTCCACCCGCATCCCCACCCACACCCCCCTTCATATCCAACAATATTTTTGTGTTTTTGAGATAATTGATGCTTCCAATCTATAGACACAAAAAACAGTCCACCCACACCCCTTCATATCCAACATATCCAACATAACCAACATCCCCCTATATTTTGGAATATTTATAAATATACATAAAAACCTTTATTTAAAAATAGGATGAGTTTAATTTTAAAACACGACCAACACAGATTCGAAGATTATTCAGGCGACGGTATCTTTTCATCTATATTTTCTCTAGGTTCAAAAATAATTCC